>VZQC01010196.1:351311-398165 GCA_009823505.1 Rhizomys pruinosus
TCCTCAACCCCCTTGGGTGGCGCCTGTTCCTCTTTTAGCTGCTGTAGAAGTTTTTCCCCTTTTTTTATTTCTGTTGCACAGCTCCCTTCATCACCCAAGCAATTTCTTATTAATTTCCAAATCGGAATTACACCTCTCTGCAGAATTCCTTGTTCCTCAGCAAACATTAGGTCCCCCCCCAACTTTTCCCAGCAATGTGGCGTGAGGTTTCCGGTTACAAGAAACCAGGGTGCGATCTCATCTACTGCTCTTAAGAACTCATCTAAAATTTGGGTCTTTATGCCAATTCCTTTCATTTTCATCAGTTCCTTTAAGGTATCGCGCATTGGCCGCATTGAATTTGAATTCCCCATAGTCTCTACTTCCGAGAACCTTATAGTCCCACCTTACCTGGGAACTTGCCGGCTAGCCCACCTGCCTGCGTCTGGTTCTGAACCATGCTCACACTGACGGAAGTTCCCCGTCCGGGCCACCCCTTGTCGCTCTCCTCGTCGCTCTGTTTCTGGCCAGTAGGAAAAAGGAGAGGACACACTCTTGTTCTTCCAGACGCAGTTTACTCAGGCAACTAATACATCAACTCTCTTCTCTCCTTCCAGTGTCCCCCTACTCATATCCCCTCTTCAACGCCACCTCCTGCAAGGGCGCGAGCACCGTGGCAGTCTCTCATTGGTCTGTAAGCGGTATGTACAATATACGGAAGTCAGCGGACTTGCTAATGAGGGTTCAGGTTTGGCGTTCTCTTATTGGCTGGGGAATGAGCTGGGTAGTCAGGCGACAATCAGGCGATAAGACCTGGCCAGGGTCCAAAGCACCATTTTGGCCAATGCCCGCTCTCCACAAAAACACAGTCTCAGTATGTCTTTGTACTCTCACTATTTCTTGAAGATGTTTTAATTAAAAGGGTTGAAATGTAATAGCCTAGATTTTTCTAATTTATGTAAATATGCATTCAAGGAAAGCAATATTTTCTGTAACAAGTTTTAAAGGTGCTTATGCCAGCTCTTTAATGAGTTTTAATCAAGGTGACCTTGCCCAGGAGTCCTTAGACCAGCGTGCCTCCTTCACTGAGCACTCAGGACAAAGTGCTCAGCAGAAAGTTAGCAGAGAAGCTGGCTTCAAATCAGAATATCAATAGTTCCTGATTCTAGTCTTCTTTTTAAACATTTGCTAGAAGTTCTGTCCTGACCTCTAGAGAATCCTGTGATGGAGTGTTATTTGGATGTCATTTCATAAATGATAGAAAAGGGATATAACCATTACTTTGGAGCATTTTTCAGGAGATAATGTTAATCTCATCATGGAGAAATTAAGGAGCATGGGACTTACCTTTTGTTTGAAACATCTAGTGTTAATTGAATCTATTCTGACTCAGGCCCACTGGCAAATGATAGCAATATTTGATTTGCATTTTGAGAAGCTGAGATAGAGTTTAACTTCATCAACACATACTACTTACAGGGCCAATTTTGTCTCATTTAAATAAGCAAACATTAACCTACAGAGTATATGTTTTGTAGGGAAATTACAACCTTTATTAAAAAATTAAACTTGTGGATTTTAAGGATTTGGGTGGAAGCAAGACATACCATTTGGAAGCAGAAGTAGCCAGACCTTTTATCTCAGTCTTCCAAACATTCTCCTTCGGCCTGCAAATCCAGTGTGCTCATCATCTCAGCTGTGCGGTTGCAGAGACAGGAAGATCCCTGGGGCTTTCTGGCCATCCAATCTAACCCAACAGGCAGTTTCAAGCCAATGAGAGATGCTCCCTTAAATGATAGAGGTGGTAATGCCTGAAGGAACAACACAGAGGTTGTCCTCTGGTGCCTACGTCCATATGCACACACATAAACCTGTACATACAGGAATGTGTTCACGTGCATGAGCACAAACAAAATACACATACAAAACTGCACCCTAAATAAATCTCCTTTAATTACAAAATTCCCATTTTGGATATTTTGTTAGAAAAACAGAAAAGGGTCTAAAGGGTGTAAAGTAAAAACCATCATGGTATCAGGGCATGTGCTTACTGCATCATTTAAAAGATGCCAAACATCTGGACTCACTTTCTGTACAGATCTCTGCACAATAGACTTTGGGGACATGGATGGTGGGTTGTGTTGAAAAGTGTCCCCTCAAAACTTGTGTCTGCCAGACATCCTCAAATGTGACCATGCTTAGAAACACTATCTTCCGGATAGAATTTGGGATGAGATCATTCTGGAATCAAAGGGGTTCAAGTCTATTCATGTGTGTCCTTGAGGGAGAGACTCAGAGAGGGGTAGATCGCCATGTAGACACAGAGAGGGGAAGGTCGCCATATAGATATAGAAGCAAAGTTCAAAATGCCAAGGAATGCCAAGAATTGATGTCTGTCACCACAGGCTGTAAGTGGAGAGTTCTTTTTTTAATTTTAATTATTATTACGGGGGGAAGTGTATGACATGTCATGGGTGTGGAGATCAGAGGACAAGTTGATGGAGTAAGCTCTTTCCTCACACATATATGCAGGTTCCCAGGATTGAACTGAGGCTGACAGGCTTCTGCAGTAAGCACCTTTACCTAATGAGCCATCTTGCTGGCCCTGGAGACTTTTTTGAAGCCCCCAAAGAAACCAGCCCAGATGTTATAATACCTTTATTTTGTACTTTCTGCCTCTAGAGCTAGGAGAGAAGACATTTTTGTTATGGTGTGTGTGAGTGTGTTTGTGTGTGTGTGTGTGTGTTTGTGTGTGTGTGTGTGTGTGTGTTTGGTGTAGGCACATTTACATATGTGTATGCATGTATGTGTGTAGATACACGTGGATGCATGCTCATTCATGCGTTTGAAGGCCAGAGGTCAACATCAGGTATTTTCCTCAATCACTATGCATCTTATTTTTTGAGACAGGGTCTCTCCTTGCACCTGGAGCTCACTGACCCAGCAAACCTCAGGAATCTTTCTGTCTGTACTTCCCCCGGTCTAGGATTGTAGGTGGACTCTGCTATGTTCAGCTATTTTCTTTTTTTTTTTAATTTTTATTTATTTCTGTATGTGTATGAATGTACTGCCTGCATGCAAGTCTGTGCACCCGTGTTGTGCAATGCCGCGGAGGTCAGAAGAGGGCGTCGGATTCCCCTGGAACTGGAGTTCTCCTGGAATTGGAGTTTCAGACGGTTCTCAGCCGCCATGTGGGTGTTGGGGATTGAACCCGGTTCCTCTGTAAGAGCAGTTGGCGCGCTTAACCGCTAGGCCATCTCTCTAGCCCTATGTTCAGCTGTTTTCATGGGTTCTGGAGAGTTAAAGTCTTCATACATGCCCCATCTCCCCAGCCCTCCATTGTTTTAATGAACCACATTTGTGATAATCTGTCATGGCAGCCTTAGGTAACAAACAAAAATGGGCTACATGAACCTGAGACAAATGGAAGACTTGTGGAAATTGTAGAAAATACTGATTCCATTTAAAATTATGATAAACTACAAAGATTTTATATTGTATGTTAGTTATGCATACATAAGTATATAAAGTAAAATATAGGCATATATCTTTGTATGTTTAGAACCAATGCCCATATTTTAATTTGTACTTTCAGAAGTATCAATAATTATTGTTTTTATAATTACCTTGTGAAGTAAGCAAGAAGCCATATATAATAAGCAGATCCATTTTGTAGAGGTGACAATGCCAAAAAGGCAATGGTTTATTGAGATCTATCATTTAGTTAGTGGCAAAGCTGGTTCAGGATCCTGGTTTTGTGAATAAATATTCTTTGAACAGTGTAGTGACCAAGATAGCAGTTTCACTTGGTAGAGCCAGGGAATGAGGCTCAGAAAGCACAAGTTACCTTGCACATAACACACTGCATTTACTTGCATTGCCTGGCACAGAGCACAGAGCACAGAGCAAGCTGGAGCCTCCCAACCATCAGCCAATCATCCAGACAGCTAGAGCTTGCCAACCATTAATCAGCCAGATAGCTGGAGCTTCCCAACCATCAGCTGGGTTTCTCAACTTCTAGGCTGTCCTGGATCCTTGCTCTTCCTAGCTCTCTATCGCCCTTTCTCTCTCATCTCCCTTTCATGTTTACCTGAGAAATAATGAAATCAAAGATTCATATAAAAAGTTCTCCATGACTGCTTGTTTGCTAGTTCTATAACAGATAGCAAAAGGAGAAAATATTTAATTGCTCTGATTGTTTTTCCATAAGATGTCCTATGAGCTGGGCGTGGTGGCACATGCCTGTAATCCTAGCACTTGGGTGGCAGAGGCAGGCGGATCTTTGTGAGTTCAAGGCCAGCCTGGTCTACAGAGTGAGTTCCAGGACAGCTGGGGCTACAGGGAGACCCTGTCTTGAAAAAACAAAAAAAATGTCCTAGATGTAAGGCAAATAGTCTGGGCACTTAAATCAATACTAAATCAGTGTGGTTGAACTGGAAAAAAAAATATTTAGCCTCATTTTGTACCTACTCCATGTTATTTTATTTAAAAAGCTTTAGCTTAAATTCTGGTTTACCAACTGAAGTGAGTTAAATACAGCTCAGAGGTTGCAAGGTTTATGTGGCCTCAATCTGGAAGTCTATTATTTGCCCAGCACACTCCACATTAGCACAGTGAGCATCCATCCATCCACCATAGGCAAGAAAGCATCTCAGAACACGATACTTAGGATACTTGCTACGTCTCACCCAAACCTACTTGGATGCCTCCTTCTGAACAGCTAGGAAGCACGTCTTACACTAAGAACAACTTTCATTTATTGTTCCTTTTTCTCCCTTGTTTCCAAACAGAATACATCTGATCTTTCTTTTACTTGAAAACACCTAAGAAATGTGGTAGTTCCCTTTTGTTCAACTGTTCAAACTGTTCTTTCTCGTCCCATCATCATGAATGCTAATATCTGTCATTCACTTATTCATTCAGTGAACAAGTATTGTACATAAACTATAATAGAACTAATAATGTTGTGTCGTGGGAGATATTGATCTGAATGATTAACATATTAACCTCTTAAATCTTCACAATTTTATGAAACAAATATATTAGTATTACAGTTTTGAAGCTAAATAAATATTTTAATGAAATAAAGTAAATGGAAAGTAGAGGAATGTACAGTGCAGATATTTCATCCCATAGGCTCCCCTAATTTGCTCTAATCATCCTTGGGTTTTACACTTAGGGACATTGTACATTTTTGATTACTGTATAAGCTCAAACATCCAAGAAGTCCTTGTATAACTTACATTATTATCGGGGCCCTTTGGATTCTGAAACTTATGCCTTGTTCAGTATCAATAACCAAGAGGCTGTTCTGAAAGATTCTTTTGTTGCAAAAACAAACAAACAAACAAACAAACAAAAACCACCAAAAAGCCTTTCCTGAATGGTTGGGTGATATGAGCATCACAAATGCCTACACGGGGCACAGCCATTTCATTACCAGGACAGAATTCTATCAAAGGGCTACTAACCCTTTCAGTGAACTCAACCCTGGGTGGCTCTAATAAGCTCAGTTCCAAAATTAAACCTGCAGCTCATCTCTTTGAGGGCTCTTCAAACTCAGTGCTGATTACTAGTTGTGATTTCCTTCCTGATTACTAGTTGTGATTTCCTTCACTGTAATATGAACATTTCCTGAGAATTATTACAACCCTGGAACATGAAGAGAGTGGATTTGAGGGACACTGGCCCCACCAGACAGCTGTTGTTAAACAGTTACGAGCATGTGTAGCCTGGATCTTCTTTTGCAAGCAGATAGGTTGCTTTCCAAATAAAGAAATGTTCTGGGTCTGGAGAGATGGCCTAGCAGTTAAGAGCTCTGACTGCTCTTGCAGAAGACCCGGGTTCAATCCCCAGCACTCACATGGCAGCTGAGAACCGTCTGTAACTCCAATTCCAGGAGAACTCCTGTTCCAGGGGAATCTGGCACTGTCTTCTGACCTCCGCGCCGCATTGCACAACACGGGTGCACAAACCTACATGCAGACAGTACATTCATACACATTAATTAATTAATTATTAATTAATTAAAAAAGAAATATTCCATTGCTGAAGGCAAGCAAGTCTGTGATGGTTAGTGTTGATTGTCAACTTGACAGGAACCAAATCATCTGGGAGACAATCCTACAGACATGCAAGTGAGGGGCTGTTTAGATTGGGTGGACCCTGAGCATGGAATACGTTGAGTGGGTTAATAGAGGTGAGAAGACTCGCCCTAAGCGAGGCAGCTGCTCATGCTTTATCCACAATCGGAAGCAGAGAGAGATGAACGCTAAGCTTCTCCCTTTCCATTCACTCTACAAACATAGGCCCTGGGATAGTTTTTGTTCTCACTTGGGGCCAGTCTCAGATGTCACTGAACTCTCTCTAGAAATGTCCTTCCAAACATGCTAGAAGTGTATCTCCTGTGTGATTCTAAATTCCATCAAGTGGATAGTCGCAGTATCCAACAGACTGCTTCTATTGAACTCCATGGTATTTGTAGATGCAAAGTGATTCTAACACAGACAGGAGTCAGCTAAAGGCTCATTCATTTACATTCCGACTTCTATGTGGGGAGGACTGGGTCACCCTGAGGTTATCTGCATGTTGCCATTTTATGGCCGGATTCCCTCCTGTAAGGAGGACTTTCACTTCTCCCATGGTAGCTCAGGGCTCTGACCGAAGGTCCAGGGGATCAGGAGGAACTGCACCTTCTGTGTTCCAGTGTTGGAAGTCACCTGGCATCACAATCACTATTAACGTAAGAGATTGGTCCACAGATCCTCTTTTTTTGTTGCCAGACTATCTCTGTCCCTTTCAACTCAAGCTAATACAACTCTATTGGAAATCTGCTAGAATTTATATGTATTAATTTTCTAAACTATCTGCAGAGTTCACATGCATAGTGTGAAAAGTGCTTCTCTGACTTCAGCTGCTTCTGATTGAGGCTGTGGAGGCACAACACTCTCTCAATTCACAGCTCTTCTGGGAGTGTTTTTGAGGCAGGGAAAGAAATGACCAATATCTAAAGATCTTAAGTCTCCTAGAAAATCTGTGAAGCACCTGTTAAAATCTTTCAGATGGTTTTCAAATTATCACCTGGTTTTGACTCCAAGACATCACTCCTCTTGGACTCTCAACTTGATCTTTGGCCTTGCTTAATCTGAAGACATTCTACTGGGAATAGAATTTTGTTTTTGAACACAGAAAGTCTTAGATTCTTTTAACTTCCTTTAAAGTTTGCTTAAAAATGAAAGTTTCTTTTTTTCAGCTCATCTCCTTATTTTAGCATACACAGTTAAAAAGAACCTCACTGGAAATGTTAACAAATATGCCTTGAAATTGTCTTACATGGAGCTGGGCGTGGTGGCGCAGGCCTTTAATCTTAGCACTTGGGAGGCAGAGGCAGGTGGATCTTTGTGAGTTCAAGGCAGCTTCGGTCCTACGAGTGAGTTCTAGGACAACTTGGGCTACAGGAGACCCTGTTCGAAAAAGACCCAAAAACAAAAAAAAAAAAAAAAAAAAAAGAAATTGTCTTAGATGAATCTTCTAGTTTCTTAATTGCGTTTTCTGACTACTGGGTTTAGGGTTTTGTCAACCACCTCCAGGCACAAATTTCTCTCCAATTTGCATAATGATTCACATCAACCCTCGAAAAGCAAAACCATTTCATGAACCCCATTGATCCTGATGGTTAATAATCTAGAAAGGAGCAGCAGGAATGAGCTACACTTGTCTGGTGATGTCTCTATGCAGCCTCCTCTTGGAAGAGCTGACTATGACACAGGGACTAACATAGGTGAAGACATGCAAAAAGCATCAAGGAAGAAGTAAAAGTGTAATTTAATAATGGAGAACATGAAGTCCGGTGAGGGAGAATAAGGTGGGTGTAGAGACTAGGAGGGGGATTTGAATGTGATCAAAATATATTGATCAATAAACTCAATAAAAATACTTTTTAATGTCATGAATGTGGAATAAAGGGGGTAATTGAGGTGGAAGGGATGTTTGGGGCAGCTATAATGATCAGAATGAATGTTATACATGTAGGAAATTGTCAAAGAACAAACTCAATAAAAGTTAAAATTATTAAAAAAAAAAGTCAGATAAAAGCTAACAGCCATGGACTAGAAATCTTTTTAAATCCAAGGTTATGCTAATAAAAATGACTGTAACTTGGGAAAAATAAAAGAATATAAGAACTGTGAAACCCAGAACACAGATGAGGAAAGAACTTCAGGGAGAAGGGGGACAGCCCAAGCCATGTAAACTGGAGCCATCATCAATAGGGTGAAGACGAGATTTGATTTCACTATAAGACCACTGAGAGAAACCTGGAAGTTGCTCAGGCAGGTAGATTTTGGGGTAAATTGTCTCCTGGGCTGCTGGAAGGGGGTCGCAAATCTGAGCCCTCTTATAGGGGGTGGCCTTCTCGGCGGGACCGCCCTTCACCTTTGCAGCTGGTGACCAGTGGTGGGTTTGGGTTTGGTACTTCTGTGGCTTTGTGCGGGCTGGCTCCTGAGGCACAGGACCCTGAAGTCACTAAGGCAGGTACCAGGGCAGGGGCTAGGTCAGGCAAATCGCCCCCCCCCCAACGGGAATTGGTGAGAGAGTATCCAAGTGGACTTTTTTTGGAGAACCTTCAGAACAGGAAGAGAAGAGCTACTTAGGCTTCCAATATCCAATATATAAACAAAATTGAAAGTCTGAAACCTAGACAAGTCAATACTCCATAAACAAGGAGGAGGAAAGAAAAAAAAAAGCATCAGAAGGAGGCAAGCAAAACCATTCGCTAACATAGTGAAAAGACATTTGTGATTTGAATCACAAAAGGGAAACCCACATGCCAGGGACACGACGAAGGGACAACATGGGAAAGGCACAGTATAATCCTGCACCAGGCTCTACCAAACCTGTAGGAGATAGCTACAATGGGATCCCCTTGGAGGTGACCTAAGGAACAGATCTTAGAAGAATAATTGCAGACTTATGCAGAGAAATTAAAGAAAATAAAGAAGAATTCAGAGAACTAAAAAGAGAGAATGAAAAACTCAAAAAGGACCTAGAGGGATACAAGGACAAACTTCGGAAAGAACTAAAGGAACAGATTGACAAACTCCAGAAAGAACTAGAGGGAGAAAAAAACAAACTCTGAAAAGAAGTAGAAACACTGAAAAAGGAAGCCAACCAATGAAGTAAGGAACACCAAGAAGAGATTGAGAAGCTCAAAAAGGAAATAGAAATACTAAAGAAAACACAGGATGAAACAAAAAAGGAATTAGAACACTCACCCAGTCAAGAAGAAAGGAAAGGAAAAAGCCTCAGAAGTGGAATAGAGGAAGCAGAACAAAGAATATCAGATCTGGAAGATAACACAGAGAAACTAAAAAGCTCAAGTAAAGATTATGAAAAATTTAAAAATACACAAAAGTGGAACAACCAGGAAATATGGGACACTATGAAAAGATCAAACCTCCACATCATAGGAATAGAGGAAGGAGAAGAATCTCAAGAGAATAGTATAAATGACAGATACAGCATCTAACTTTAGACAGACATAATAGCATGACAAAGTCTTTCATAGCTGTTCTCCTAAGAACTCAACTGGAAGTGGAGGAGCAAATCCTATGGACAGAGGCCCTCAAAGTGTGCATATAATCATCCAAAGGGTATCCACATAATTAGAGCAAGGGATCTATACAGAGAAAATAGCAATAATCACTCCCTCATTCGAACATCATTCTGACAAAAAGTTTTAATATCATCCTATACTTTGGTCTGCATGATTGGTGCACCCGTGGATGCCAATGCCTGTTTGGCGGGTCCAATAAGGCCTCAGAATTCACCCAGGCTGATAAGAGCGGTTTACGCCAGTGGGGCGGCGAATCGGCTCCTGTCCTCAAGAGATCGTGAACTGCTTAATCGCACTGAGCATCTCTCCAGTCCCATCTATTTTCATTTTTTTTTAGGTTGTGAAAAGCCAACAGAAACGTAATTCTTCTTATAGATTTTGATTATATTATTTGATATCTGAACTCTCGTTGTATCTAGCGGGGTTTGCTCACCCGTCTAACCCCCCATAAACACACACAGCCCAAAAACCCCCCCATCCCCCCCATTACACACACACACCCTGCTGTAACTGCAGTAGGCAAAGCCAAGGCGTTACACAGCAAAAATCAATCAGAGACAAAACTCTTGTAATGCGCAAACAATAATAGACTGAGAAAAACTGACCAAGCCACAAAGGGCAGACCCATCAGATCATCTACACTGCAACTCTCTCGTCGACCAAACACATCACAATAAGATACATACATATGGAAGCAAAGAGCAATCTCCCAGCTGTTCTTAAGCAGGACTCTAAGAGAGAATCATAGTCTCAGATACACTCAACAAGACAAAACAATAGGTACAACACTATATGTAAATGAAAGAAGCGAGAAAAGTCTCGCAAAGCCACCTAATACACAAGCATGATAACCTGACCCTATATAATAAAGCAATTAATCATTCTCGGAAAAAGCGCACACTCTCACAATACTTGAAGCAATTTACAGGACAGAAGAGAGGAGCAAACAAATCCATTCATATTACACCTGAGGAAAAGACAACTTATGAAAAACATCAACAGCATAAAGACGTCAAAATCAGACGGCTAGATATAGTCCTTAAACTGCGGACTCACATATAGCCTGATACAAAGACCAAAGTCATACATCTGCCACTATTAATCACTAACATCCTTTTCAACATACTCTACGCGATGAGGCCTAAACTCCTCAACTTCAAAAAAGAATTTAAGAACCAGGTAGACATAGATTTAGCAACAGCATAAACCCACTCTATACTGTCGCTCGTCTTTATCAGGACTAACCACATCGCCTGCGAATCCTTCTTCGAAGGCACTAATACGACCACCGATACTATAGGTTATAAGTCTGCCAATGCGATGTACGAAAAGAGAAGAAAGAACCTATTCTCACTCTATCTATTTCTAGCATGAAATACGAATAAAGAAGAGCGATGTTTACTATTGCTCTTATATACTAAATCAACAATAGATCTTTAAAAAGCAAAGAGGCAAGCTCAGAAGAGTAGACAACGACTCCAATTACATAATTTTATCTAAAAGGACAAAGGACAAAAACTGTAAATATATTCTGGCCAATAACTGAAAAAAAGGCCAGCGCTAGAAAAACACAAGAAGTGGACGTGCGAGCTATCCCCCGCCGGCACAAGCAGGAGGAGATACTATAGTATCCCACCAACACAAAAAAAGCAATAACAAAATAAGCACCCATACATAGTTTATAAAATGAACATATTTACTTCCACGCATATCTATTATGCACAGAATTAACTCCAAAGAGAATATTTTTATTATGTATTAATCTATATATCAGTTCTGAGAGGAAAGTGAGATATTATCTCTCATAGCATCTAAAGTATGCATCTACATTATAACAATATCAATAGAGAGAGAAAAACAAACAGAAGAGCCACAACTCTCGACTATGCATCTAAGCACTCGCATAGCATAGAAAATACCTATGAGAGAGCCAATTCATCACAAATTAACTTCTCTTAAATGCTCATGTCAGTACCAATAAGTTTATTAATATATCTAAAAATTATGCAGAGAGAGAGATACAATTACTCTCCCGATTAACGGTCCAATAGAGGCAGATCAACAGGACAACAGGATAAGCCAGCAGACTGATCATTCTGAACGTTAAGAACGGGAAAGCCAGCAAAGGATAACAGCAATGGAGCCTCATAGCACACACATTCACACAACATCTTCAAGCACTACGAACAAGGCCATGAAGAGAATAGCATCTCCTATCCCACATCCATCACTCTCGACATAGACAGTCATCCCTAAGAAACCACCGGCCACTTGCATAAAATCATATTCATGCCGCTGTGAGGAACACGACGGAAGAACAACTCAAAACAACACAACCCATAAAAGGAGCTTGAATTGAATACTCATGCATTACTCCAATCAGACTCACAGTGCAGATAGTCAAACCTTCATATACAACACCAGCAACGAATCCAAGACCTGGGACCCTAAGCGCAACGGAGACATCACTGTGAGTACTAAGCAACCACACTCTCACTGACATAAGGAAGGGTATGCAACAGAAAGGAATAAACGACAGAAACGTCAAAAACAACATCTCAGCCTCGCGAACTGAATGAAAATGATAAGACAACACAAAAAAACCGTATGTTAGCCCTGTAAAAAGCAAATCTAAGTTGAATATTTTACAACGCTTCTAAGAAGGCACCGTTAGACAATATAAGAATTAAAGAGCGGAAATAGAGAGTCACAGAGTCGAAATGATTTCTCACGAGCCCAGCTAAAATACCGAGAAGCACACAAAGCAGAACGGAGATACTATTGCAATAGATGGCGGAGACAGAACAAGAGTAAATAACAAAATCAGAGCAGAGATCAATTGAATAGAAACAAAGAAAACAAAAAAAAAAAAAAAAAAAAAAAAAAAAAAAAAATTCAATGAATCCACAATAGTCTTCGTTGTCCAACTGTTGCAGAAGAATCAAAACAAGTCTGGTGCAAGAGAAAGAACACCATTGGGGTCTGGCCACACAGTTAACCAAACAGAGAATGAACGAATCCACAATCAAATAACAGAAACACACTGTGGATGAGGGGTGACAATAAATAGCAACACACAGAAACACAGAATGTGAATAAGACTCTAATGAACACCATAATGCATAATGGGAATCACCCCTCAAACACACCATAATCACCACTGCATAAACTAAGATTAGAATTGTAAAAGGACATAAGAAAAGTACAATGAAGGCACATATCAATGAAAGTACCTCCTGGTGAATCGCATCAATAGGCTCTATACTTCAAATAAAAAGAAAATACAATCTATTGCCATAATAAAGGGATCGAAAGTAATAACATGAAGCAGAAGTGTGAATGTAATAGTATAACAAGTATCCTCTCCAATCCCAAACTAATATTTCCACAGAGACACCGATGTACTGCATCCAACAGAGACATAACAAATACATATAAATAGATATACTCCATACCGACTTAAAACAAACACCATTTACTTACTTGAGTTGTCTGCTACGTAACGCGAAACAAGTACACTAAGTTGAGAGTTCGTTCGCAAGGACATCTCTTTCTATGAAGCCAGCATCATATATAAACAAAACTAGGTAAAGTATACAAAAAAGAAGAAAATAGGCCAAAATACAATCCCCAAATGAACACAGATGCCAAAATATATTTTTTTTTTTCTTCAGAACAGGGTCTCTCCCTGTAGCCCCAGCTGTAAATTCACCTGTAGACCGGCTGCCTGAAACTCACAAAGATCCAGCACCTCCCAAAAGGGATAAAAACGTGTGGCACCATGCACAGCCTCAAATGCCAAAATTCTAAACGGATAGGCAATAGGCATACAAAACACAAACTCAAGATCAATGAAAAAGTTGGAATGACAGAAAGAAGGATGTTCAACATACGCGAAATCAAAATATCCATCACAACATATAAAAGGACTGAAGACAAAATCCACACCACCATCTCAATTGAGCAGAGAAAGCCTTTGACAAAATCACAATCCATTCATGTTTAAAAAATAGAGGGAATTGCACTGGAGGGGTATTCCTCAATGTAATCAAAGCCATATACAAGAAACCCAACAGCCACATATCATCCCCAAATGGTGACGCCAGAAGCATATTCCCCGCTTAAAGGCAGGAACTCAGCAAGGCTGCCCCTCATTAACTCATTTCCTTTTGCAATATAGTGCTTGAAATTTTGCTAGGCAATAAGGAAAAAAAGGAAATTAAAGGAGTTCTCAATGGAAAAGAGGAAGTCAACTATCCCTTTTTGGTGATGAAATGATTGTCTACAAAGGATGTAAAACTCACCGAAAACTCATGAAACGATAAAGAGCTTTGTAAAGAGATACAAAATAAATCTAGAAATAATCAGTAAGCTCTTTTTTACAAGCCAAAAACTAAGCAAGCTGAAGAGACTAAACTACAAGGAGACCTCCCACTCACAATAGCCTCAAAAAAACAAATAAATACCTAGGAAACAACCTAAAAAAAAGTTCCACCAAGGATCTCTACAGGCAAAAATTTTAAACCCCCTGAAGAAGGAAATTGCAGAAGAATAATGAAGATGGATAAACCTTCCATGCTCATGGATTGGGAAATAATATATTAAAAAAACATCCTACCCAAACTGTGTACAGATTTAATGCAATCCCAAGCAAAACTCCAAGAAGCTTCTTTACAGGCTTGAAAAAAAAAAATCCTCAATTTCATTTGGGAAAAAACAAAGACCCCGAATGACAAAGCAACGCAAGTGAAAGAGCAATACAGGGGATCTCTATACCAGACAACAACTTACTACAGGGCTATAGTCATAAAACAGCTTGGTACTGGCACAAAAACATACCAGTTGACCAATGAAAAAAACTGAAGGTCCAACCTGAAGCACAACAATTTCAAGAGACCTCATATGAAACAAGTGGGCCAAGAATAACATAGGAAAAGACATTGGTAAGTGGGTTGGGAAAACTGGTTCACTGCCTGTAGAAGAATGAAATTAATCCCTATACACCATAAACAAAAGTCAATTCCAGGTGGAACAAAGACTCAACGTGAAACCACAAACTTGAAGGAAGAGAAGGACTTGGCAGCAGACTACAAGACATAGGCATAGGAAAAGACTTCCTAAACAGACAGAGCGCTGACAAGAAAATAAGACTGACAATTGACAAGAGGTGGATCATTAAACTAAAAGCTTCTGTACAATGAAAAAAACTCAAGGAATGAAGCGAAACCCACAATGAGTTGGAAAGACATAATTTCACTGCAGATAGCATCTGACAGGCGTTATTTTCCTCCAGAGCAACAAGGTACTCAAAAAAACAGAAGAAAGAAACACAAATGAATCACTAAAAAGGGAGCAATAACTGAATAGAGGACTTCAGTGAGGAGGAATTAGAGATGGCTCTGAGAAACATCTAAAAAACTGTTCATGCCCAATCAAAAATCCCAAGAGTTTCTTCACAGGCTTGGAAAAAAAATCCTAATTTCATTTGGAAACCAAAAGACCCCGAATAGCCAAAACATCCTGAGTGAAAAGAGCGAATACAGGGGGGATCGCTATCCATATTTCACACTATACTACAGGCTACTAGTATAAAACTGGTACTGGCAAAAAACAGCTGGTACTGAAACAGACCAGTGACCAATGGAATAAAACTGAAGATCCAAACACTGAGCTCATACAATTTCAGCCACCTCATATTTACAAGGGGGGCCAAGAAGACACAATGGAGGAAAGACAGCATCTTCAGCAAGTGGTGTTGGCAAAAAACTCTGGATCACCAACTGTGAAGAATGAAAGTTAACCCTCCTCTCAGCCTTGTACAAAGGCAACTCCAGATGGAAAAAGACCTCAATGTGAAACCCCAAACGCTGGAGGTGATAGAAGAGAACTTGGCAGCAGACTACAAGACATAGGTGTAGGAAAGGACTTCCAAATCAGACAGCAGCTGCACAAGAAATAAGATCGACAATTGACAAGGGACCTCATTAACTCAAACGACTTCTGTACATCAAAGGAAGCAATAAAAGAAGTGAGGAGAAGACCCACAGAGTGGGAGGAAACTTTACGCAGATAACATCTGACAAAGCATTAATTTCAAGTGATAAAGCTACTCAAAAAACAAAAAGAAGAAAACAAATGAATCACTCAAAAGATGGAGCAAAGATCTGAATAGAGACTTCACAGAGAGGAATTAGAGATGGCGAGAAAACATCTTAAGAACTGTTCAACATCTCTGATAATTAAGGAAATGCAAATTAAAACAACTTTGAGATCCCTTACTCCAATAGAGACGGCTAGGATCAGGAACACGAATGTTACCAATGCTGGAGAGGTTGCGGGGAAGGGGAACACTCATCCATTGCTGGTGGGAATGTAAACTCATACAGCCACTATGGAAAACAGTGTGGAGAACCCTTAAAAGACTCAAAATGAGCCTTCCATTTGACCCAGTCATACCATCTGGTTATATACCCCAAGACACAACTTACTGCAAGATACATGCACAGCTATGTTTATTGCAGCTCTGTTCACAATAGCAAACAGCTGGAACCAGCCCAAGGGCCCCTCAACTGACGAGTGGATAGAGAAGAATGTTGGTACAGGTACAGTGGAGTTCTATGCGAGTATAAGGAGGGACAATCATGAACTTTGCAGGTAAATGGATGGAGCTGGAAGACATTATGTTAAGTGAAGTAACACAGTCCAGAAAAACAAACGACAAATGGTGTCCCTCATATGTGATGCTAGTACCAACAACCCCAGATATAAATATTCTCATGGAGAGGGATGCATAGTAAAAGAACAACAACAGAAAGACTGCATCAGAAATGGACTGAAGAGGTGAATTGGGAAGGGGGGATGGTGGGTGAGAGGGGACACGGATGTATATTCATAAGCAGTATTTATTGATGAGTTCAACAGTGTCCAGTTTCACCTAGACTATGTTTACAGGATACATGGTGTTTTAGAACTTAGTAAAAGTAAAATATAATGATAAAAAATGGAAAACTCAAATAATACAATCATGTAAAAGGTAAGAAAAGTTAAATGTTAGATATCCTATTTGCTGTTGTCCACATTTGTTTACACAAAATCTCTAGAGGCAATAACTTTGGGATTGGCACATACAAAGTGTTCTCTATAATTTCTCTGTTGTACAGTATCACCTTGTAGCTTCTCTTTAGGATGATTTAAAGCAAAAATTAAGTTGCTCCCAAGGTTAATCATATATAGTCCACCCAAAACAGCATGGGTGAATGTTTGATGAATCTGTGCCTTGATTCCACCCCTATAGTTATGTAGTAATAAAACTGTCTTCTGGAGACTCATGGTGTTAAAAAAAAAGGGGGGGGGGCGGTACAGACAGACATGAACCTTCTAGTCAAGAACCTTGCAATTAAATTCTTTAAAACTAACTATGGGAAGAGATTTGTTTGTTCCAACGAGAGCAAATGTCACCAACTTAACAGGACGCTGAGAAAGAAAAGATACAGCTTCGTGCATTGAGTAGGATGTACCAAAAGTGGCAACTGAAAGGTGAACCCGTCTGAACAGCAGTAAAGGAAGAAGACCTCAGATTGCATATAAACATCAACCTCTTCTGTGGATCCTACATGTAACAACTACTTAATGAGTCTCCAATGAAACTTATACCTTCTAGGTGCAACAAGGGTTTTGATATGATTTTCTTGCCTCCCCCCCCATAGAAACAAGGAGAAATATGACGTAGGATGATGTCATTTTCCAACTGTAAATTAGAGGACTTTATAGAGGTAACTCTTATAAAACCGGTAAAATGCCTTCTTAATTAACTAATAGACATAAGAACTTGAAAAGGATTATACTGTTCAGAACCAAATATAATACTAAAGTCCTTGGGCTATGCACTTAGGCAAAGTATATTTAATCAGGAGCTCTGACATCAGCAATGGATTTTCTACCAGGGGGATGTTGGCCAGGGGATCACAAGGCCCCACACAAGGTAAGGTCCTTGCCTAATAATGGGATACTGCAGGAGGAGAGGCGATATAAACCCTGCTGCCGAAGACTGACGTTAACATGGGAGGGTGTATTGAGACCCACATACAAGTACAGATGGCCTCTGGAATGCCAGAAGTGTTCCAACAGGCCATTAAACCAATAAAGCAAATACGGGTTCCTGAGTCAAGCAAGACTCCACCCATCAGCAACCAGCTACACTTCACCTGCCTGGAAATACTGTGCAGCAGAGGCAAGCCATGTGCCTGTTATATCCCAAATCTAATTGGCTTTGCTCCTCTCCTTGGAGAAATAACCCATGCTGATGCCACAAGCCTACATCCTACAGGTTAGGAGTTGTCATAAGCCACAGTAAGACCTTGTTATATTTATCAGGGGGTAAAAATATAATTCATGAATTAACATATCATCCAAACATATGTGTGTCTATGCCAAAGTCCTACCATTCAACTATTAGTCTGCTTAAATACTATATATCTAATTGCTTGTGCTTCATTAGTAGGATCGAAAGGTTACTGCCGACAACTGCAGCCAATAAAAGAAAACAGCCAGAATGACCAGATCCAGTCCAACAGCTCCAGAGAGAGAGGACAGTTTTACTCTCATCCACTTGTGCCCTTTTCTAGAGCCTAGGGAACATCTGCGGAAGAGGGGGCGTGGTAGGAATGTTAGAAGGCTGGTGGAGTTGGGGGTGAACGTGAAACTACAGCGATGTAGGGTGCGGACAGTCAATTTGGAGTCAACTGAATTGAACAAACAACTGTTGTCAACTTCCACTGAATGGTGGGACTGTGGGGTTTGGGCACAACATCTATAGATTGGTGTTTGCACGTAGGATGCTTGTACTCATGGATTAATCACTTATAGCTAAAAATGAAAAAAATAAACCTAAAGAGCAGGAACATAGGCAGAATAATGATCTGGGATGGGGTGGGGTGGGTGGGGGAAGGGAAAGGAAAATCTGCCTGACTGAATTGGTGAAATGAAGTTATAAATGCACAAACAATCAATAAAAATTAAAAAAAAAAAAAAAACTGTTCAAACATTGCTAATAATCTAGGGAAATGGATATTAAGACCACTCTAGAGATATCACCTACGTCTGTAAGTGTAAGGCTGATCCAGATCAAGAAAACAAATGCACAAGTGATGGAGAGGTTTTGGGGAAAGGGGAACACTCATCCATTGCTGGTGGGAATGTAAACTGTACGTAACAAACCACTTATGGAAAGCAGTGTGGAGTTACCCGTTAGACTATACTCACAAATGAGTTTGCGCATTTGGACCCAGTTATCCACTCCGGATATACCAAAGACTCATCTACTGCAGAAATACATGCACAGCGTATATTTAGTGCTAAAGCTCTGTTCACAAATAGCAAAAGCTGGCCGAACACAAATGCCCTCACTGACGAGTGGATAGAAAAAATGTGGAACATGTACACACGAGGAGTTCTATGCTGTGGTAAAAGAAAGACAACAGTCATGAACTTTTCATCGTAAATAGATGGATCTAGAAGATACAATATTTAAGTGAAGTAACACAGTCCCAAAAACAAACGAAATGTATACTCATATGTGGATGCTAGACAATAAACACCAGTTAATAAATTATTTCTTGGTGGAGAGGGATGCATATTAAAAGAGACAACACAGAAGGCCTGCATCAGAAACACTGACTGAATGAGTGAATTGGGGAAGGGTTGGAGGGGGCGGGAGGGGACACGGGTGTAATTCGATTAATACAATATTTAATTGACGGGGAATGTCAACAAGTATCAAATTTTGCCCAGACTCTGTCTACAGGTACATGGTGTTTAAGATGACTTAAAAAAAGTAAATATGTGGTAATTAAACAACATTGGTTTACAAGGTCTGTATAAACGAATGCACCTGATTTTAATATGAAATATAAATTGTTGTTGTCCATTTATTTTACTTAAAAATCTGTGTAACAATAACTTTTGGGATTGGCACATACAAATGTTCTCTATAATTTTTCTATTGTGATCAGTATCACCTTGTACATCTCTTTTACCTTAGGATGATTTAACTTGAAAAAAACTAAGTTTGCTCCCCAAGTTGAACCACTACAGTCACCAAGAACAGCTTGGGTGTGATATTTGATGAAATTGTGCCTTGATTCCAGCCTAGAGTTATGTGTGTAATTCAACTGCCTTATTTGAGAGCTCATGGGCAAAAAAAACAAAAGCAAATAAAAGGGGATACAGATAAATAAAACTTTTTGTCAAAAACCTTGCAATTCAAATCTTAAAACTACGGGAAAAGATTTGGTGTTCCAACAGGACAAATGTCACCACTTTAACGGCTGAGAAAGAAAAGATACAGTTTGGCATTGTGTAGGATGTACCATAAGCAGAAATGTTGGCCCATCTGAACATTGGAAAGGAAAGAAAAGCCTCAGACTGCTTACAGCACAAACCTCTCTGTGGATCCTAATTGTAACAACTATTTATAATGAGTTCTAAGTGTAGAATTTACTTAATGCTTCTAGGTGTGGTCAAAGTTTTGAATACAAGGACTCTTCTTAACTCCCCTCCATAAAAAACAAAGGAGAATATATGGTGATGGAGGTCAATCTCTGGTAAATGGGAGCCAGTCTGTTAAATAGAGGTTAATGCTCTTATAAAACCAGTAAAACACTAACCTTCTGTAATTGACTAATAGCATAGGAAACTGAGAAAAGATTAATTCTCTATCTCAGATCCATTCATAACTATAACGAAAATCTCCTTAACTGATGCCTGATACAAAATAGTATAATACCAGGAAAGTCTTCTGAGTAACAGCAATGGGGAATTATTTCTACCAAGGAGGAGTTGGCGCCAGGGGAGCCAAGCCCCACAAAAGGTAAGCCCTTGCCTGTGAACTGTGATACCTGAAAAAGGATGACAATAAGCCGCTGCTGTCGAAGACCTGAGTGTAAGACATGGTGAATAAGAGGCATTGAGACCCAACTTGGAAGTGTACAGTTGGACTCTGAATACAGAGAGTGTTACCAACCACTAAACCAATAAAGCAAATATTAGGTCTCCTTGAGTCAAGCAAGACTCCTCGTGTCAGTACCAGCTACATCTCACCTGCCTGGAAATACTGTGCTAGCAGTGGCAGCCATATGCCTGTATATATCCCAATTAATTGGCTATTAGCTCTCTCCTTGGAGAGAATAACCACAGCTGATGCCAAAAGCTTACATCCTCTAGTGGTTAGGAGATGTTATAAGCCACGAGTAAGACCCTGTCATGTTTTTACAGAAAAAATGTAATTCACAGATTTACATACCATCCAAACATCTGTGTCTATACCAAAGTAACCTACCATAACAATTAGTACATGCTTTAAATACTTATATTATCTAATTGCTTGTGCCTTCATTAGTAGATTGAAAGGGTTTTCCGTGACAAACTGTCAGCCCATGAAAAGAAACAGCCAAAATTGACCAGAGACCAAAACAACATCTCCAGAGAAAGTAGACTGTTTTGCCTTCTCATCCACTTGTGCCCCTTTTCTAAGCCTAGGGAACTACTCTTCAGAAAGGGGGCATTGAATAGAATGGTAAGGGCTTGGCCGATTGGGGTGAATGGTGAAAACTACTACGGCAAGTATAGGCGGGACACTCATCGTGATAACTGATTGTAACATACAACCCCCCCCCCTCCCGCGCTGGATGGTGGGGCCCATCGGCTGTGTGTGTTTGGGCACAACTGCTTGTAAATTGGTTTTACATGAAGGATGCTTGTACTTATAAATTATTACTTATTGTTAAATAATGAAAAAATTAAGTAATAAAAAAAGACCACTGATGTCTACAGGAAGTACAGTTTATTTGAATTAATAAAGTATCTGGAGTAAATAAAAAAAATATCTTAACTTCTAAAGTGCTGCATAAAATCTTTCCTATTGTGTGTCTTGATTCAAATTCTAATAAAATGTTGTTCATTGCATTTTATTGGTAGGTCTCTGCTATGTCTTAGATATAATCACCCTCCCCTCCTTCAACCATGGTGGATATTTTGCAAGATCCCCACAGAAACCAAAGATAGTACCAATCTTATACATACAATTTTCTATTGTCAATACATATCTACAGTAAAGTTCCATTTATGAAGTAGGTATAGTAAAATATTAATAATAATAAAAGACAAAGAGTACAATATTCAATAATGCAATTGTCTATATCACTACTCTTGGACTTTGAAGACATTTTTAGTAAAGTAAGCATTATTTGAACATGGAAATTGATTTTCTGTGACATTGCAGTAGCTAAGACATCTAGTACATGACACTAGAGTGTAGCTTATACAATGTAGATATACTGGCGATAGGATGATTTGTATTCCAGCAGTATACAGTGTCATTGTGCTACTCAAAATGGCATGCAACTCAAATCTGTGAATTTTTTTCCTGTTATTTTCTATGTAATATCCTTAGATCACAGTTGATATAGATAATTTAAGTCATAGAAACAAAGCTGTAGATGAAGAGAGATTAGTATATTCTAAATGGAATTTGAATATGTAGATTCTAGGTAATTTGAGGTTTTTTAAATAAATTTTTATATAGTAGATGGGAAGAACAATAAACAGTGTGGTATGGTTTACTATGACAAGCACATCATGTTAGTTTGTTACATGTTGGCAATACTAGGTTTACTGATTTGGTTTGAATGGGGATATCTTGGTAATTCCATTCTGGAACCACATTGCCCCTTTTCTCACTAGTAATCTATGGGATGAATCTTTGAGGTAATAACTACTATATTTTTCAACAAATTTTACAAGGTTTTAACATCCATTGATGTAGCTATTTGCCAGAGTCAATTGTTTGATTGCTGGCTGAAAAATTGGTTTTTCCCCTCGCTGTTGTTCCTTGACTGGGTCAAGAAATACCCAGGGAGCTTATTAAACCTTATTTTGAGTTGTTTCTGTGATGGTGTGTCTGGAAGGGATTAGCATGTGAATCAGTGGGCCACATAAAGTAGATTTCCCTTCCCTGTGTCAGTTGGCATCCTCTAGTTCCTCAAAGGCTTGAACAGCACACAAAAAAGGAAGATTGGATCAACTATGACTGATTGACTGAGAAAACCAGTTTTGCTCTTGTCCTCAAGGGTCCTTGATGTGAGCTTTCCACACTCATACTGGAGTCTGTACCACTAGTTTTTGATTTTCCATTGAAACACCTCCACTGCTTTTCCTGGGTATACAACTTATGAGGAATAATCAGCTTGCATAATATATTTTATAGTAAAGGTTTTCACCTGCATACATGCAGTCACACACACGCAAACGTGCGCGCACACACACACACATATATCTGTACATATTTCTCCCATAGAATCTATTTCTCTCCATAGTTTTGACTAATAAAACTTAAAACTTATAAGTCAACATTTTTATTTTTTGATAGCAATAAGATTTATAGATGATAAGCTATAATGTAAGCACAAGAGGGAGGCATGATATTCTTGATGTGTGAAACCCAGAAATTCTGCAGGTTCTTCTTGAGTAATGACACCAAGAAATTGATAGCCAGGTGGATGTTGTAAACCAGCTTGTCCTCGGTCATCTTCACATGATCAACAGCTAAGGCCAACATTGTACCTTCTTCATTTGGAACTTGATTGTGGACTTCACTTCAATGACACAGGCAACCATGTTTTCATTGTGTGTCAGCAGGGAAAGAAACATGCCAGCCTTGTTCAGATCTGGGTCTAGGGTTCCTGGGATCCACCAGATCAGACATAAAGGCATCATACTTCTTGGGAAGCTAATCGACTAACTTCTTGTTCTTGGTGAGCTTCTTCAGTGCCTTCATGTCCATGTCGAGTATGTCCATACCTCAGACTCATCACAGTATTGCTGGTCCTGCAAGACCCACACAGAAAACTTGGGATGGAGAGTAGACTTAAGCCTGGAAGTGCCTGAAAAGAAGTGCTTGTCCACCTGAGGATCAGAGTTTCTCGAGCTGGTCTGCAGTTCTACAGTTTTCAGAAACTTGCTGTGCTTGCATAGGTTCTGGTGCAGAATTTCCAGAATGCTCTGTACACAGTGTGGAGAGAGACTTTGCTGTTCAGGGCTATTGATGTTATTGAAAACCAGAACAGACATGAATTAAATTTTCATTTTCTTCTTTCCTAATCTTTTCTACATAACACTATAGACACATGGATGTTTCCCTATTATACATATTAAAAGCTACTTCCAAAACCATTTTGTCAAATTATGTTATTAGACATTTAACCAATAGGAACTTCTTATAAACCACAGCTGTTGCCATGCTGAGTGGTGACACATGCCTTAAATCCCAGGACTCAGGAAGCAAAGTGAGATGGATCTCTGTGAAACTGAGTCCACCTTGGTCTACATAACAAATTCCAAGCCATCTGAGCGACAGGGAGACACTGTCTCAAGAAAACCTAAAAAAAAATCATGCCTGTGTTCTCTTTGGACTTCCAATTTAATTTTAGTTTTAAAATTAATTTAATTTTACTTTATTTTTGAGAATTTTATACATGAGTATTATATTTGCATTATTTTGATCCCTCTCCATCCCCCTCCAATTCCTCTCATTATTTCTGCCTGTCAATTTCTTGTCCTCTTCTTTGACCATTATTGTTACATACACACACCAAACACACACACACACACACACACACACACAAACACACTCACTACACTGAGTCCATTTAGTGGTGTTTCTGTGTACCTGTGTTTAGGGCTCTCCCCTTGGGATTAGATAACCTCTCAGGCAGCTAGTCCTTCGAGGTGATTGATTCTCCTGTCCCTCCCTTAGCGTCCATTGATTGCCTGTATTTCTTCATCTTGAAGTGGAACACTGTGACATTACCCACATTCTCCATGTAATGTCAATTGATTTTGTCACACAGATCTCACTAGAATACCATAATGTGGAGATTTCATTGGCGTAGTGACCCTATCATGTCTAGAAAGCCTATAAAGCAGCAGTTGTCTGGAACCTCGGGTTCTTACATTCTTACTGCCCCCTCTCTGTCATGTTTGCTAAGCCGTAGGTGTAGAGGCTGCATTAAGATGTGTCATGTGGGGCTGGAGAGATGGCCCAGCAGTTAAGAGCGCCGACCGCTCTTACAGAGGACCCGGGTTCGATCCCCAGCACCCACATGGCGGCCGAGAACCGTCTGAAACTCCAATTCCAGGAGAACTCCAGTTCCAGGGGAATCTGACGCCCTCTTCTGACCTCCACGGCATTGCACAACACAGGTGCACAAACTTGCATGCAGAATGTACATTCATACACATACAGAAATAAATAAAATTTAAAAAAAATTTAAAAAAAGATGTGTCATGTAGGGCTGGGTACCACACAGCCTCTTATTCTTTGCATTTAACAAGTTGTAGAAATTTGTATTAGTCTCAGTCTGTTGTAAAAAGAAATTTCTTTGATGAGTGGTGAGAGTTACACTTGTCTATAAATATATGGATTCTTATTTAGAATAGAGTAAGAAATTATGTTAACCTAAGAAGTGGCAGATAGAGGTTTTTCTCTAGGGTCTAAGACCACATACACCACGTTTGCTTGGCTATGTTTGCACATGCTTTCCTGTCCACTAATGGGAACCTTAACTCCAATTAGACAGCTGCTGATTACCCTTAAGATAAAAGTGCCACTACTGCACCAATAATTGATAGTTTGCTGTGCGAGTCATTGTTTTTAGGCTTTACAGCTGGGTAGCACTATTGATTACTTTTCTTCCTTGGAGCTTGCATAGTATCTTCTGATACTATAAGAGCTAGTCTTTAGGGAGAAGGCTTCCAGGTCAGTTCCAGCTCAATTGTTCCAAGTCTTGTGTCCAAAGAATGTTATCTCTTCAGTAATAAACTCTGAATTTCAAGTTCTTGAAACCAATCAAGGAATGTGATAATAGCATGTATTATTTGGGGATTCTCTTGGACTACCCTGAATAACTTGCCAAAGGGAGGTTTCCCATTCCATGGCACTGTAATTTTTGTGATATAGCCATCAGGAGTACATAAGCATTCACAGTAATATAATGTATATCTTTCAGTAGGCTTATTAAATACTAGATATCTCTTTGGCTTTTCACACCACTCAAGCATTTTTAATTCTCTTTCCTCTCTCTTCCTTTTTTTATTTTTATTTATTTTATTTTATTTTATTTTATTTTATTTATTTCCGTATGTGTATGAATGTATTGTTTGCATGCAAGTCTGTGCACCCGTGACGTGCAATGCCGCGGAGGTCAGAAGAGGGCGTCGGACTCCCCTGGAACTGGAGTTCTCCTGGAATTGGAGTTTCAGACAGCTCTCGGCCGCCATGTGGGTGCTGGGGATCGAACCCGGGTCCTCTGCAAGAGCGGTCGGCGCTCTTAACCACTAGGCCATCGCTCCAGCCCCTCTCTCTTCCTTTTTATGTCTTCCATCCTCCATTTCCAGTTAAAGTATGACTCCTCCCCTACACACTTCTCCCAATTTCTCCCTGTCTCCTACTATTCTAATGTCCCTTCTCTTGAGTTTCTTCTTACCCTTTTCCCACTTGGTTACTTTCCATTTTCCTGACTCCTGCAGCTAAATCAGGATGTATACTCAAACCCAAGGATTTGGAGCTAGGATTCCTAAATGAGAGAGAAGATGCATTCCTTGTTTTTCTGAGTCTGAGTTACCTCACTTATTAAAACAGTTTCTGGTTCCATTCATTTACCAGCAAATTTCATGGTTTCATTTTTCTTTACCACTGAATAAAACTCCACTATGTAAATGTATGACATTTTCATTATCCATTTATTGCTTGAATGACATTTAAGTTGTTTCCATTCCTTAGCTATTATGAAAAGAGCAGCAAGAAACATGGCTGAACAAGTATCTCTGTAGTAGGATATTGAGTCCTTTGGGTATATGCCAAAGAGTGGTAAAGTTGATTAGTCATTCTGACTAGGGTAAGAAGTGGTTTTGGCATAGGGGCTGCTGGTGCACACCAGAGCAGCTGGGGTGCAGGGCGCAGGCCAGTGGGCAGGCGTGTCACCCAGGAGCATCTTGGGAGTTGAGGTTCAAATCCCTAGCCTGCATTGCATAGGGGCTGCTGGCACATGACAGAGCAGCTGGGGCATGGGCTAAGCAAGCACTTCCCCCACCAACTGGAACTCCAGAGGGAGGTTCCAGTCAGCCCTACATCCAACCTAGAGGAACTGACTGGAAGCAGAGGAAGTACAGTGCTCAAAATGTGTCATCTTGTTATCCAACCAGTTCTTGTGGAACAGAAAAGGAAGAGTGAACTATACCTTCCAATATTGAAAGCATGAAGCCTAGAGAAGTCAACACTCCATAAATAAGGAGAATACAATGAATGCACAAAGGAATCAAGGAAAGCAATCCTTCAACACGGTGAAGAGGCATTAGAGATTCACATCAGATTATAGGCAAAAGGCAAACCACATGCAGAGAGCACAATGAAAGAACAATATCGGAAAAGCACAAAATAACTCCACATCAAACTCTACAGAGCCTGTGGAGGACTCCTACAATGGGATCTCCCTGGAGGTAGCCCAGGACACAGATCATAGAATAAAAATCACAGATATATTCAAAGAAATCATAGAACTAAAAGGAGAGAATGAAAAACTCAGAAAGGACCTGGACGGAGACAATGACAAACTTCAGAAAGAACTAAAAGGAGAAAATGACAGACTCCAGAAAAAGCTAGAGGGAGAAAATGACAAGCTCCAGAAGGGAGTGGAAACACTGAAAAGATCCCGTGCTGAAATGAAAAAGGAAATCAACTAGCGAAACAAAGAGCTATGAGAAAAGATTGAGACACTCTAAAAGGAAGTGGAAGTACTAAAGAAAACACAGGATGAATTAAAAATGAAATTGAACACTCATCCAATCAAAAGGAAAGAATGGGAAAAAGCCTCAGGAGCAGAATGGAGGAAGCAGAAAAAAGAATATCAGACCTAAAAGATAACACAGAACAATTCAAAAGCTCAAGTAAGACAATGAAAAAAAATACACAGAGTGGAACAGCCAGGAAATGTGGGACACTATGAAAAGATCAAACCTCTGCATCATAGGGATAGAGGAAGGAGAAGAATCCCAAGAGAATGGTATTGATCAGATAGTCAACAGAATAATAGATGAAAATTTCCTCAAACTAAAAAAAGACATACCCATACAAATACAAGAAGTGCACAGAACACCAAATAGACTGGAACAGAGAAGAAACTCCCCTCACCATATCATAGTTAAAATGCTAGACACTCAAAACAAACACAAAATTCTGAAAGCTACAAGAGAAAAACAACAAGTTACATATAAGGGTAAAACCCTATCGGAATTGCAGCTGACTTTTCAGTGCAAACTATGAAAGCCAGAAGAACGTGGACCAAAGCATTCCCAGTGCTAAACGACTATAAATGCCAACCCAGGTTACTATACCCAGCAAAAATGTCAATTCTAGTTGAAGGAAAGAGACATAAACAAGATGAAAGAATACGTGTCCAGAAAAACAACCCTTCAGAGAATACTCGAATCAATTCAAAGGACAGAAGAGAGGAGCAAATACCCCCAGGCCCCTTGAAAGAGAAATTAATAAAAGCAGAACTGCGGAAGTAGAAACTTAGACCCAAAACGCAAATGGATAATA
Organism: Rhizomys pruinosus; assembly: GCA_009823505.1. Taxonomy (NCBI): domain Eukaryota; kingdom Metazoa; phylum Chordata; class Mammalia; order Rodentia; family Spalacidae; genus Rhizomys; species Rhizomys pruinosus. The sequence goes on from VZQC01010196.1 coordinate 379,556, forward strand.
AGGTGAAAGGAAGCAACACACATCTGTCAACTGTAACCTTGAATATTAAGGGACTAAACTCCCCAGTCAAAAAGCATAGACTGGGAAGATGGATTAGGAAACAGAATCTGTTGATATGCTGTCTACAAGAAGCCCATCTCACTCTCAAGGATAGGCACAAACTTAAAGTGAAAAGATGGAAAAAAATATTCCAAGCAAATGGTACCAAAAAGAAAGCAGAAGTTGCTATTTTAATATCAGACAAAAATGGACTTCAAAGTAGAAGCAATTAGAAGAGACAAAGAGGGCCATTACATCCTAGTCAAAGGGAAAATTAACCATGAAGACTTCACAATCATGATTACATATGCACCAAACTCCAGTGCACCGATCTTTATAAATACAACTCTACAGGCCCCCAAAGCACAAATTAACCCCAGCACACTCATAGTAGGGGACTTCAATATCCCACTGAGTACTTTGGACAGATCAACTGGACAAAGAATAAACAGAGAGACATCTGAACTGAACAATACAATACAGCAAATGGACCTCACAGACATCTTACAAATTTCCAACCAAGCACCAGAGAATATACTTTCTACTCAGCACCCCACAGAACATTCTCCAAAATTGACCACATACTTGAATACAGAAAAAAACCTAAGCAAATACAAAAAAATTGAAAGAATTTCATTCATTCTGTCAGACCACAGTGCAATAAAGCTCAATATCAACACCAGGATAAGCCCTGCTACCTACACGAACACATGGAGAGTAAATAACACACTCCTGAATAATAAATGGGTCAAGGAGGAAATAAAGAAAGAAATAAAAGCATTCCTGGAACTAAATGACAATGGCATACAACAAAACAAAACCTATGAGACACTTTAAAAGCAGTCATAAGAGGGAAGTTTATAGCCCTGGGTGCCTACATTAAAAAAAAAAGAAAGGGCACAAACAAATGAGCTAACATTACAGCTAAAAACGCTTGAAAGTCAACAACAAATGAACCCTAAACGCAACAGACAGGAAGAAAAACAAAAATCAGAGCAGAAATCAATGAAATAGAAACAAAGAAAACTACAAAAAAAATCAGTGAATCCAAAAGTTGGTTCTTTAAGAGAATAATAAACAAGATAGACAGACCTCTAGCCCAGTTAACCAAAAGAAAGAAAGAACAAGTCCAAATCAAAAGAATTCACGATGAAAGGGGAAATATCACAACAGACAGTGAAAAGATCCAGACACTCAAATGGAAATACTTAAAAAATCTATCCTCTACAAAATTTGAAAACCTAAGAGAAATGGATGAATAACTGCAATCTGGGGAATCACTAAAGCTAAACCAAAAAGAGATTGACAGCTTAAAGAGACTCATAATATATGAGGAAATTGAAAATGCAATAAAAGACCTCCCAACTAAAAATAAAGCCCAGGCTGAGATGGTTTCACAGCAGAATTCTATAGAATATTTAAAGAGGACTTACAATCATTATTACCCAAACTGTTCAGAAGGATACAAGCAGAGGGAAATCTCCCAAATTCCTTCTATGAAGCCAGCATCACGCTAATACCAAAACCAGGCAAGGAGGCAACCAAACAGAGAACTACAGATCCATCTCATTAATGAACTCAGATGCAAAAATTCTCAAAAAAATACTTGCAAACCTTATACAGACCCACATCAAAAAGATCATCCACCATGATCAAGTTGGATTCATTCCAGAGATGCGGGGATGGTTCAACAGACAAAAATCAGTAAATATCATAAAACACATAAATGGACTGAAGAACAAAAACCACATGATCATCTCAATTGGTGCAGAAGAAGCCTTCAACAAAATACAGCATCCCTTCATGATTAAAGTACTAGAGGGAATTGGACTGGTGGTGGACATGGTGGTCTTTCTTCCTTCCTTCCTTCCTTCCTACCTTCCTTCCTTTCTTTCTTTCTTTCTTTCTTTTTTTCTTTCTTTCTTTCTTTCTTTCTTTCTTTCTTTCTTTCTTTCTTTCTTTCTTTCTTTCTTTCTTTCTTTCTTTCTTTCTTTCTTTTTGAGCCAGGGTATTCTTGCAGGCACACCTAGACCAGAACTCACTTATAGCCCAGGCTGATCTAGAGCTCACAGAGATCAGCTTGCCTCTTCCTCTTGAGTACCAGGATTAAAGGCATGCCCCACCATGCCTAGCTAAGAAATGTTATTTGTATTTTCAAACATATTTTCATTGAATTTTTGTGTATTTCATACACAACATCTTAGTCCTCTTTATACCCCTTCTCCATCAGCATTCTCCCATAGCCCCCCCACCCACTGGATTTCATGCATTCTGTCATTTATTTTAAGGCCTATATAGTCAAGTTACTATCTCCTGACATCTTTTAGTACTAGTAAGCTCATCCACCGGGTTCCATAAGCTTATCTAAGGTCACATGCTTAAAGAAGATCAGTTCTTTCTCACTCATCAGTAGTCATCTGCCCAACAGTTCTTTGGCTAAGATTGGAGTCTGCTGCCCATGTCTACAGTTCTACGCTAGATTTTGGTCTCCTTGGGTTTGCTTCGGTCTTGTACATGCTATTACCATTGCAGCAAGTTCATATGAGCCAGGCATACGGTCATGTACCTCCTACCCTGGCTCTTACAATCTTTTTGCCCTGTTTCCACAATGATCCCTGAGCCCCAGGTTAATTGCCTTTTTTGCATGAGGGAGATTCACTGATGAGAGTTGAGAGATGAATTAGTGTTGTCTCTACCCCCTTTCCACTATGTTGCATGAGTCTTAGGTATAGAGAATCATTGTAGATGTGTGACTTAGGGTTGGGCATTTCACAGACATTAAATCTTTGTGTGTGACCAGTTGTTAAACTTTATAATGGTCTCTGTTGCAAAAGAAGCTTCTTTGATGAGTAGTGACCAGTATATTTGTCTGGAAACATAAAGATACATATTTTGCACATAATAAGAAATTACATTTGTCTAGGGATATGAAAGCCTTGGGGTTTTCTCTAAGATCTATGACCTCTCCAGTCATGTGTATTTGGCTATGTTTATAGTACCACACATGAGTTCCCTCCCATTGAGTAGGCTTTAGGATAGCTGTTGATTATCCCCAAGATAAAAATGCCACTACTTTCCCAGTATGGTTTGCTGTGCCAGTCAATTTTATGGTTATTAGCCTTAAATCTGCCTTTGGACTTTTGATGGATGTTCTCCCTTAGCAATTTGCATAATGTTCTTCAAAACTATGAAAGGTAGCCTTCAGGCATGTGGCTTCCAGATTAGTTCCAGCTCCATTGTTCTCAGTACTGAAGTATGTCTAGTCTCCAGCAATAGGGTCTTTCCTTCAAGTTCTGGGAATCAATCACGGGCTTTGGCAATAGCCTGTGTAATTTGGGGAGTCTCTTGGACTTCCCTGGCAAGCAATTCAAAGGGAGATATCTCCTGTTTGGCACTGTTTCCTGTTATATAGCCTTCAGCTATACATACAGATTCATGTAGAGATACTATATGTGTAATTTTTCAGTAGCTTTTTAGACTAATACGATTCCCTGTGTTTTTTTTTTTTCCCACCAGATAGGCATTATTTATCTGTTTTGGAAAGAAGAAGAGTAGTCTTACATAAAGTAACTTGCAAAGGACATACAGATAAAACACGGCAAAGTCACACCATTTAACAAAAAACTCATCTTAAAGCATAACCTACTCTATATGAAATGGCAAAAAAAAAAAATAACTCCATTTTCTTTAACTGACTTTTGCTCACCCTGCCTTCCTGCCCAGGTCCCCTGCTCTAACTGTAGTCAGTCAGCCAGAACTGGTCATATGAAGGTTGCACCTACATTTCATGGTGTACATTATTTATATAATACTGGGAAACTTACAGGTACCCAGTAGCATGTGCTTTCCCAGCAACTCCATGGAGTCCAATGTTCCCACAATTCCAAGAAACTTGTTTTTCCTAACTGAAACGTTTTATTTTTTATTTTTATTTTTATTTTTATTTTTATTTTTTACGTGTATGAATTTACTGTCTGCATGCAGGTTTGTGCACCTGTGTTGTGCAATGTCGCAGAGGTCAGAAGAGGGTGTAAGATTCCCCTGGAACTGGAGTTAAAGATGGTTTTCAGCTACCATGTGGGTGCTGGGGATCGAACCCGGGTCCTCAGCAAGAGCAGTAGGCATTCTTAACCGCTAGGCTATCTCTCCAGCCCCCTGAAACATTTTATTAACTGAAAATCTCTTTGTTAACTGACCTGCCTTTGTTTTGGTATAACTGGTGATCTGATGTAACTATGGTTATTGGATTTGTCCCTGCTATGCTATAATTGTGTTTTAGGCTTTATAAACTCTGTCCTGATTCTCCTCGTGGTCTAGACTTCTTTGGGGCATTAGCTCCCTCTCAATTTCTGGCTATTAAGACTCTTAATCAGACCATCATTATGTGTTACTTCTTTGTGTGTCACTCAATATTTCACTATATACTGTACATTTCAAAGGTTTTAAGTCTGGGTAAATAATCTTAAAGACAGGCAAAAAAAGACAAATACAAATAACAACTTGGATTGAATCAACAACAGGTAAGATGGTTGCCTTGGAGACTTACTACCCGGCTACTTTGTAATGTTCACTTTGGGCATTTAGGAAATAAATAGTGTATATCCCAGATCTAATTGGCTGTTGGCTCTCTCCTTGGAGGAATAACCCATGGCTGATGCCACAAGCTTACATCCTCTACAGGTTGGGAGATGTTATAAGCCACAGTAAGACCCTATTTATATTTATATAATAAATATATATTATATTTAACAGGAAAAAATGTAATTCATGGATTAACATATCATCCAAACTTATGTGTCTATACCAAAGTAACCTACCATAACTATTAGTGCTGTTTAAATACCTATATATCTAATTGCTTGTGTTTCATTAGTAGGATCGAAAGGTTATTCCTGGACAAACTGTCAGCCCATGAAAGGAAACAGCCAGAATTGACCAGAGTCCAAGTCAACAGCTCCAGAGAGAGTGGACTGTTTTACCTCTCATCCACCTGTGCCCCTTTTCTAAGCCTAGGGAACAATCTGCGGAAGAGGGGGCGTGGTAGAATGTAAGGGCTGCGATTGGGGTGAATGGTGAAACTACAGCAATGTAGTCTGGACACTCATTTGATCAACTTGATTGAACAAACAACCTGTCACCCCCCACTGGATGGTGGGGCTGTGGGGGTTTGGGCACAACAGCCTGCAGATTGGTTTTGCATGAAGGATGCTTATACTCATGGATTATCACTTATAGCTAAAAAATGAAAAAAAAAACTGAGAGAAAGATGCAGGACAGTTATGGCAGAATGCATGATCAGGGATGGGGTGGGGATGGGGGGGAAGGGAAAGGGAAATGTGCCTGAACTGAATTGGAAAATAATGTATGAAATGCACAAAGCATCAATAAAAAAAAAAAAGAAACCACAAATGAGGGATAACAACAACAACAAAAAAAGGAAATAAATAGTATGCCCTCAGTACCTTTTCAGAATTATTAGACACAAGTTGATGTCACCCCTAAAGTTATTTTGCTGACTCAGGATTTTCCAAGCTCTGAGTATAAAGATGAGATTTCGTGTATGTATTAGTCAGGGTTTTCTAAAAAACAGAAGCAACAGGATGAATATGTAGCTATATACAATTTATTGATTTGCTCAAGTGACAGAGTTCAAGGAGTCCAACAGTAGCCATACTGCACTGGAGAGGCTGAGAATCCAGGGAACTGCTCAGTCTGCAAGGCTGGATGTCTCAGTAGTCCCAATCTGGTGCTGAAGGCCCGATGGATTCCAGGAGATCTGCTAGTCTCAGTACACGCTGGGATCCGAAGGGTTGATCACAGCAGCAAGACAAACTCACCAGTGAGAGAGAGGCAAGCCGCAGGAAAAAAGGGACCAGCTCCCTCTGCCATGGCCTTTAGTACTGCCTGCCAGCAGAAGGTAATGCCCACATTTGGGGTGGGCCATCCGGGTTGAGGTAGTCCAATCCAAAAATCCTTTTTCTCTTATTTGTTCCTTAGTCCAGTCAAGTTGACACCCAGGATTAACCATCACAGTGTATATCTGTCTGGCAACAGCCAGAGCTCTATCCACTGAACCTGCTTTATAGCTGGTAGAATGCCTGGTGATCAGGGGCATGCATGTGGCTTAGCAAGAACCATGATGAGATCATCTTTCTGGGCTGTGCATTTATACCTTAGCATTTATGCAAGGTACTCAAATCAAACTCACAAACCTTTTATAGAGCAAAATGGCCAAAGAATAAGCATCTGATACCCAGAAGGCTAGATAATAACTATTGCCATTTCTTTCATGGCTGAGCCTGTAACGTGCACTGATTCTTTGCCAGGCTTTGCAGAATGATCAGAGAAAGTTGAAAATGATCAGATTAATTCCCTTAATGATCAAAAGGCTGTGCGTATGATATGATTTCATTAAGGACTGAATAAAGCATATGATTTCAAGGTTAATGACAAAAAACTACTTCACATGACTCCTTAAAACTCCCAGAAGTCACTCAAATGAGGAGTAAAGGCCTTTAACTAAGAACAGACCCTCCTGGGTTTAATAAGTAGTGATTTCTCTTCATTATAATTTACTCAAAGAAAGGTATTTGAGGCCTTAAAGTTTGACAACATATAGCTGGAACTGACACAGGAGATTCAGTTAAATATGAAAATAAAGAGTCTTAAATTCAATGAGTTCTATGATCTCTTGACAGAACTTATCAATTTTACTTGTTCAATACAGGCCTTTAAAATATTAAATCAAGATGAAGGAAAGAATGTGTGGGAATATCCTTGATAACAACGATTTATCCCAATAGCACGATAACTTAGAAGCTAGGCTAATGTCCCAGCCTGAGAAGGGAGCTACAAGTCAGCCAGAAGAGCCCAGGACACAAAGGCTGGTGGTAGAAAGCAGTGCTGGCATGGCAGCAGCCAGTTATAGGCAAAAGTACCGCACAAGACAGAAATCAGCACAGAGGAAGCATAGCACTTACTGTACGAGGCTGGCACTGTGACCTTCACTCCTCCAGGGAAACAGAGGACGTTGGCTCTCTTATCTCTGTCCCTGGTATGTCTAGTCCAGGTTGGAGAATTTCTAATCATTTATCATCAAATTCATTCACTATCCTCTGGAATTATAATTGTTCTATGAAACCCAATACTGAGAATTGTGCCCCCCAATACTGAGAACTGAACCCAGATTCTTTTTTTTTTATTTTTATTGAGCACATTTCATACAACATTTCTTAATCAAATTTAGACTCATTCTCCCATCCATGCCCAACCCCTCAGGCCCCCCAGCCCCCTGCCAGAGTTCATGAATTCTGTCATACATGTTAAGTCCTGCCTTGCATCTTTTTCTCAGTCTTTTATAACCTTTTTGATGCAGAAGTTTACTGTTTTGGTCAGTTATTTGAATAGGTTTTTCTCTCTCTCTTTTTGTTCTCTTTGATTTTATATTATTCCAAAATATGCATATATATACGTATATATACTCCACACATAAATTAAAATAACAAAATCTGAAAATAAACTATAGATTAATTCCAAAACACATTTAGAGACATTTTAACAGTAAAGGTGCACGCAGGTAAAAAGAAGTATAACTTCACATTCTTTTTTTTGAATATGAATACATATCTTCCACCCATATATGTTAATTACAATGTGTGAATACAAGTGTAAGGTCAATTCTAGAGCCCATTAAGATATTCACATTATAATATCACAGTTGTTTTCATGAACCCAGATTCTTATGCAAGCTTGGCAAATACTTCACCACTGAGCCTTAGCCCCAGCTCTGAAATCCATTCCATAAAAAAAAAAAAAAGCACATAGTGTACTTTGAAATCCAATATTTCCTTTTGGTTTTACATCATATCTTCTTTTTCTCTAGTGAGATGTCCTATATTTTCATTTGAAATTAATTTACTTTCTTTAACTCCATTGAGCATATTTATAGCACTTCAAAGTGTTTGTCCATTGACCTTGAAATATGAAGTTATATGCTGAGCTTTGAAAATGTCTTATTGATGAATGTAATGGTTAGTTTTCTTTGTCAACTTGACCCAACCTAATATCAGCTGGGAAGAGTCTTGAGGATTATGTAGATAAGATTGGCCTGTTGGAATGTCATGGGGGATCATCTTGCTTACGTTGATTGAGGTGGGAGACTCACCCATTATGAGTGGCTTCATTTCTAAAGCAGTGAATTCTGAACTGTAGAAGAGTAGAGAAAGAAAGCTGAGCACAGCATGCACATGTTCACTGCTCTCTGTTTCTAATGCAGATGTGATGTGACCAGCTCCCTCAAACTCCTTCCTTTGTGACTTCCCTGTTAGGATGGATTGCAACCCAGAGCTGTGAGTTAAAAGAAACCCTTCCTCCCCTAAATTGCTTTTGTGGGAGATCTTTTATTATAGCAACTGGAAATAAAACTAGCATAATGATATTGTGGGTTTGTTACATGCTGTTTTCTGGAAAGGATGATGTGTTTGTTTTTTAGCTGATAATTCACTTGGCTAGACTTCTTCATGGGCAGCTGCAGCTCAGACATAGTCTACTTCCTCTAATGGAATGACTTTGAATTTTCCCAGGCATCAGGTACCATTTCTCAGAATTTGCACACAGAACCTCGGGCTGCTTTTCTCTGCCTTCTAGAGTTCTGCTTTCATCTGGTAGTTTGGTTATCCTCAGACAAGAAACAGGGATTTTTTTTCCATGCCCCCCCCCAGCCATCTTCTGTCTACACTGGATCAGAATAACCTTCCATGTGAAATCTACAGAAACATATATTTGTACTCCAAACACAACATCCTCATTCAAAATGTCAACTCCGGGCTGGAGAGATGGCCTAGCGGTTAAGAGTGCCGACCGCTCTTACAGAGGACCCGGGTTCGATCCCCAGCACCCACATGGCGGCCGAGAACCGTCTGAAACTCCAATTCCAGGAGAACTCCAGTACCAGGGGAATCCGAGACCCTCTTCTGACCTCCGCGGCGTTGCACGACACGGGTGCACAGACTTGCATGCAGACAGTACATTCATACACATACAGAAATAAATAAAATTTTAAAAAATTAATAAAAAAACAAACAAAAAACAAAATTTCAACTCCTTTCTAAAATCTTTCTGTCTTTGTTTCTACTGAAACCCTTCCTGAAGTTTCTTTGATATGGTTTCCAGTACATGTTAGACATTTACTTTGCCTTATCAAGAGTGACATCATCTTATCTGAAAATTATCTTGTTGGAGAGGTTATCTAGCATCTAGCAGGAATCACTGTGAAGTCAACTTGCTACTGTCAGCCTCCTAGAATTGTCACTTCACCAACAGAACAGGGAATCTGTACTGGAAAATCAGGTGAAGTAAAGCCAGGAGAGCCTCTCTGCTTGGGACTAATTTTAGTGATACCTGGAGCTTGACACATTAAGCTTTGGACATTGAAAGAGAGGTTGAATTTGAGAATGGATCTCATAGCTTTTCTCCCTTTTGCAGAGCAGTGACTACATAAACTAAAATGAACGCAATAGGAATCACTCTATTCATGGGAAGGAAGTGGGGATAAGGAGTCCAGTTTAGGAAATTCTGAGTTTGAGAAGCTGTGGACAACCAAAATAGATATGTTCAGTATATGCAATTTGATGTGTGGGTTTGGACTTTTAGCAAAGAAATCCAGATACATGTCTTCTGGCACATACGTGGCATGGCAGTCAATGGAATTATATTCCTGTGGGTTGTGGCAGGCTGGTGGGGCCTTGTGAGGAAGGTCAATGCCCGGTAACCTGGAACTGGTGTGAGTGAGCAAGGGCCTGGAGGAAGGGAGGTATGATGGCTCTTCTTAGCTGTCAATTTGTTACACCTGGGAAAAGGGACCCTCAGTCCAAGAGTTACCTCCATCAGTTCCCCATGCCTGTGGGGCAGTGTATTGACTGGTGATTCATACAGGAAGACCCAGCCCATGGCGGGCAGTAACATCCCTAGGCAGGGGGGTCTGGAATGTCTAAGAAAGGTAGCTGAACCTGAGCCAGGGGCAAGCAGCGTTTCTCCATGATCTCATCCTCAGTTCCTGCCTCCAGGTTTCTGCCTCGAGCTCCCACTCTAGCTTCCCTTGAAGACGGACTGTAAATTTTAAGATATAGCGTGCCCTTCCTTCCCCAAACTGTTTGTGGTCAGTGTTTTCTCTTGGCAATAGTAACTAGGACAACATGAAGCCACCTCGATTGAGGCACGATGGCAACTGAGGTGATCTGTCTCAGAATATAGAGGGCCCGAGCATGGATTCACGGACAGTGAGACTCTCTGTGGTGTGAAAACCATGAGAATGTGCTGAGTACTTGTGTATCGTCTTAGCTCATACTACTCTGATGTTGAATGAATAAACAAGCTCTCCCAGGAGCACTTCACCTCTTGCCTGTAGTCAGTTTCCATGTCAATGTTTCTGTGTTAGTAACAAGGAAAGGTCAACTCTCCAGTGTTTTAATGCAGACAAATGCCAGATAGAACGAGGACTACCTGTACAATGGGACCACAGTTTTCAAAGTAAAGCCTGGGAAAACATTATAAACCTCCAGTGGTCACGTTCAGCCCTGAAAAATCTTAAATTATTCACTCTTTTCTCTGACATTCCAATGAGCTATTTCTTTCCTCTGAATCCTTCAGACCCCAGCTTTTATCACTTGCAACATTTAAAATAATTCTTTTGACACTGGACCCATCAGTTATTTATAGAGTGATGGCAGAGCTGCCATGCCAAGGCTTCAGAGGCAGAGTGCTTCAAGACCACTGTGCACCATCTGCCATCTGTGTCAGAACAGCCTAGCTTTTCCTGAAGTTCCTCTTCTCCTTCTTGACATTCTACGAAGCTCGATAACTGAATACTGGAGGCAAAAATAGTTATTATCAGAAGGATCAAAAAGGCTTCTTGATCAAGCATAGAGCTACCTTTATTCACAAACAACTCCAAATAATGAGCACATATTTTTGTCAATGAAATGCTATGTTGCAGTGAGCTGAAATTGTTTCTGGAATTCAAAAGTGTAGGTGTACACACGCCTTCAAACAAAGGCATGTAAACTAGGGGTACATTCAGTGGTAGTGGATTGTCTCACATGTACAAGGCCCTAGACTCCATCCCCAACACTGAAAACACACAGACATACAGACACACAGAATTGCACACACACACAGAATTGCACACACACACACACACACACACACACACACACACACACACGGTGCGCATGCATCAACAAAGTTACTTTCCAAATTAGCTTCTGATGGAATGGAGAATCATGCTGGTTTGTCTTAAGGTATATGTGCCCATTTGTGTGTGTATTAGCAAGCACTTAATGACGTGGCAGCTGTATTTTATTTTAGATATTTTCCTAATTTTTGTAACTATGGGTTGAAATAATTTTTTGTTTGTTTTGGTGCTAGAGGTAGAACCCAGCGCTTCACTCATGATGAGCATACACTCCACCACTGAATTACATCTCCAATCCCATTTTATACCCAGAAGCACACAATTTTGAGAGACCAGGAGCATAATAAATCAGCTCGTTCACAGTTATGGTCATGAGGAGTGGGACATTTTAATCCAGATATGGCTCTCTAGTTGATGTTTTTAACTAGTGTGTTAAATGGCATTTCTCTCAGTTCTGAATATCTCCTTCACTGCAAAATGGGAAATTTAAGAAACCGAATTCCAATTATGCTTCTCCCTTTAAGGGTTAATATAGTGCCTGTCTTTTGACCATCACTAAAGACAGCTTGGAACATTAATCACTCATTTTCTGAGCAGTGTGAGGAAGAAGCGAGAACGACCCCCGGACCGACCAAAGCCACGCGCTGCTGCATCCCTGCTTCCAGCGCCTGCGTGCCTGCCGCCGTCATGCCCAAGAGAAAGGCTGAAGGGGATGCTAAAGGGGATAAAGCCAAGGTGAAGGACGAGCCACAGAGAAGATCTGCAAGATTATCTGCTAAACCTGCTTCTCCAAAGCCAGAGCCCAAGCCTAAGAAGGCACCTGCAAAGGGAGAAAAGGTGCCCAAAGGGAAAAAGGGGAAAGCTGATGCTGGCAAGGATGGGAATAATCCTGCAGAGAACGGAGACGCCAAAACAGACCAGGCACAGAAAGCTGAGGTGCTGGAGATGCCAAGTGAAGCATGTGCATTTTTGATAATTGTGTACTTCTGGTGACTGTACAGTTTGAAATACTATTTTTTATCAAGTTTTATAAAAATGCATAATTTTGTTTTACTTTTTTTTTTTAAAAGCTATGTTGTTAGCACACAGAACACTTCATTGATTTGGGGGGAGGAATGTGTATAACTAACAATGTCTCCCAAGCTGGATTTGATGTGGGGAAAACCCCTTTCCCTGCTAGTTCTGAAAGACTCCTCTTGGCTCCCAGAAGGAGACTTCCTGATGTTGACACAAGTGGCCCCCTTGGTACATAATGCTTTGTGGTGTGGGAAAATTCAAATTTAACTTTTATATCCTCCTCTCCCTCCACCTTAAAAATCAACGTAGACTTAACTCCCTTAAAACCAGAGATCTATTGGAACCTGACCCCCTAAAATTGGCTTTGCCCAGTATGTTGGGCAATCTAGACTTAAGTGACATCACTGGGAAGGTTCCTCAGAAGAGCAGTGGTTCCTTTTCTAAAAGATTGTGGAACTTCAGATTGATAATTCTGTGTTCATTTCATTTCCTGAAAGTCAGGGTCGGCTTGTGAAAAGTTGTTAAACATGTTTAATGTGAACTGTCAACCCTCACTCTAAACTCTCCCCAATTCAGAGCATCAAACGAAGACTTCATTGGATTTTATAGTGGCTTTCTGATTTTGGTAGTCCATACAAGAAGGGCGTTTGAAAGTTCTTGTATACTGTTAATGATTGTCTGCCCATGTCCTGCCTGAAATACCATGATTGTTTATGAGAAGTATCTTTAATAAAGCTGGATACAGTTTGGCTAAAAAAAATCACTCATTTTCTGAACAAATGGGTTTTGTAGCCAAATATTTTAAAATTAATATTCTGTATATATTCTGGTGGTTAGTAAGGCATGATAGTTTGCTATGAATGCTAGTTCTCCGTGCAGTAACAATATAGAAAACTGCCCTTTACTTTGTTTGGTTTCATGGAGAATTCCATGGGAATAACCAAACCTTTCTATATGGTGGTTAGTGGTGATTTCCTGAGGTATTTTTTTTCCTTTTATTCCATGAGACTGTGTGGGAGATAATAAATGCTCACAAATTTGTGGTAAAGAGATGTTTCTGGGAATAATGCACTTCTCCTGCAGTGTGAGGGCCTGAGCTTGGATCCCTAGATTCCTGTAAACACCAGGTGCAGTGGTGTGCATCTGTAACCCCAGAGCTAGAAGAGTGGAGAACAGGTGGATTCCTGGAGCTCCTTGGCCAGTCAGCCTAGCAAAGTTGATGAGCCGTGGGTGAAAGACCTTGTCTCAAAGGAGGTGGAAAGCAATAGAGGAAGGCAGTGGACATCTTCCTGTGGTCTGTATACCCTCAGGCACAAGTGGGCACTCATCAGAATACCAACGAGAGAGAGAGAGAGAGAGAGAGAGAGAGAGAGAGAGAGAGAGATTCTTTGACAATTTACCCATGAAGAAGCAAAGACTCTATTTCCTCCTCTTGGATCTGGTTGGGTTCTATAACTGTCCTGATACATAGAATTTGGCAGTAGTGGTAGTAAACCAGTCTTTGGGTCAGGGCTTTGACTCTGCAACCATTCACCTCCTGTCCTGTCACATTTGATAGACAAACTCAGATGTTGTATAGCAATCCCTGTAGCAGAAGTCAATTTGAAAGAAGATCACAGCTCCAGGCCCCAGACCTGGCTGAGCTCCCGTCAGTTCCCAGGCACTGAGCCTTCAGACTAACACAGGAGGAGATGAAGAAGCCACAAGTCATGCTGAGAAGCAAGGCGGAATGACTTGTTTTAAGATGTTAATTTTGAGGAAGGTTTTTGTCTTTTGCTTGTGATCCTGAGCTTTTAATGGTTTCCAGCCTGAGGATGACTTTTAATGGAGCAATAACAAGCAGAGGATAGGGGTGTAGCAAGGTGAAAACTGTTAGAGTACAAGTGTATGAGTTTATGCAGATAGCAAACAATCCAGGTTTTGTAGGAATTGAAGCTTATAGAATTGTAGAGAGGCATAGTAAACAAATTTAAAGATTATCAAAACTAATTACTGAAGAGGTATGGATTAAAAATATGAAAGTTGATTGACTGACCCCACTGATAATCGTGGAAATTTCAGTCCTCCACTGAGACTCCTTAAGGCAAGTTGCTTAAATAGCTATGTGTCCTGATGGCTGGCTGGAATCTTGTCCATATATCAGAGTGCCCTGGACCATGCAGCAATGAGTACTGCTCAGAGGAGCCTCACATGGGCCAGAGCTCTGAAAGAAGACCCTGTTCTTGTTTTATAAGCCTCTCCCTTCTATCTTAAGAATATTTAAAGTGAGACGTTGTTTTATTGTGTACCTGTATGGGAGTGTATGCTGGTGTGGGGGGAGGGGATTTATAATTGGAGATTTAGACCATTTACATTTAATGTAATCACTAACACAGTTGTATGTAAATCTATCATCCTGCTATGTGTTTCTATTTTCTTCTCTGTTGTTACTTTGTCCCTCTTTTTCTATCTTTGAATTAGGTTTTTATTCCATTTATGGTCACCTTTGTCTAACAGTTGTGTATCATTTCTAGTTTTTTTTTTCCATTTTTTTCATTTCTAGTTTTAAGTGATTGTCATATGGCTTACTGTATATTGTGTATATTGTATATATCCCTTCATATTATCAATATATGGTTTTAAATAATATAGTATCACTTCATATATGGTATACTAATCTTTATTTTTAAAGCATAATTTTTATTATTTTTAATTATATATATGTATATGTGTGCAGATTTGTGCACCCAAGTGTGGGTGCCCATATAGTGACTGTGGCCCCGTTGTATATGGTGGGGATGAAATCTGGATCCTCTGCAAGAATAGTATTGTCCCTTAACCATTGAACCATTTTTCAGGCCCCAGGTATATTAAGATGATGCACTTCTAATTCATTTCTCCTATCTATTGTGAATTGCTACTTACACTTTACCCTTACCTACACAATTTTTATTTTGTAGTAAGCTATTTGTAAAAGGATAAAAGTTAAGGAAAATGTCTTCTTAGTTTTGTTCATTGCTACATTTTATAGTACCTTTAATTTCTTTCTGTATTACAAACTTTTGACAGAATAATGCCCTTATTTTCCTGTAATATTATAACAATGAAAGGATATTTGAGCCAACAATGAAGGAAGGGAAATAGGGAGTGAGGAAGGGAAGGAAGAAGATAGATAGAAGAAGAGAGAGAAGGAGGGACTGAGGAAAGGAGGGAAACAGGGAGTAATACTGGCTTTACATAGTGATTTATTATACATGAAACACACTTTTGTATCTTGTGTTAGTAACCACATTTTATTGAAGCCTTAACTGGCCAAGGTCATTATTAAGCTAGGCCCTGTCGATTTTAATAAGAGCAATATTCTCCTTTGGTTATCAGGTCAATCTTGTGACATGATCTTTTAGTTACATTTGTGTTCTTGTTGTGACCAGATACCTAAGAGAAGACCTGGAGGGAGAAAAGATTTGTTTGGGCTCACTGTTTCAGAGGGTTTGGCCAGTGTATTTCACAGTGGGAGTGTACTGCAGAAAAGAGGCTTTAGCTTCTTGCTCTGGAAAGGATGGAGAAAGGCAGGATGGGGCCAGGGGCAAGATAGATACCCCCAAGGAGTACGGGTGGAAACAATTGGACAAGCAGTGTTTTAATTTTAAGTGTTGTGTTTTTCAGTCCATCAACATTTTGGAAATGACTGAAGACAGAGTCATTATGGTAAGTATCTTTTCCTAATTCTTCATGGCACTTTATATGACTGACACATAATAAGAAAAATAAATTCTTAGTGAATAAACAGAAAATAAGGGATAAGAGGAGGACATGCATAATGGAAAGAGAGAAACAAGGGACAGATGGATGACTATGCACACAAGACTGACAGGGAAAAGGAACGTCCATATTTATATGATATTTTTGGAAGAAAAAGAAAATTTCCTTTTCTCTGCTGTCAGGACATGACTTTTAATTTGTGAAAGTCATAAGCTGCAGATGTTGCTGTCCCTGCTCTGGTCAGATCAGCATGACAAAAGCACTGCTTGCTCTATAAATAGATGCTTAGATTGATTTCACATCCTGCCCTGCTTCTCCAACTGCTTGCCTGGTGTGACATCGGGATCGATGAATGATTCCGTCCACCCACACTTAACAGACCTCCCCACACTCTCTTCTGGAAGATGACAATCAGCTCATTAAATCCAGCACAAAGGAGCTTCAAAGACTTTTGTCCTATCGGAGAAATTGAACCAGAGCCCATCGCCATGGCATCAAAGGGAATAGATTTAATCAACCCTCAGCCGGCACCTATTGTTAGAAAGACAACTTGGCACTTTTCTTTGCCTGCTGGGATCAGTATTTCCTAGAACTTCAGTAGCCAGAGCTGTCATTAGGGAAAGTTAAGTATGAGAAAGCCATTTACTACACACTTACAAAGCTTCCAGCTTCGGCGTCAGGTTACAAATTTGAAATGCCTAGAACCCCAGCCTGAAGGGCTGACCCTAAATCTCACCACTAAATTATGTTTTTTTTTTAAATTATTTTCAAGAATTTCATACATGAGTACTGCCTTTGCATTATTTCTATCCCTCCAGTCTCCCCAAGTCCTCCAACATCCCCTGACTCCCTATCAATTTCTTGTCATTTTCTTTGATTATTAATGTTACACATGTGCATTTTTATATATGCAAATATATGATATGCAGTGAGTCCATTTAGTGGTGTTCTTGTGTAGCTGTGTTTAGCGCAATCCACTTGGGATTAGATAACCTCTCATAGAGCTAGTCCCTGGAGGAAACTGATTCTCTTCTTCCCTCAGCATCCATTGATTGCCTGTAGCTCTCTATCTTGAAGTGAGACCTTGTGACGTTCCCCCCATCCACATCTACATCCACCGTGGCGTCTTAGCTGTTTCTGTCACTATGGTGATGCCATTAGACTACCACACTGTGGAGACTTCATTGGTGCAGCTTCCCTATTGTGTCTAGAATGCATTAATTAGCAGCAGGTATCTCGTCTCTCTGACTCTTACATTCTTTCTGCCCCTCTTCCTTGATGCTCTCTGAGCCTTAGCTGTAGAGGTTCCACTATAGAGGTGCTACTTAGGACTGAGCGCCTCACAGTAAATTATTCTCTGCATTTGACCAGTTGAGAAATTTTGTAATAGTCTCCATCTATGCCAAAAAGAAGCTTCTTTGATGACTGGTGAGGGGCACACTTGGATGTAAATATAAAGATACTTACTTAGAATACAGTAAGAAATTACATTGGTCTAGGGAAGTGATGGAAGTAGGTTCTTCTTTAGGGCCTATAACCTCTCCAACCATATGTACTTAGCTATGTTTATGGTATCATACATGAATTCCTTCCCATTGAGTGGGTCTTATGTCCAATTAGACAGTGTTTGATTACCCAAAATATGAAAGTGCCACTGTTGTACCAACAGAGATAGTTTACTGGGCCAGACATTTTTGTGGTTCATAGACCTCACAGCTGGGTAAGATAATTGGTTTTTCTCCCTTGGCATAGTATCTTCTGATTCTATGAGAGTTAGTCTTTAGGGAGGACTATTCTAGGACAGTTCCAGCACTATTGCTCCAAATCCTATGTCCAAATTGTGCCATCTCCTCAGGGATAGAGCCCTATCTTCAAGTTCTTGGAGGCAATTGAGACTGTGGCAATTACATGTATTATTTTTACAATACTTTTATTGATGTTTTATGTATTTCAGACATCATTTTTCAGTTTAAGTTAGACATATTCCCCTTTCCCTTCTTCCCACCCCACTCCAGTTCATGCACTCTGCCATACATGTCCTGCATCTTTCTCTCAGTCTCTCCAAAGATTTTCTCTGCAAAGGTTTATTGTCCTACGCAGAATTCAACCACAGCAGTCTGTTCCTTGATCCAGTCCTCATGCTGCTGTGGTTCCCTCCCAACTGTACTGCTCCAAAGTATGCCCATGTACAAGTCATATATGTACCAGTATTATGTTAATTCTGATATATGTCCAAGAGTTCATTTTTTCCTTTTAATTTTATATTACTCTAAATTATGTATATATACCTTCCACCCATATACATTAATTACCATGTCTGAAAGTAAGTGGTAAGCTAATTCTGGGGCTCATTATGAGATTCACATTATAACATCATTATGCTAAGTGAAGTAACACAGTCCCCAAAAAACAAATGGGGAATGGTTTCCCTCATTTGTGATGCTAGTACCACATCCCCTAATTGAAAGGCAAGCTGAGCAATGCTATTGTTATATTTCTTTCTATCTGAAAGTAACTGTGATGTTATGAAATGTATTGTTTTAAGATTCTCTTGGACTATACTGACCAACAGCTCAAAGGATATTTTCCTATTCCATGGCCCTATGTTTTTTTTTTTTTTTT
>VZQC01010196.1:398635-417451 GCA_009823505.1 Rhizomys pruinosus
TAAGTTTTATGTTGTTTTGTATTTTGCTGTTGTTTAGCCCCAATTTTTTTTTTTTTCTGGTCTTTTTGAGGCAGGGTCTCCCTTTAGTCCCAGCTGGCCTGGAGCTTATTATGTAGACCAGGCTGGCCTTGAACTCCCAGAGATCCAACTGCCTTTGCCTCCCGAGTGCTGGGATAAAAGGCGTGTACCACCACGCCTGGCTAGACTATAAATTCTTATGATGATGTAATTAGAAAGCTGCCCATCAGGCCATCTCCATGGATGTACTAATGAAACTGAAAAGGTTTGATTTAATTTTAAAATCACTGGTTAAGACAGTGCTTTGGGTTTTACGTAGGATTTATTCTTTCTCTGTGTACAGATGTACTGCTTAGTTAAAGATTGGCCTCCGATCAAACCAGAGCAGGCTATGGAGCTTCTAGACTGTAATTACCCAGATCCTATGGTTCGGAGTTTCGCTGTTCGGTGCTTGGAAAAATACTTAACCGATGACAAGCTTTCTCAGTACTTAATTCAGCTTGTACAGGTAAGGTACTGAAGGTGTGCTTTCCTTCCATCCGTGATGCTTCCCAGTGTTAACTAGGTGTTCGTATTCTTACTCTGATTATTTTGGTCTTTTTGAGACAAGGTCTCCCTGTAGCCCCAGCTGGCTTTGAACTCACAGAGATCTGCCTGTCTCTGACTTTTTTTTGGGGGGGTATCATTTGTTTCTCTTGATCATAGCCAGTCTTACGGGGTAAGATAAAATCTTAAATTGGTTTTAATTTGCATTTCCTTAATTATTGGTGATGCTGAACACTTTTTAAGATGTTTCTCAGCCATTTTTACTTCTTCACTTGTGAGGTCTCTGTTCAGCTCTTTACTTCATCTTTTGATTGGGTCATTTGTGTTCTTGCTCCTTTACTTTTTGAGTAATTTATATACTCTGGATGTTAGACTTCTCTTAGATGTGTCACTGGTGAAGGTTTCCTCCCACTCTGTGGGTTTTCTCTTCACTTCTTTGATTGTTTCTTTCACTATACAGAAGCTTTTTCATTTAATGAGGTCCCATTTGTTGATTGTTGATCTTATTTCCTGTGCGACTGCTGTCTGACTTAGAGTCTTTTCCTACTCTTATATCTTGAGTTTACTGCCAATGTTTTCTTCTATCATTTTCAGAGTTTCAGGTTTCACATTGAGGTGTTTGATCCATTTGGAGTTGTTTTTGTACAGGGTATAAGGTAGGGGTTTAGTTTTATTCTTCTACAAATGGTAATCCAGCTTTCTCAGCACCATTTGCTGAGAAGATACTGTTTTTCCTCCATTGAGTCTTCTTGGCCCCTTTGTCAAATATGAGGTGGCTGAAATTGCTTGTGCTCAAGTTCGGATCTTTAAATTTGTTCCATTGATCTATGGGTCTGTTTTTGTGCCAATACCAGGCTGTCTTTATGACTATAACCCTATAATATAGTTTGAAGTTTGGTATGATAATCCCCCCCCCCCACTGCATTGCTCCTTGTGCTCAGGGCTGCTTTAGCTAAAAATTTCTCAACAAAATACAAACTGCATACAGGCATCCATCAAAAAGATCATCCACCACAACCATGTCAGATTTATCCAGAGATGTAGGGATGGTTCAACATACATAAATCAATAAATGTCATAAACCACATAAATGGACTAAAAGACAAAAACCACATGCCCATCTCAATCGATGTGAAAAAGGCCTTAGAGAAAATCCAACATGACTTCATGTTTAGAGTCCTAGAGAGAATTGGAATGGAGGGAACATTCCTCAACATAATTAAAACCATATACAACAAACTCACAGCCAACATCATTCTAAACAGGGGGGGAAACAAGAAGCATTCCCCTTAAAGTCAGGAATCCGGCAAGGCTGCCTCCTATCTCCACTCCTTTTCAATATAGTGCTGGAAATGCTTGCTAGAGCAATAAGACAAGAAAAGGAAATCAAAGGAGTACTAATTGGAAATGAGACGATCAAACTATCCCTTTTCACAGATGACATGATAGTATACTAAGGGACACCAAAAATTCCACCAGAAATTTCTTGTATATGTCTTGTCCATCAGAAAACTCCTAGAAATGATTAACAGTTTCAGTAAAGTGGCAAGTTACAAAATTAATCTAGAAAAATCAGTAGTCTTTCCTTATGCCAACAAGCAATTGGAGAAGGAAAATAGGGAGACCTTCCCATTCATGATAGCCTCAAAAAACATCTCAGAACAAACCTGACCAAGGACACTAAAGACCTCTACAATGAAAAATTTAAATCCTTGAAGAAGGAGACTGAAAAAAGACATCAGAAGATAGAAGGATCTCTCGTGCTCATGGATTGGAAGAATGAATTTAGTATAAATGGCCATCTTACCCAAAGCAATATATAGATTAAATGCAATCCTAATAAAAAGCCCCATGATTTTCTTCACAGATTTAGAAAAACATCCTAAAATTCATATGGTGGTTGGATTCTTTCAACTTATTTACATCATGGAAGATTTTTCTTTTTCCTTTGACTATGATAGACAGTTTTGCTGGGTAAAGAAGTGTGGGTTGACATCTGTGTTCATTTAGAACTTGGAATATATTGCTCCAGGATCTTCTGGCTTTTCATGTTTGCATTGGTACGTCAGCTGTTAATCTGATCAGTTTTCCTTTATGTATAATTTGCTGCTTTTCTCTTGCAGCTTTCAGTCCCTTCTATTTGATCTATATATTTAGTGTTTTTACTATGATATGTGTGGGAAGTTTCTTTCTGGTCCTGTATATTATGTGTTCTCTGTGTTTCTTATATCTGTATGGTTAAGTCTTGTCCTAAGTCAGGGAAGTTTGTTTCTATAAAGCTGTTGAAGTTCTGGCCAATGCTACTGACCTGATAGTCTTCTTCCTCTAGGCCTATAATTCATAGATCTGGTCTTTTCATGGTATTCCACTTCTGCATATTCTGTTCCTGTATTTCTCAAAGTTTTCATATTCCTTGCTCAAGTAGTCTAATTCCCCAACTTTATTGTCAAGTCTAGATGTTCTGTTTTTCATGTGATTCATTCAGCTAGTAAGATTTTATCTTGCCTTTCTAATTGGCTTATTTAGTTTTTAAGTCCATGTTCATTTCTGCTTGGGTTTATTTTTTTCAATATGTTCATCTTTTTGTGAATTTACTTTTCTTTATTAAAACATTTTTATTTATTTATTTTTTATGTGTGTGAATGTACTGTCTGCATTTAAGTTTGTGAACTCATGTCATGCAATGCCACGGAGGTCAAAAGAGGGTGCTGTATTCTCCTGGAATTGGAGTTAAAGATGGTTCTCAGCCGCCATGTGGGTGCTGGGGATTGAACCGGGTCCTCTGCAAGAGCAGTCGGTGCTTAACCACTAGGCCATCTCTCCAGCCCTGAATTTACTTTTCAAATCCTGAATTATTTTTGTCATTTCATTCAGCTGTACATTTGTATTTTTTTAAAGTTTCAGTCAGGAGTTTATTTGTATTCTCTTTGAGTTCCTGAAGATGTTTGTATGTTCTTTAAAGTCTTTGACTTCTTTGATCAGATTTATGATTGCTTTTTTCAGTTCTGCATCCTGAGATTCCTGTGCATGGTTTTCATTGTAAAATTTTTCTTTAAGACTTATGGGATTTGGGGGGAACATATTACCCTGTTTTTGTCATATTATTCAGGTTTGCATTGTGACCTGGGCAAATGGGCTTCTTATTATCTATCTATCTATCTATCTATCTATCTATCTATCTATCTATCTATCTATCTGAATGTGGGTCTGATATGAAATTTAAATCTTACTTTGTTGAGAAGAAGTTTGGTTCTGTTTTTATTGCTGTCATAACTTGGTTGATTTCCTATAAAGTATGAATAGATATTTTATCTGTGCTTTGAGTTCCCACTTTTGACTTTTTTATTGGAAGGATGGGATGAATCCAGTCTGGTCTGGTGTTCCAGGTGGGCAATCACAACTAAAACTCTGAATATGGAGATTGTGGGTTCTACGTAGCTCCCCAGGGTTGTTCAGGGTGAAGAAACAGCGGGTTCCTATCGTGGTATTAGAGGGGAAACATGGCAAAGGAGCAGGAGGGTTCTAACTGGCTCATCAGGGTCACCAGAAAGCAGTGGTTCCCATCTGAATTGAAGAGAGGGAAGATGGTGAGGTCACCATTGAACTCTTGACCTTGGACTAATCACTGGGTTATCCTAAAACTGAACTCTCACTTTCTTGAGTATTTGAGAGATTTGACTAGACTCTGCTGTGACAAATGGCTAGGTCACAGCTCTAACTCTGTCACTTTTATCTACTCCCCCCCCAAAGCCTCAGTCTCCTCACCTGTGAATAGTCAATAGCACACGTTGTGAGCACTGGTCCATGGCTTCCAGGCTGTGAGTATTTAATAAAAGTACCTAGTAATATATTCATATTCAAATCATTTTTATAAAACCCTTTTGTCTATTGTCAATAACTCCCCTTAATCTGTTGAGACTGATATCTCCCTTTGCATTGAGGGATTTCACAATGATATGGGATGTTACACACACACACACACACACACACATACACACACACACACACACACATGTGCTCAGAGCTGATGCCATATCTCATCTACTCTTCAAATCTGGCATGTTTGTGAATAAGAAAGGCCATGTGAGAAGGGTTCACCAGAGAAGACTTTAAGGATGTTGTGCAAAGTATAGCAAACTTTCAGATCATTCCATTGAACTTGTGTGGCAAAGTACTCATGATTCGAACATTTCATTGTGATCCTGTCACGGCTTATTTATATCCTAGAACAGCCTATAGACTTTCCCTGGAAAAAGGAACACATCTATAGGGGACTTGTTTGTAGCCAGAAGCTACAAGAACTGTCTGATACAAGTGTGATTGTAAATTGCTGACATCTTCTGAGGAGTAAGCTGAGGCAGGAGTTGCCTAGATTTACAGAGCTATCTTTGCCCTACTAAACAACGTCCTCCTGTCAATGCAGAGCCATCTAGACAGAGTTCAGAGGAATACAGAGCACGATGGACTTATGTACCAAGAGCATATGGGACATATGGGAATGTTCTTCTTCCTTACTTTGCTGTGATGCTCAGGTTTCCAGGCCTTGTCTCTGACTGTGAATGGAATGACGGTCACAGGAATCAGGGAACTCACTTGGAATCACTCTGTCTCAGTCTTCACCCAGATCTGATAGAGGCGTACGGCAGGGAGCTCTGTAGTATAGAGAAGTCCAAGCTGCCACTACCAGAACTGAGGCATGAGTGAGATCTTTGCTTTCCTAAAGGAGGTCAGATTCCATGTGCCAAAGACCCCAGGGGAAGTGGTTTGGGGGGTGAACAACTGGTCTCATTTCTTTTCCTTTCCCAAATTTTGAGGGTAGTGATCTGGATGATTGTTGGCAACGGTGAGTAGCAGAAGACCTAGAGATGAATGTGCCAAAAGTGGGGGGAGGAGGGAGCTAGTAAAAAAAGGCAAACATGATGGCTAATTCTCACTGTCAACTTGACTAGATTGAGAATCACCTAGGAGACACACCTCTGAGCTTAGCTGTGAGCCCATTTCCACAGAGTTTAACTGAGGAGGAAAAGCTCACCACAAATGTGGACAACATCAACCCATGGGATTGGGTCCTAGAATAAATGAAAAGGAACAAATGAGAAAATGGAGTGAGAAGCAGTGCTCACCTCTCTGCCCCCTGGCTGCAGATGCAATGTGACCAGCTGCCCCACCCTCCCAGGGCCACACCCTCCCGCCATGACGTGCCCTACCCTGAACCCACCCCTCAAAAGAAATACTTGTTTCCTTAAGTTGCTTTTGTCAGATATTTGGTCATACACAGCAACCAGACAAGTAACTAATACAGCAAATCAATCATGTTTAGCAAGATAGAGAGCATTATCTCTGCATTAGCTCATATAACATTCTTTTATTCCCACAACCACCGCTGGAAATTAACTCTATTTTTCCAGATGCTTAGTAAGATTAAGTGATTTGCTAACATCATGCAAGTATTGAGGAGCAAATCTCCACAATCCAGTTCTGTCAGACCCAAGTCTCTGATCTTAACATTATTCCCTCAGGTTTCCAGAACATGACCCTGTGGATGTGGATTAGCCCTGGAATGTAATAAATTTTCCTACCTGCCATCTAGATCACATCCTTCCTTGAAGCCTTCAGTAATCTTCTGACCATTCTTTTCACATGTCTTTCCTCCCACCCTCTGGAATTCTCTATCATGTGCATATGTGATACATACTGTGGGCACCTCAGCCCCTCACAGTTTCAAAATTGCTATTCCATTGCAATCTAGTCTTGTGTTATACATGTTTTTGCCATTATTGATAAATTCATCTTTCACATTAAGATCTCATTCAAGCTTTCTCTGAAGACTAGAGGAGGTGAATAATTAATACCAGGAGAACCAAAAGCTAGCTCCATAGATTTCCATGACCAATGCATGGTACAAACTTTCACAAGAATAGGGTTCCTCTGGTCACCAATATCCTGGGTATTTGCATCACCCCGTATCCATTTTGTATCAACTTTTCTCATACCCATGAGTAATACATTGTGCTGGGTCAGAGACTGAAAGTGAGTGAATTCTTCGAATGAGAAAGTAGAATTAGTATTCCTTTATACCGTGACATTCATCAGAAGTGGGTGAAAGCTACATAAAACCGGAACCAAACCTGTGGGCTCATAGGCTTGAGCTCCACCAAATGCTATAGCCACTATAAGACACATCAGAGTTCTAATTTTCCTTAATGATTTTGTCCTGTATATCTACTTTTTACTACTATAGCTTCTCATATTTTTAATTAAATTATAATGATAAAATGATGTAATGCAAAGGAAATTAGTGAGGGCATACCTCTGGGTGTATTTCTGTGATGGTGGTTTCAGAGAATATTAACTTCAGCTTCAACCCTGAATGTGGGAGGGCATCCTATAAGGCAAAGGCCAAAGTAGAATAAATTGGACAAAGGGGAAAGCCAGTAAAAACATCATCATATTAATTCTTTCTCTTTCTCCCTCTTTCCCTCCTTCCCTCCCTCCCTCTTTCTTGTCTGCAGTGGTGTGAACTATCTGTTCCACATCTTTCCATCCATGAATGAATGAATGAACCTGAGTCACAATATGCTTTCTCTACCTCCCTTAAGTTATTTACTAAGGTTTCTTCTTTCCATAGAAACAATAAAAAACTAATATACTGTCTAATTCATCCCTTGATGTCATATTAAAATTTATTACATGGGGCCAGAAACAGAGCTCAGTGGTTGAGGACACATACTGCACTAGCAGGGGATTCTACATTGGTTCCTACAACCTACATAGGATGGCTCACAACCTCCTGTCACTCAAACCCCAGGGGATGTGACACCTTCTTTTGAACTCAGCAGACATCTGCACTCACATGCACATTCTGTACATTGCTATACATATACATAATTAAAAAATAAAATATTTTAAAATGCATTATATATAGCATTTTTAATTTTTTTATTATTTATTTATTTTATGTGTATGAATGTACTGTCTGCATGCAGGTTTGTGCACTCATGTCGTGCAATGCCGTGGAGGTCAGAAGAGGGTGTTGGATTCCCCTGGAACTGGAGTTCTCCTGGAATTGGGGTTACAGATGGTTCTCAGCCGTCATGTGGGTGCCGGGGATCGAACCCGGGTCCTCTGCAAGAGCAGTCAGTGCTCTTAACCACTAGGCTATCTCTCCAGCCCCATATATAGCATTTTAAACCATTAACCTGTTAATGGACATTTAAGTTGTTTCTAGGTATCTTGGTTACTTTCTCATGGTTGTGATAAGCAATCTAACAAAAGCAACTTAGGGTAGAGAAGAGGGTTTGTTTTGATTCCTGGTTCCGGAGGGATGCAGAACATCATGAAGAGGAAGGTGTTGCATGGTGGCAGACAGGGAAGACATGGTGGCCAGAGCAGTAGGCTGACTGGCCATGTGGTATCTATACTCAGGAATCAATGAATGAACAGGAAATGGGGCCTGGTCGTAAAGCCTCAAGGAGAACTCATAGTGACCCACTTTCTCCAGAAAACCTTCACCTCCTCAAGGTTCCACAAACTTCCCAAACAGCGCCATCATCTGGGGACCAAGTGTTCGAAAATGTGAGCCAGGGAGGTCATGTATTTTACTTTCAAACCACAACACCAGGTTCTGGTTATGATAAGCTAGGTGTATCCATGTAGAAATCTTGTGAGAACATATTTCTATTTTTCTTGAATAAATTCTACAAGTAGAATTCCTGGGCTATATGATGAGTAAATTTAAAGAAATATTTTTTAAGATTAAAAAAATTATTCACACGCCCATTCGTATGTGGGTTATGTGTACTTGAGTGTAGTGCCCACAGTGGCCAGAAGAGGGCATCAGATCCTCTGGAACTGGAGTTAGGTGTCTGTGAGCTGCCCAACGTGGTGGTGGGGTCAGAACTCAAGTCTTCTGGAAGAGCAGCAGGGGCTCTTAACCATCAGCCATCTCTCCAGACCCTGGGTTTTTAATTCTATAAAAGCTACTGACACTTTTCCAGAGCATTTGTACCATTTTGTACTTTGACCAGCAGTGTAGGAGAGTACACTGTATCTTCCCCAACACTGAGTACTTTCAGTCAGAGTCAATGTGATTGATAATGTCACTTAATAGTAGCAAAACAGCAGCCATCACTGTCACCATCATTCATCCTCAGAAACTCAAAACAAACACCAAAAAAAGCACTAGCAGCAAATGACAACTCATGATCTCAATGGATAACTGAAAATTCAGCACTTCTTTCATACGGTTTTTCTTTTGCAAAGAACAGGAGTTCTAACTTTCAGTCTTGGCTCTGTCACCTCCAGCTTCATGGGTGACCTTGACTGATCAAGTTAGTGAGCTGCCTTGGCCCCCAGTCTTCCTATCACTCAAACAGACAATTATGTTTATGCTAGGGTACCTTTACAACAAAATTAGATAATACAAGTGAATTAGGGATGCGTTCTTAGGGATTAAACCAATGAGAAAAGTAGTAATTATTGTCATTATTTCAAAGGCCCCAGTTAATTGTTCTTTAGATTGGGGACATAGCTCAGTGACAGAACACTCACCTAGCTGTCTCAGGCCCTGAGCATGAAGAAGGGTATATTTGTACCTACTGCACTTTGCTGCAAGTTCCCAATTTCATTTTTTAATGCAGGGAACAGTTTTGTTATCATGGGAATGACGAGCAGTCTCTAGGGAAATTCCCCCGGTGCTGGGCATCCGTGAGGCAGACCTGCAGCAGCAAGGAAAGCTGTAGTTGATGTCCAAGGTTCAGAAAATGACAATGAAACTCCATATGGGAGAAGGCTCACACAGGCTTCAGCTGAAAAACAGACAGCACTTCCCAGACACCTCTACCACACACACAACAGAGTGCTGCTAAGACAGAGCTTCACAAAGCTTTTGGTTCACAGGCAGGGCAGACAGAGGTCCCAAGCCTGGTTCTCTGCTCCTGAAATACTGGGGCCTCTGGGTTACCAGCTGGAAAAAGAGGTGAAGAATCACTTGATGAGGCTTTAGAGGATGACAGAGTGGCCAGGTAGATGGGCATAACCCATAAACTGCACAGGCAAGACACTGGCAGACTGGGCATTGTCCTGGCCTCAGACAGGTTTCTGTGACTGAGGGGAGGAGAGGTCTGTGTGAGCAGGACTTGCTCCCAGTGCTCCGTTAAGACACTGGGCTGCTTAGATGCTACATGAAGAGGCAGACAAGCAGGAAGGCCATATGGGGTTGATGCCCATGAGTGCGCACCTCTTGAGTTAGTGTCCAGGCAGTAGGGCAAGACATAGATGCAGGGGAGGCTATTCACAAGGGCATGGCCAACTCGACCTTCTAAGGATGAGCATCCTTCAGTTGTTGCAGAATTTAGAAGAGATATCCATCCTTTTAGAGTGGATACTCTTTCTAGGGAATGAGAATATATAAGAAGGGAAAGTCAGATTCTTGTGGAATTGGTTTTCTTTATTAATGGTGTCTAATGGCCTGTAATTAAGGCACAACTTGTTAGCTAAACCAACAATTACCATTTGTTTGAAGTGCAGAGAGAGGATAATGAATGACCTTATTCAGCAGTTTTCCTCCTTCTAATAGCATGAGCAAGTATTGGTTGAGTTTCAGTGCCCTGCTGCCAGCCTCTGCCCTGCCTCGCTCCCTCCTCCCCACTTTCAGGTTATCATCCCTCTCTTTCTCCTCCTCTCTCCAGGCCACTCTCTACTCCACACATTGACCTGTGTGTGCACATTTACAGACACACACACACACACACACACACACACACACACACACACACACACACAGAGGAATTCCTCAAGCGGCATGAACTCACCTCTCTTTCTTAAAGGATTTAGGGAAATCTGCTCTCCATTCAAGCTTGACTCATACTTTTCATCACACTCTGTCCAACTTTTATGACTTTAATGTCAGCATCAAAATGAATTCTCAGCCAGGCATGGTGGTGCACACTTTTAATCCCAGCACTCAGAAGGCAGAAGCAGGCAGATCTCTGTGAGTTCAAGGTCAACCTGGTCTACAGAGTGAGTTCCAGACCAGCTGGGACTACCACAAAAAAGAATTCTCACCTGGTCAACTGGAGGTGGATGAAGATGGGTGGGCAGGAACATAAAGCCCAATGGGTACTACTTGGTTAGCTAGCATGACACCTGAGAAGCAGGGCTTCCTGATTTGTGTCCCTCTGTTCAGTATGAAGTAGTTTTTTGTTGGCAAGAACTACTAATGACATTGTCCCACAGGCACTAGTATGACAGGGAGAAGGGGAGTTAGGGACAGGCAGAGAGACAAGAGGAGAGACTGGCTTGCAAGTAATGAGGAATTTGTGGTAGAGTCTGGTAGGCGCACCTAGATCCATAGTCTGGTAGGCACACCTAGATCCATAGTGTGGTAGGCACACCTAGATCCATAGTTGTCACAGTTCTGCAAAAAAAAAAAGAAAAAAAAGAAAAAAAGAAAAAACAGGGGCTGGGGGATTGCATGGGCCTTTGCTCCCAGTCCAGCACTTGGAGAGCAAGAGGTAGGCAGGATCTCTTGAGTCAAGTACAGCCGGTCATTCATGTGAGTTCCAGGCCATCTAGGTTATAGAGGTCCTTCTAGTCCCCAACCCAAAAAAAAACAAAACAAAAAAAAAAAAAAAAAAAAAAAAAAAAAACAATAAAAAATAAAAGTTAGGGGGCAAGAGGCTGCATAAATTTTCAGAGCCCCCAAGTGTCAGCATTGTTAAAAGGGAGACATTTTTTCAGAGGCAGTTTGCAGGTACTTGTGGTTGGGGTAGGGGTGTGGTCTGCTTCTCCACACATCTGTACCACTGTCCCAATGTCAGCATGTGCACATGCACTCTCAGGTGGTTACTGATCACTTTTGGGAAAGGAACCCATGAAATTCTGACTGAACTAAAATGGGGGGGGGGACCACGTTCAGAAGAGAAGGCTAGGGTTAAGGACAAAAGCTGTTTTATAAAACATGTATTAAAGCCAGGTGTGGTGGTGCACGCCTTTAATCCTAGCAGTTGGGAGGCAGAGGCAGGTGGATCTCTGTGAGTTCAAGGCCAGCCTGGTCTACAGAGTGAGTTCCAGGATAACTGGGACTACAGGGAGACCCTGTCTCGAAAAGACCAAAAGAAAATAAAAAAGCTGTTTGCCAGGCTCGGTGGTGCATGCCTTTAATCCTAGCACTTGGGAGGCAGAGGCAGGTGGATCTTTGTGAGTTCAAGGCCAGCCTGGTCTACAGAGCGAGTTCCAGGCCAGCTGGGGCTACAGGGAGACCCTGTCTCAAAAAGACCAAAAATAAATAAATAAATAAATAAATAAATCATGTATTCATGGGGGCTGGAGAGATGGCCTAGCAGTTAAGAGCACCCACTGCTCTTGTAGAGGACCTGGGTTCCATCCCCAGCACCCACATGGAGGCTGAGAACCATCTGTAACTCCAATTCCAGGAGAACTCCAGTTCCAGGGAAATCCGACACCCTCTTCTGACCTCTGTAGCATTGCACAACACAGGTGCACAAACCTACATGCAGACAATACATTCATACACACAATAAATAAATTAAAAACAAAAAACATGTATTCATATAGTGATAAGACAGACTGCTAGTGGCATGAAAACTGACAGACCAAGGAAACAGAATAGGGAGCCAGAAATAAACTAAGTTATGGCCACCCAATTTTTGTCAAAGGTCACACAAATATGCAGTGGGAAAAAAAACTGTTCAACAATTAGTGCAGACAAACCTAGATATCTCCTGTCAGAAGAATGAAGTTCAATCCATAGCCATACCTTGTGAAAAAAGTTATTAAAACAGACCAAATATTTTAAATTAAAACCTGAAAGATTGAAACTGTTAGAAGAAAAGTTAGAGAATGCTCCACAGGACGTTGGGTATAGACTAGAAGGTTCTGAATTTCAGGAGTATAGGAACTAGCCCCAAGTATCAACAGATGGCACTACCTGAAATTAAAAGTTTCTGCACAGCCAACGAAACTATAAGCAGAGCACACAGATCACAGAGTAGGAGAGAATCTTTACCAGCTCTACTTCTTACAGGGAGCTAATATCCAGAGTTCACAAAGAACTGAAGAAATTAAAAACCAAGGAAACAAAACTGCTAGTGGATTAATGAAATGAACAGACACTTTTCAAAAGAAGAAACAAAAGTGTCCAATAACTATTTTAAAAAGTTATTCAACATCCTTAGTCATCAGGAAACTGCAAATGAAAACTACTGAGATATCACCTCATTCCTGTCAGAATGGCTATAATCAAGAAAACTGACAACACGTGCTGAGAAAAGGGGATCCTTACTCATTGCCTGTGGGAGAGCAAGTAATACGGCCATTAATGAAATCCATTTGGAAATAACTCAAAAAGTTAAAAGTACTCCATGACTGACCTACTCCTGGGCATATCCCTGGAGAACATCATATCCTACCTCAGAGATTTTATCACATTGATCCATGTTTACTGATGCTCAATTTACCATAGCAAGGAAATAAACTTACCTCTATGTCCATCCACAGATGAATGGTTAATGAAAATGTGGTACATACATGAAATTGAGTATTATTCAGCTGTAAAGAAAAAGGAAACCATGAAATTTGCAGGGAAAATGGGTGGACTTGGAAAGTAGACTATTAACGTGACTGAAGCATGGGAAGAAAAGAAACTCTATGCTGTTCTTTATATCTCAGCCTATAATGTGTACATGTGTATGCATAAACGGAGAAAGGAGACCATGAAAGGGTAATGGCAGCCGATGAAGAGGAGCAGAATGCAGGCAAAAGGACACATGACTCATGAAAGATGGGCTAAAGCTATGGAGTTTTCTAATGTTCAGCACTGTTACAGAGTCATTTTTTCTTTGTTTGTTGTAGGTAAGTGAATAACAATGGATTGATAGTGAAGGGGCGACACCCTGAGTGAGGTCCTCTGTTTCAGAACAGCCATTCCAACTGCAGAAGGTTGCTGAGATGCATGAGCTCGGGACTGATTGGGTGTTTGAATGGCTTCTGTAATCTAGCTGTGTGATTTTTTTAATTTATTTATTGATGTTTTGTTTATTTCATACATCATTTTACATTTCAGTTCAGGCATATTCCCCTTTCCCTTCCCCCCACCCCACCCCATCCCATCTCAGATCATACATTCTGCCATAACTGTCCGGAATCTTTCTCTCAGTCTTTTTTATGCTTAGGAATTCACATTTTCCTCTGTTAATTTCATATTACTATAAAATATAGATACATACTCTCCACCCATATATAGTAATTACAGAGTCTGAAAATAATTGGTAGGCGGATTCTAGAGCCCATTGAGAGATTCACATTGTAACAACATAGTTGCTTTCAGATAAACAAAAATATAACCTTAATGTCATTCAGCTTGTCTTTGTCTGGGAGATTTGCTGTTAGCATCCACAAATGAGGGAAACCATTCCCCGTTTGTCTTTCTGGGACTGTGTTACTTCACTCAGCATAATGGCTTCAGGCTCCATCCATTTACCTGCAAAATTCATAATGCACTCTTTCTTTACCATTGAATAGTACTCCATTGTGTAGATGTACCACATTTCTGTCATCCTCTCTCTATTGAGGGCCATTTGGGTTGGTTCTAGCTCTTCACTATTCTGAAGAGAGATGCAGTAAACATGGATGTGCATGTATCTTTGCAGTAGGATGAGTCTTTGGGGTATATACCCAGGAGTGGTATGATTGGGTCAGGTGGTAAGCTCATTACGAGTCTTTTAAGGGTTCTTCACACTATTTTCCATAGTGATTGTACAAGTTTACATTCCCACCAGCAGTGAATGAGTGTTCCTCTTTCCCCACAACCCCTCCAGCATCTGTTGCCTTTTGTTTTCTTGATCTTAGCTAGCTGTACTGGAGTGAGATGATATCTGAGAGTGGCTTTAATTTGCATTTCCTTAATTATTAATGATGTTGAACAGTTTTTAAGATGTTTCTCAGCCATCTTTAATTCCTCACTGGTGAAGACTCGGTTCAGCTCTTTACTCCATCTTTTGAGTAGGTCATTTGTCTTCTTACTTCTTTGTTTTTTAAGTAGTTTATATATTCTTAATGTTAATGCTCTGTCAGATGTGTCACTGGTAAAGATTTCTTCCCACTCTGTGGGTTTTCTCTTCACCTCCTTGATTGTTTCTTTTGCTGTATGTAAGTTTTTGAGTTTTAGGAGGTCCCATTTGTCAACTGTTGACCTTACTTCCTGTGCTGCTGCTATCTGATTAAGAAAGTCTTTTATTACACCTATGTCTTGTAGGTTGTTGCCAAGTTTTCCTTTTATCACCTTCAGGGTTTCAGGCTTCACTTTGAGATCTTTGATCCACTTGGAGTTTATTTTTGCACAGGGTGAGAGGTAGGAGTTTAATTTTGTTCTTCTTTAGATGATGATCCAATTTTGCCAGCACCATTTGCTGAAAATGCTATCCTTCCTCCACTGAGTGTTTTTTGCCCCTTTGTCAAATATGGGGTGGCTGAAATTGTATGAGCTCAAGTTTGGATCTTCAATTTTGTTTCATTGGTCAACTGGTCTGTTTTTGTGCCAGTACCAGGCTGTCTTTATGACTCTGGCCCTGTAATATAGTTTGAAGTCTGGTAGGGCAATCCCCCCTGTATTGCATTTTTCACTCAAGGTTGCTTTAGCTATTCTGGGTCTTTCGTTTTTCCATATGAATTTAAAGATTTTTTCCAAGTCTGTGAAGAAGCTCATAGGGATTTTGATTGGGATTGCGTTGAATCTGCATATCAATTTGGGTAAAATGGACATTTTTACTATATTAATTTTCCCAATCCATGAGCATGGGAGGTCTTTCCATCTTTTGATGTCATTTTCAATCTCCTTCTTCAGGGGTTTAAAATTTTTGTTGTAGAGGTCTTTGGTATCTTTGGTTAGGTTTGTTCCCACATATCTTATTATTTTTGAGACTGTTGTGAGTGGGAAGGTCTTCTTGTATTCCTTCTCCACTTGTTTATGGTTGGTGTAAAGAAAGGCTACTGATTTTTCTAGGTTAATTTTGAAGCCTGACACTTTACTAAAACTCTTAATCATTTCTAGAAGTTTTCTGATGGAGTTTTTAGCATCCCTTAGGTAAACTATCATATCATCTGCAAAAAAGGGATAGCTTAACTTCTTCTTTTCCAATTAATACTCCTTTAATTTACTTCTCTTGTCTTATTGCTCTAGAAAGTGTTTCAAGCACTATATTGAAGATGAGTGGTGATAGGGGGCAGCATTGCCGGGTTCCAGCCTTTAAGGGAAATGGTTCCAATTTTTCTCCATTTAGGATGATGTTGGCAGTGGGTTTGGTATATATGGCTTTGATCATGTTAAGGAATGTTCCTTTCAGTCCTATTCTCTCTAGGACTTTAAACATGAAAGGATGCTGGATCTTGTCAAAGGCTTTTTCTGCATCAATTGAGATCATCATGTGGTTTTTGTCTTTTAGTCCATTTATGTGTTTTATGATATTTATTGATTTACATATGTTGAACCATCCCTGCATCTCTGGTATGAATACAACTTGATCATGATGGATGATCTTTTTGATGTGGGTCTGTATGCAATTTGCAAGTATTTTGTTGAGAATTTTTGCATCTGTGTTCATTAGTGAGATGGGTCTATAGCTTTCTTTTTTGCTTGCATCTTTTGCCTGACTTGGGTATTAGAGTGATGGTAGCTTCATAGAAGGAGTTTGGAAGAATTCCCTCTGTTTGTATCCTTCTAACCAGTTTGAATAGCAATGGTTGTAGGACCTCTTTAAATGTTTTATAGAATTCTGCAGTGAAACCATCTGGACTGGGGCTTTTTTTAGTTGGGAGGTTTTTAATTTCATCTTCAATTTCCTCAAATATTATGGGTCTGTTTAAACTGTCGATCTCTTCTTGGTTAAGTTTTGTTAGTTCCCAGGATTTCAGATATTCATCCATTTCTCTTAGGTTTTCAAATTTAGTGGAGTATAGATTTTTGAAGTATTCCCGTATGATTGTCTGGATCTTTTCTTTGTCTGTTGTGATGTTTCCCCTTTCATCACTAATACTATTGAGTTTGAGTTGCTCTCTCTTTTTTTTTTTGGTTAACTGAGCTAGAGTTCTGTCTATTTTGTTTATTTTTTCAAACAACCAACTTTTGGATTCGTTGATTTTATGTATTCTTTTGTTTGTTACTATTTCATTGATTTCTGCTCTGATTTTTGTTATTTCTTCCTGTCTGATGGGTTTAGGGTTCATTTATTGTTGTCTTTCAAGTATTTTTAGCTGAGGTGTCAGGTCGTTTATTTGTTCCCTTTCTGTTTTTTTTTTTTTTTTTTTTTTTAATGTGGGCACTTAGGGCTATAAATCTCCCTCTCAAGAATGCCTTTAAAGTATTCCACAGGTTTTGTTTTATTGTATTGTCTTTTTCGTTCAGTTCCATGAATACTTTTATTTCATTCTTTATTTCTTCCCTGACCCATTCATTGTTCAGGATTGTGTTGTTTAGTCTCCATGTATTCTTCTAGCTAGTTGGACTTACTCTGGGATTCATATTGAGCTGTATTGCACTGTGGTCTGATACAATGCATGGAATAATTTCTATCCTTTTGTATTTATTGAGGTTCCTTTTGTGCCCCAGTATGTGGTCAACTTTAGAGAATGCTCTGTGAAGTGCTGAGTAGAAAGTATATTCTCTAGTATTTGGGTGGAATCCTCTGTAGATGTCTGTGAGGTCCATTTGGTGTATTGTATTGTTCAATTCTGATGTCTCTCTGTTTATTTTTTTGTCCCATTGATCTATCCAAGGGGCTTAGTGGGGTGTTGAAATCCCCAAATATTAGTGTGTTAGGATTAATCTGTGTCTTGAGGTCCTGCAGAGTTGTGTTTGTAAAGTTAGGAACACCAGAGTTTGATGCATAGACATTTAGGATTGTGAAGTCTTCATGGTTCATTGTTCCTTTGACAAGGATGTAATGGCCTTCTTTGTCTCTTCTGATTAATTTTGCTTTGAGATCTATTTTGTCTGATATTAGAATAGATACTCCAGCTTGTTTCTTGGTACCATTTGCTTGGAATACTTTTTTCCATCTTTTCACTCTAAGGTGGTGTCTGTCCTTGAGGGTGAGATGGGTTTCTTGTAGACAGCATATAGAAGGGTTCAGTTTCCTAATCCATTCTCCCAGTCTATGCCTTTTGATTGGGGAGTTTAGACCATTAATATTTAAGGTTATTATTGAGAGATGTGTATTGCTTCTTTTTACCTTATTTTTGGTTTGCATTCTTGGTCTAGGTTTATATTTACTCTCTTATGATTTTGTTGCTTTCTCTCTTTAATTGCTTAGAGATAGTTGCTTCTTTCCTTGTTCTTTGGATTGCTTTGAGGATTTTCTGAAGTTTTTTAGACATGTATTCTTTCATCTTGTTCATGTCGTGAAAGATTCTTCTTTCTCCTTCAACTATGATTGATATTTTTGCTGGGTATAGTAATCTGGGTTGGCATCTAAAGTCATTTAGTACTGGGAATACTTTGGTCCACATTCTTCTAGCTTTCATAGTTTGTGCTGAGAAGTCAGCTGTGATTCTGATGGGTTTCCCCTTATGTGTAACTTGTTTTTCTTTTGTGGCTTTCAGTATTTTGTCTTTGTTTTGAGCATCTAGTGTTTTAACAATTATATGGCATGGGGAATTTCTTTTCTGGTCTTGTCTGTTTGGTGTTCTATGTGCTTCTTGTATTTGTATGGGTTTATCTTTTTCAGTTTGGGGAAATTTTCTTCTATTATCCTGTTGAAGATCTGGTCAATAGTGTTGTGTTGGGATTCTTCTCCTTCCTCTATCCCTATGATGTGGAGCTTTGGTTTTTTCATAGTGGCCCACATTTTTTGGTTGTTCCACTTTTGTGGTTTTTTTTAAAGTTTTTCATAATCTTTACTTGAGCATTCTCATTGGACCATGTTATCCTGCAGGTCTGATATTCTTTTCTCTGCTTCTTCCAGTCTGCTTCTGAGGCTTTTTCCCATCCTTTCCTGTTGATTGGATAAATGTTCAATTTCCTTTTTCATTTCATCCTGTGATTTCTTTAGTGTTTCCACTTCCTTCTGGAGCCTGTCATTCTCATCTTGTAGGTCCTTGGTTCATTGGTCATTTTCTTTTTCCCTTTCATCCTGGGGTCTTTTCAGTGTTTCCACTTCCTTCTGGAGTTTGTAATT
Source organism: Rhizomys pruinosus (assembly GCA_009823505.1). Classification (NCBI taxonomy): domain Eukaryota; kingdom Metazoa; phylum Chordata; class Mammalia; order Rodentia; family Spalacidae; genus Rhizomys; species Rhizomys pruinosus. The sequence continues at coordinate 417,391 of VZQC01010196.1, forward strand.
TTCTTCCTTTAGTTCTTTCCAACGTTTGTCATTATCTCCCTCTAGGTCCTTCTTGAGTTTT
>VZQC01010196.1:419764-489016 GCA_009823505.1 Rhizomys pruinosus
TTTAGTACTGGGAATACTTTGGTCCACATTCTTCTAGCTTTCATAGTTTGTGCTGAGAAGTCAGCTGTGATTCTGATGGGTTTCCCCTTATGTGTAACTTGTTTTTCTTTTGTGGCTTTCAGTATTTTGTCTTTGTTTTGAGCATCTAGTGTTTTAACAATTATATGGCATGGGGAATTTCTTTTCTGGTCTTGTCTGTTTGGTGTTCTATGTGCTTCTTGTATTTGTATGGGTTTATCTTTTTCAGTTTGGGGAAATTTTCTTCTATTATCCTGTTGAAGATCTGGTCAATAGTGTTGTGTTGGGATTCTTCTCCTTCCTCTATCCCTATGATGTGGAGCTTTGGTTTTTTCATAGTGGCCCACATTTTTTGGTTGTTCCACTTTTGTGGTTTTTTTTAAAGTTTTTCATAATCTTTACTTGAGCATTCTCATTGGACCATGTTATCCTGCAGGTCTGATATTCTTTTCTCTGCTTCTTCCAGTCTGCTTCTGAGGCTTTTTCCCATCCTTTCCTGTTGATTGGATAAATGTTCAATTTCCTTTTTCATTTCATCCTGTGATTTCTTTAGTGTTTCCACTTCCTTCTGGAGCCTGTCATTCTCATCTTGTAGGTCCTTGGTTCATTGGTCATTTTCTTTTTCCCTTTCATCCTGGGGTCTTTTCAGTGTTTCCACTTCCTTCTGGAGTTTGTAATTTTCTTCCTTTAGTTCTTTCCAACGTTTGTCATTATCTCCCTCTAGGTCCTTCTTGAGTTTTTCAATCTCTCCCCTTAGTTTTTTCCAATGATTGTCATTATCACCCTCTTGGTACTTCTTGAGTTTTTCATTATCTTCCCTTAGTTCTCTAATTTCTTTGAATATGTCCACAATTGTTTTTCTAAACTCTGTGTCTTGGTTTCCTTCCAGGGAGATTTCATTGTAGGAGTCTTCCATAGGGTTGGTAGAGTGTGGTGTGGATTTATTATGAGCTTTTCCCATGCTGGTTTTTTTGTGTGTCTTTGGCATGTGGACTTGTTTGTTTATATGTTTCTTTGGATTCTGGTGCCTCAATGTTGGCTGGATAGCTAGATCCTCTGCGCCACCACTTCCCTAGGCTGGTCTTTCACAGGTTGGTGTTCTGCAGGACATGGGTGAAGTCCACTGGTGCCCAGTGGGGCACATGCTGCTCTTGGAGCAGCTCCACACATGTGCTGTGTGGAGCATGGCCAGCTCCGGCCATGTTGTACACTGGGACCGGAAGGTTGGAAGTTCCTGGGTAATACCAGGTCTCTATGGGGCATAGGGGTGCCCAAAGTCCCCAGGAAGGCAGCCCTCACCTGGTCCTTTGCAGGTTGGAGTTCTGCAGGACAAGGGTGAAGTCTGTTTATCCAGCGGGGGTACACGATGGTCTTGTGCTGTGTAGTTGTGTGATTTTTTTTTATTAGAGAATGATTTAAAATAAAATGACTGTGTTTATAAAAGACACATACTCAAATTATCAGTGGTATCAGAATGAAAATTTCCAAGTAACAACCTGAAAACTTTAAGAGTGGCCAAAAGGAAAGGAATGTGTGTTCTCAGAAAACCCTTAACCACTGGGCATGGTGACACCTGCCTTTAATCCTAGCACTTGGGAGGCAGAAGCAGGCAGATCTTTGTGAGTTCAAGGCCAGCCTGGTCTACAAAGTGAGTTCCAGGACAGTGGGGGCTACAGGGAGACCCTGTCTCAATAAAAGCCAAAAAAATAAAAAAATAAAAAAAACAAACCTTGACCATGTATGCAATCCATTGAAGGGTTCTGATGACTATGAATTTTATTTTCTGCATTTTCCCAGATTAGGTGAAAAGCTATATGAAGATGCTTCTAAATGGGGGGAGGCAAACTGTGTGGAATGATCAGTCTGTGTAAAGAAATGTACATTTCTAGAGGCAAATCATTGCTGGGCATCGCCTGATGCGAGACTTTTTCATGTACAGGATGGTATTCAGTCTTCACTGTCAGGTGACGCCATTTTCATTTTCACCTGTAGAGAGCCAATCAAGAGAAGTGAATGCTTTGCTGCCTCTAGTCTGTGGCTGCTGTAAGAGCTCGGAGTGCGGCTAGTTCCTGTTACTGCTCCATTGCCTTCAGACCATGGATCCCTCATGGATACCATCAACATTGTTCTCAGAACACAAACCCAGGTCTCTGAGGTCAAAGCCTGTTCCATGTCTCCTTCACCTGGCATCCTTTTCCTATGGTTAGGAGTTCCTTCTGTTACTATAGATCTGAATCCAATGATGCTGGGTGGCTGTCAATCCTTTTCTTTATTCTTCATCAGCACTCCCAGTGGAAATGTCTTTCAGATTTCAGAAGGGGACCACAAATCAGAAAATGATGATGAAGTTACAAAAATTTATCTGCCCCTGGCATGGTCCACAGAGGGAGTAGCTAGAGGGCCGAGACAATGTCTATGGATCCTCCAAAAGAAGTCAGTCCTTCTGAAAATGCCAAGTTAGTGCTGCATTTCACAAAAACCAAAGTGAATGCTAAATAGTTATAATGAATGAATAGAACGAAAGTTTAGGTAAAGACAGAATATGACCCAGCTCTCAACTGACTCACTCCCCTTCCTTCATTCTGTTTCTGGAGGAAAGATAAAGAGGGATAATGGCAGACAAAACACTAAGGGAGAAAAGGGGGTTGAACTGTAGAGAAGTCTCCTAGGAATGGGGATCTTTCTGATTTTTATTTTCTGTGTTTGATGAGTTTGAGTAGTGTTGGGTGAGGAAGAACATGCCTTACCTAAGATTTCTAGATGTGCTGACTAGACTCCAGTAGATGTGTTTGCACAGAAGGATGTCTGGGTTCAAGAGCTTGATCAGATAAGGTTTAGCTTGGATTTTGTAATGCGTGAGTTCTGATGGGGGTTGGGACATGGGGGGAACTGGGTTGGATTGAGAACCATTGTATAAGATGTACAAATGCTCAATAAAAAATGAAAAAAAAAGATCTTGCTCTCCCATTCTCCAGGGTTCTGAGCAGGAACAAGAAGACGTAAGTCCTCTGGGTCCACAGAGATGGGATGTAGAGAAGAGACTCTGAACTCTGGCGAGTGTGCCACAACTTTATTCCTCAGAAAGCTTTGAATCCTGTTTTACACGAAAAGGACAGGACCAGAAGTTCCATGATCTAACCTGGATTCAGAGTTGACCTGGTGTATGACTGGGGGCCAGCCTTTCTCTTTAGGACTCAGTTTAATGAAGAGTTTTCCAAGAGATGTTGTGAGTTCCTCCCCCAGATCAGCCATTCTAGAAGTCTATGGACCCAGGAGGCTTTGTCCCTTGTTCCACATGAAATACAGAATTCAAGACAAAATTTTGCACCAGTCAAATAGGAGTGTCTGTTCTCCATTAGCCTTCCTGATTTCTTTCCTTTCTGTTGGTGATCACTGGTCCCCAGGAGAGGCTATCAGTTGTCTCCACCAGTCCCACAGAGTCAACAAAAGTACAACAATGTCACCTACCTCCGAATAGGGATTATAGTTAAAACAAAACTGGGCAAGCGTCTGTGATTATGTACTATCACTCGGGAGGCAATAGACATGTGGTAGGCTTCCACCCACAGCTGGCTGCTTTGGGGTTTAGACTCTTCCTCTCACCAGATGTGGTGTGCATGTCTTACTCCATCCAAAGGACAACAGTAAATGAAAGTGTAAGAAGATATCTCCAAGACACCACAGAGGAAGTGGGCTGCATGACCAATCCATGCAGTGTGGGAATGACGTGCAGCCTTTGAAATGAGTAAGTCTTTAAAACTTAGGAGAGTGTCCCCTGGAGCACAGTTAAAGGCCATCAAGAGCATGGGTGGCTAACAGTGCGCTTTGGTGGGGTGGAGGAGATGGGTGTGTGTGTGTGTGTGTGTGTGTGTGTGTGTGTGGTATGCATACACCTATGAAGTTCTGGTCAGCTGTATACAGTTGTGGATAGATGAAATCTATCATTTTCATATTGTTCTGAAATTACTCTCTACTACTACTACATCAATCCTAGTAGAAGAAATTCACATTTTTAAAACTGTTGTAGTAAAATTAATTGTTACTAGATTCAAGAACTTAGTCAGAAAAGTACAAAATAGAAGAGGTGCGATTTAACACATGCCACAGATTAAGATTCAACCAGCGTCCCCTGGGCTGGCATGGTATGAAAGCCGTCTAGGGTTCATGAACACCTAGTTTGTATTAAAGAAAAGCAGTTTGACAAAAACAGCATGATAACAAACATGTCTCAGCAGGGATGAGGATGAGAGAGACTGTGAGTTAACTTGTCACATGGAAAACTTCTATGCAGATGGAATCCAGCTCCTTCCTTGGAGGAGACTCCATTCCCTGGAGAAAACTGGCCACAGAAAAATAATGTCTTAAGGTGTTAGGAGTGTATCTGAGTTTGTCTTTGATATGCCTCCTGCAAGCTTCCGGTGAGTAGGCAAGGGCTGCAGAGACTGCAAGGAAAGACAGTTGAGTCTTGGTCCAAAGGACTTTCCACCAGACCAGGCTGCTTCCATGGCTTCTAATGTGAGAATCTGTGTCTTCACTGTACTAAGATTCCCTTAAATACTAGTCCAGCAGGATTCATGGGCAGAGAAACATTCACTGATCAAGCATGGTCTGTGTCTTGGTACTTTTGACTAGAACCAACATGTCTGACACAATACTGCCGTTCTAAGTATTTTCTGTAAGTTTTCCATGCCTTCTCCCTTCTTCTGCCTCACAGATGTGCTCCCTTTTTCTTTCACTGTGCAGACCTTCTTTCCCCAAATCACATGGCAATGCACTTGGTGTTGGAACACCTGCTTCTCTCCCTCACTGGCTGAGAATTCCCATGGAGCAGAAGCTGGGCTGGATACATCTCAGCGTCAAAGCACTACAACAGGTTTACCCATGGAAAATGAGATGCTCAAGAATTCTGCTCCACAGTGACAGAGACCACAGCCTCCTGTCAGCCTGGGGTCTGGGCCAGCCCCTGGAAATAGTAGGTTCATATATCGACCAAAAGCCTAATCATTAAATAGAGGTTATTTTTGTCATATCAGTTAATTAGATAAAAGGATTCCCCAAATTATATGATCAACAAAAAAGTAAAAATCTCAAGGGATCTATAATAAGGCAGGGAAATATTCAGGGTAAAACATCAAATGAAAAATCAGGTTATAAGCATACGGATTCAGAATGATCCTACTATGTCAAGGAAATGGCCTTTATTTCAGACCAGTAGTTTCAGGGTTCTGTGATTTGGGATGACTTTTGTTCTCATGATTATACTTTTAAGTAATTTTCCCAATTATCTAAAATAGACTTGTGTTACTTTAAACATTGGGAAGAAATCACTTTGGGGACAAACCACTTCATCCGTTGTTTCTGTGGGTGTGTTTATTCAGTTGGGAACATTAGGGATGGATAAGGGGAAATTTAACAGTTCTTTCCCCTTTTGTCTCAGGAAGACAAACCTTTCTTTCAGTTCCACTACTCTGGGAATTCTCACAATGTGCTGGTGGCCTCAGCAGTGGTGATGCTCCAGGGAGAATGTCTTTATTCCTGGGTTTCTTTTACAGACCAGAGGAGTCCCAGGGCACTGGGCCCCTGGCCTGGGTTTATTTGGCTTTATTTTCCCTAATTGTGTGGGTTAGTCCTAAATGGAGCCTGGAGGAGGTACGGAATTACCGTACTCTTGCAGTGACTAAATCAACAATGACTTGCGGTGGGCTTTTGAAGATCTCTCTGTGTTCTGTTGAAAACCTCAGTTTCATCCTTTTATTTTTATTTCATCACAATGTATTTCATGTTTAAAAAATTACCTTCATGAATATTAGTCTTTTTTATAATTATATAATCAGCATAATATACCAGGAGTCAGCCCAAGACACACCACAGGCAAAATCTAGTGACTGGTTTGTGAGCTAAGATTATTATTCACATTTTTAATTGGGTTAAAAACAGAAAAAAGAATTTTGTTTCATGACATGTGAGACTAACTTGAAATTCAAATTTTAGTATTTCTAAATAAAGTTTTATCGGAACATAACCAGGCATTTGCATATTGTCCAAGGCAGCTTTGGCTTTATATCAGCAGAATTAAGTGGTTGCCATAGAGACCAAATGGCCAGCAAGGCTGAGTGCTTTCTACCTTGGTCCTCTGTGATTTTGTGTGACATACACTGTCCCTGCTTACCAAACACTTTGTGCATTCCTTCCAGTTCTGTGTCTCTTTGGAGATGGGGTTATACAACAGTCTACTGTCAGCGATCTTTGAGTACAAGTGAGTCTTGTCACTCTTGGGTCTGCCCAGGATGGCTAAGAACCAAACTACTTCTCCATTTCTATTTTGACTTGGTTATCTTTTAGGACACAGGGTCGAATGTCCTAGGTAGAGGACGGCAATTGTTCATGGTCCCTTGATGACAACGTGGAGCATCAATCTTCACATTGACCTAATTCAGATTCTACACTTAAATGAAAAGATATTGTTTACAGCAGAGACCTGGAATGTTAGAGCTTATTATTACCACAGAGTAGCATTGCCTATCTCTAGAATGTACTGAGCCTTTATTCATCTGGGGACAGTTGTTTTAGTAATGAGTTAGGGGATTGATTGAACGATTGAATCATTCAACAACAGCAAGCCTATCTGAAGAGGCTAGTGTGTAGTATACCAGTTAGCAGGGATACCTGGATCAGCCCTAGCTCCTAACCTTAGAGCATTGGTACTTGGGTCATACCCTCCCCATGGCTCTGCTTTTACAAGCCCCGCCCAGAGTGTCAGTCAACCCGAACTATGTGTATGTCTCTGGACTCACTGAAACAGCTCAGGCTACTTTCCCTTTAACTTTTCTGCTTGTCATGTACATGGATTGAGAAATCCCAGAATCTGAATAATGAACAACCTCATGTAAATATACTGTACTATTTCCTGTTGTTCACAGAGCAGTTAATTCAGTCTGGAAGAAAGAAAATACACAGCCTCATAGAGTCATCTTTGTTCTAATCCATCCAGTGTATGTCCAGTGTGTGTCTGGGAAGAGTGGATGCTTCTCTAAGTCATGGTACCTCTATTTCATGATAATAAACATCCAGGCATTAATACATACATACTGGACCATTTCTGTCTATGCTCCCAGGATTTTTAGCACCTGCTCTGTCAAATTAGACAATCACTGGGCACATGTGGCCAGTGAATAATCAAAATGAGGCTGAAGTAATAGCAGAAAAGTTAATCTGAAGCTTTAATCACTTTTAATTAGCTTACCTTGAACAACCACATGTGACTAGTGGCTTTCTTGTTTCCAATGTAGATTTAGAGGGTGTTTATATCCACTTGTTTGAATGTTTTTGTCATCATAGCTAACATATAATGCATTTAAAAGATATGATCATTAAATACATGTATAAATACCACAAAAGAAGCTTTCACTAGATAAATATTAAGGCTTAATTTTCTCCAACTACACTTTTTCAGTGGACAGTTCTCATGATACTTCTCTTGGTTACATATAGCTTTGAGTAATAACCTGGGCTTACTGAACAAATTCTTGAAGTGATTTTGCTGAATCATTCCTCTCATGCCTTCTATGTCTAACCATCTCTCCTAGTCAAGAACTCTAGTTGGAATCCAGTCACTGTATTAGCTCACTAAGCTGCTATAACAAAGTACCACCCACAAGGTGCTTGGACAGAATCTTCCTTTTGGGCAATTCTGGAGTTCAAATTCTGAAGAACAAACTGTTCAAGGTCAAGGTACTGGGTTGGCTTATTCATTGCAAAGGCTGTGAGGGAAGCCTGAAGGTCACTTTCCGGCGTTTGTTTACAGCTTTTTGCCATTCTTTGGTTTATAGACTTGTCGATCTTGTCCTTGCTTTTGTCTCTTCATGATATTCTCCGTGTGTGTGTGTGTGTGTGTGTGTGTGTGTTGCCAAGTTCCTTTCTGCATAAGGACATCAGCCTTATTGGAGCAGACAGCCCCTGACTCTAATCATCATATAATTAGCTATGTATGCAAATATCCTGCTTCCAAAAAAAGCTCACATTTTGAGGTCCCAGGGGTTGGGATTTATCTAGAGTGCTTGGCCGGGACAATTCAAGCCATGGCACAAGGGTAAAATGGAAAGTCTGCTCTAGAAAAAGTCTTCTCTAGAGCATGCCCAGCCCATCTTTGTACAGAAATAAGCAACTCCCAGTATAGGTCCCCAAATACGTCCCTCTCAAGGGTGTCTAAGCATTTATAACTATAACATGACATTGTCACCAGCAAAGATCCTGCTACAGAACTACTCAACAGAGTTTAAAGAAAAATCATGGGTTAGGGAAGTGACCAAAATCCATAAAGCTTTTGCCCTCCAATCAGGCGTACATGTACACACATACACACACACACACACACACAATCATATAAAACTCATCACACTTTAATTAAGTTTACAATTTTTGGTTAGGCTGTACCCATCACTACCTTTGGCTGCTTAAGGCAGTGTGCTGGACGCACCTGCAGGTCGTGCATTTGGGTCATTAAGAAGTGGGTTTTATCCAGCAGCTTCAAAAATCTTGCTAACATGAAAGACAGATAATATCATGATTTTTAATGTAAAAGAGAAAAAACCCTTATTTGGATCTCTTTTATCCTAGAAATGGATGTCTATTTTGAAAATATTGCACTGGCAGCTTCAGCAGAAACCATCTCTCGCCTGGAAAGGAAGAGCTGAGCCAACATATGCGTGCGGGTATCAATACAAGGCTTCAGTTACACATAAGCAGAGGGAGTTCTGACGGGAAGCCGGGCAGTGTGCCACACAAGGAGCTCCCTCATAAAAGCCCTCTTCCGTTTCCCTTACGAGTCACTAACAGGCTGTGCTCCATACGCATTGGAGCTGGAGCAAAGGCAATCTCTAGGCTATTCTGAGAGCAACTTGCTGTTGGCCGGGATTCAGCTTTTCTCCTGGTTTCAGAATTGATCTGTGATGCGTGCCTTACTTTAAAAGAGGGAGCTCTGCATTTTGGATTCTGTTTTATGGATTAATCAATAGTCAGGAGACCCAAGTGACGTAGTCCAAGTAACAGCTCTTGAGAAGGCAGAGCCCAGATTGGATATCAGGATCACAGCAGTACTTCAAAACTCATCTCCTTTCCATGATTTGTGTAGCTTCTAACGCTGGCTGAATAAGATTTGAAATCTAAAATCCAAAAAGGAAGGTTTAAAATCAATGTATTTGTTCAAGAAAGGCATAACAAAGCAACTCAAAAACTTCCTAAAGACCTGAAGAAAAGACTAGAAATCTGGCCCCCATGTAGAAGGATTAAGAAGAACAAAGGGGTCTTGACAGTTTACTAAGTGTTTGGGTTCTGCAGATCTCAGTTAATCCTAGCAAGTTTATGGGATAGTTACTTGTTATACATAGAGGAAACAGAGGCCAGGGTGGTAGATGATGTAATTAACACTTCCCGGCTATGATGTAGCTAAACAGAACCCAAACCTGTAGTTAAAGCAAAGCGGATACTAATCCTCCTAATCTGCCTTTATTCCCTACCATTTGTTTGCTTTGATAATTTTTTTTTAATGGAGCCAATAGGTCTGCGAAGAAAGCTGATAGCAACCACCCATCATGATACTTCGCAAGCCTGGACACCGAGGGCCTGCCTTCTTTACCCCTGCTAGAAGCTGCACTCTTGCTGTTTTTACACTTTTGCCCCTGACTGGGGCAAACCTGCCCCTGGGAGTNAGGCCAGCCTGGTCTACAAAGTGAGTTCCAGGACAGTGGGGGCTACAGGGAGACCCTGTCTCAATAAAAGCCAAAAAAATAAAAAAATAAAAAAACAAACCTTGACCATGTATGCAATCCATTGAAGGGTTCTGATGACTATGAATTTTATTTTCTGCATTTTCCCAGATTAGGTGAAAAGCTATATGAAGATGCTTCTAAATGGGGGGGAGGCAAACTGTGTGGAATGATCAGTCTGTGTAAAGAAATGTACATTTCTAGAGGCAAATCATTGCTGGGCATCGCCTGATGCGAGACTTTTTCATGTACAGGATGGTATTCAGTCTTCACTGTCAGGTGACGCCATTTTCATTTTCACCTGTAGAGAGCCAATCAAGAGAAGTGAATGCTTTGCTGCCTCTAGTCTGTGGCTGCTGTAAGAGCTCGGAGTGCGGCTAGTTCCTGTTACTGCTCCATTGCCTTCAGACCATGGATCCCTCATGGATACCATCAACATTGTTCTCAGAACACAAACCCAGGTCTCTGAGGTCAAAGCCTGTTCCATGTCTCCTTCACCTGGCATCCTTTTCCTATGGTTAGGAGTTCCTTCTGTTACTATAGATCTGAATCCAATGATGCTGGGTGGCTGTCAATCCTTTTCTTTATTCTTCATCAGCACTCCCAGTGGAAATGTCTTTCAGATTTCAGAAGGGGACCACAAATCAGAAAATGATGATGAAGTTACAAAAATTTATCTGCCCCTGGCATGGTCCACAGAGGGAGTAGCTAGAGGGCCGAGACAATGTCTATGGATCCTCCAAAAGAAGTCAGTCCTTCTGAAAATGCCAAGTTAGTGCTGCATTTCACAAAAACCAAAGTGAATGCTAAATAGTTATAATGAATGAATAGAACGAAAGTTTAGGTAAAGACAGAATATGACCCAGCTCTCAACTGACTCACTCCCCTTCCTTCATTCTGTTTCTGGAGGAAAGATAAAGAGGGATAATGGCAGACAAAACACTAAGGGAGAAAAGGGGGTTGAACTGTAGAGAAGTCTCCTAGGAATGGGGATCTTTCTGATTTTTATTTTCTGTGTTTGATGAGTTTGAGTAGTGTTGGGTGAGGAAGAACATGCCTTACCTAAGATTTCTAGATGTGCTGACTAGACTCCAGTAGATGTGTTTGCACAGAAGGATGTCTGGGTTCAAGAGCTTGATCAGATAAGGTTTAGCTTGGATTTTGTAATGCGTGAGTTCTGATGGGGGTTGGGACATGGGGGGAACTGGGTTGGATTGAGAACCATTGTATAAGATGTACAAATGCTCAATAAAAAATGAAAAAAAAAGATCTTGCTCTCCCATTCTCCAGGGTTCTGAGCAGGAACAAGAAGACGTAAGTCCTCTGGGTCCACAGAGATGGGATGTAGAGAAGAGACTCTGAACTCTGGCGAGTGTGCCACAACTTTATTCCTCAGAAAGCTTTGAATCCTGTTTTACACGAAAAGGACAGGACCAGAAGTTCCATGATCTAACCTGGATTCAGAGTTGACCTGGTGTATGACTGGGGGCCAGCCTTTCTCTTTAGGACTCAGTTTAATGAAGAGTTTTCCAAGAGATGTTGTGAGTTCCTCCCCCAGATCAGCCATTCTAGAAGTCTATGGACCCAGGAGGCTTTGTCCCTTGTTCCACATGAAATACAGAATTCAAGACAAAATTTTGCACCAGTCAAATAGGAGTGTCTGTTCTCCATTAGCCTTCCTGATTTCTTTCCTTTCTGTTGGTGATCACTGGTCCCCAGGAGAGGCTATCAGTTGTCTCCACCAGTCCCACAGAGTCAACAAAAGTACAACAATGTCACCTACCTCCGAATAGGGATTATAGTTAAAACAAAACTGGGCAAGCGTCTGTGATTATGTACTATCACTCGGGAGGCAATAGACATGTGGTAGGCTTCCACCCACAGCTGGCTGCTTTGGGGTTTAGACTCTTCCTCTCACCAGATGTGGTGTGCATGTCTTACTCCATCCAAAGGACAACAGTAAATGAAAGTGTAAGAAGATATCTCCAAGACACCACAGAGGAAGTGGGCTGCATGACCAATCCATGCAGTGTGGGAATGACGTGCAGCCTTTGAAATGAGTAAGTCTTTAAAACTTAGGAGAGTGTCCCCTGGAGCACAGTTAAAGGCCATCAAGAGCATGGGTGGCTAACAGTGCGCTTTGGTGGGGTGGAGGAGATGGGTGTGTGTGTGTGTGTGTGTGTGTGTGTGTGTGTGGTATGCATACACCTATGAAGTTCTGGTCAGCTGTATACAGTTGTGGATAGATGAAATCTATCATTTTCATATTGTTCTGAAATTACTCTCTACTACTACTACATCAATCCTAGTAGAAGAAATTCACATTTTTAAAACTGTTGTAGTAAAATTAATTGTTACTAGATTCAAGAACTTAGTCAGAAAAGTACAAAATAGAAGAGGTGCGATTTAACACATGCCACAGATTAAGATTCAACCAGCGTCCCCTGGGCTGGCATGGTATGAAAGCCGTCTAGGGTTCATGAACACCTAGTTTGTATTAAAGAAAAGCAGTTTGACAAAAACAGCATGATAACAAACATGTCTCAGCAGGGATGAGGATGAGAGAGACTGTGAGTTAACTTGTCACATGGAAAACTTCTATGCAGATGGAATCCAGCTCCTTCCTTGGAGGAGACTCCATTCCCTGGAGAAAACTGGCCACAGAAAAATAATGTCTTAAGGTGTTAGGAGTGTATCTGAGTTTGTCTTTGATATGCCTCCTGCAAGCTTCCGGTGAGTAGGCAAGGGCTGCAGAGACTGCAAGGAAAGACAGTTGAGTCTTGGTCCAAAGGACTTTCCACCAGACCAGGCTGCTTCCATGGCTTCTAATGTGAGAATCTGTGTCTTCACTGTACTAAGATTCCCTTAAATACTAGTCCAGCAGGATTCATGGGCAGAGAAACATTCACTGATCAAGCATGGTCTGTGTCTTGGTACTTTTGACTAGAACCAACATGTCTGACACAATACTGCCGTTCTAAGTATTTTCTGTAAGTTTTCCATGCCTTCTCCCTTCTTCTGCCTCACAGATGTGCTCCCTTTTTCTTTCACTGTGCAGACCTTCTTTCCCCAAATCACATGGCAATGCACTTGGTGTTGGAACACCTGCTTCTCTCCCTCACTGGCTGAGAATTCCCATGGAGCAGAAGCTGGGCTGGATACATCTCAGCGTCAAAGCACTACAACAGGTTTACCCATGGAAAATGAGATGCTCAAGAATTCTGCTCCACAGTGACAGAGACCACAGCCTCCTGTCAGCCTGGGGTCTGGGCCAGCCCCTGGAAATAGTAGGTTCATATATCGACCAAAAGCCTAATCATTAAATAGAGGTTATTTTTGTCATATCAGTTAATTAGATAAAAGGATTCCCCAAATTATATGATCAACAAAAAAGTAAAAATCTCAAGGGATCTATAATAAGGCAGGGAAATATTCAGGGTAAAACATCAAATGAAAAATCAGGTTATAAGCATACGGATTCAGAATGATCCTACTATGTCAAGGAAATGGCCTTTATTTCAGACCAGTAGTTTCAGGGTTCTGTGATTTGGGATGACTTTTGTTCTCATGATTATACTTTTAAGTAATTTTCCCAATTATCTAAAATAGACTTGTGTTACTTTAAACATTGGGAAGAAATCACTTTGGGGACAAACCACTTCATCAGTTGTTTCTGTGGGTGTGTTTATTCAGTTGGGAACATTAGGGATGGATAAGGGGAAATTTAACAGTTCTTTCCCCTTTTGTCTCAGGAAGACAAACCTTTCTTTCAGTTCCACTACTCTGGGAATTCTCACAATGTGCTGGTGGCCTCAGCAGTGGTGATGCTCCAGGGAGAATGTCTTTATTCCTGGGTTTCTTTTACAGACCAGAGGAGTCCCAGGGCACTGGGCCCCTGGCCTGGGTTTATTTGGCTTTATTTTCCCTAATTGTGTGGGTTAGTCCTAAATGGAGCCTGGAGGAGGTACGGAATTACCGTACTCTTGCAGTGACTAAATCAACAATGACTTGCGGTGGGCTTTTGAAGATCTCTCTGTGTTCTGTTGAAAACCTCAGTTTCATCCTTTTATTTTTATTTCATCACAATGTATTTCATGTTTAAAAAATTACCTTCATGAATATTAGTCTTTTTTATAATTATATAATCAGCATAATATACCAGGAGTCAGCCCAAGACACACCACAGGCAAAATCTAGTGACTGGTTTGTGAGCTAAGATTATTATTCACATTTTTAATTGGGTTAAAAACAGAAAAAAGAATTTTGTTTCATGACATGTGAGACTAACTTGAAATTCAAATTTTAGTATTTCTAAATAAAGTTTTATCGGAACATAACCAGGCATTTGCATATTGTCCAAGGCAGCTTTGGCTTTATATCAGCAGAATTAAGTGGTTGCCATAGAGACCAAATGGCCAGCAAGGCTGAGTGCTTTCTACCTTGGTCCTCTGTGATTTTGTGTGACATACACTGTCCCTGCTTACCAAACACTTTGTGCATTCCTTCCAGTTCTGTGTCTCTTTGGAGATGGGGTTATACAACAGTCTACTGTCAGCGATCTTTGAGTACAAGTGAGTCTTGTCACTCTTGGGTCTGCCCAGGATGGCTAAGAACCAAACTACTTCTCCATTTCTATTTTGACTTGGTTATCTTTTAGGACACAGGGTCGAATGTCCTAGGTAGAGGACGGCAATTGTTCATGGTCCCTTGATGACAACGTGGAGCATCAATCTTCACATTGACCTAATTCAGATTCTACACTTAAATGAAAAGATATTGTTTATAGCAGAGACCTGGAATGTTAGAGCTTATTATTACCACAGAGTAGCATTGCCTATCTCTAGAATGTACTGAGCCTTTATTCATCTGGGGACAGTTGTTTTAGTAATGAGTTAGGGGATTGATTGAACGATTGAATCATTCAACAACAGCAAGCCTATCTGAAGAGGCTAGTGTGTAGTATACCAGTTAGCAGGGATACCTGGATCAGCCCTAGCTCCTAACCTTAGAGCATTGGTACTTGGGTCATACCCTCCCCATGGCTCTGCTTTTACAAGCCCCGCCCAGAGTGTCAGTCAACCCGAACTATGTGTATGTCTCTGGACTCACTGAAACAGCTCAGGCTACTTTCCCTTTAACTTTTCTGCTTGTCATGTACATGGATTGAGAAATCCCAGAATCTGAATAATGAACAACCTCATGTAAATATACTGTACTATTTCCTGTTGTTCACAGAGCAGTTAATTCAGTCTGGAAGAAAGAAAATACACAGCCTCATAGAGTCATCTTTGTTCTAATCCATCCAGTGTATGTCCAGTGTGTGTCTGGGAAGAGTGGATGCTTCTCTAAGTCATGGTACCTCTATTTCATGATAATAAACATCCAGGCATTAATACATACATACTGGACCATTTCTGTCTATGCTCCCAGGATTTTTAGCACCTGCTCTGTCAAATTAGACAATCACTGGGCACAGGTGGCCAGTGAATAATCAAAATGAGGCTGAAGTAATAGCAGAAAAGTTAATCTGAAGCTTTAATCACTTTTAATTAGCTTACCTTGAACAACCACATGTGACTAGTGGCTTTCTTGTTTCCAATGTAGATTTAGAGGGTGTTTATATCCACTTGTTTGAATGTTTTTGTCATCATAGCTAACATATAATGCATTTAAAAGATATGATCATTAAATACATTTATAAATACCACAAAAGAAGCTTTCACTAGATAAATATTAAGGCTTAATTTTCTCCAACTACACTTTTTCAGTGGACAGTTCTCATGATACTTCTCTCGGTTACATATAGCTTTGAGTAATAACCTGGGCTTACTGAACAAATTCTTGAAGTGATTTTGCTGAATCATTCCTCTCATGCCTTCTATGTCTAACCATCTCTCCTAGTCAAGAACTCTAGTTGGAATCCACTCACTGTATTAGCTCACCAAGCTGCTATAACAAAGTACCACCCACAAGGTGCTTGGACAGAATCTTCCTTTTGGGCAATTCTGGAGTTCAAATTCTGAAGAACAAACTGGAGTTCAAGGTCAAGGTACTGGGTTGGCTTATTCATTGCAAAGGCTGTGAGGGAAGCCTGAAGGTCACTTTCCGGCGTTTGTTTACAGCTTTTTGCCATTCTTTGGTTTATAGACTTGTCGATCTTGTCCTTGCTTTTGTCTCTTCATGATATTCTCCGTGTGTGTGTGTGTGTGTGTGTGTGTGTGTGTTGCCAAGTTCCTTTCTGCATAAGGACATCAGCCTTATTGGAGCAGACAGCCCCTGACTCTAATCATCATATAATTAGCTATGTATGCAAATATCCTGCTTCCAAAAAAAGCTCACATTTTGAGGTCCCAGGGGTTGGGATTTATCTAGAGTGCTTGGCAGGGACAATTCAAGCCATGGCACAAGGGTAAAATGGAAAGTCTGCTCTAGAAAAAGTCTTCTCTAGAGCATGCCCAGCCCATCTTTGTACAGAAATAAGCAACTCCCAGTATAGGTCCCCAAATACGTCCCTCTCAAGGGTGTCTAAGCATTTATAACTATAACATGACATTGTCACCAGCAAAGATCCTGCTACAGAACTACTCAACAGAGTTTAAAGAAAAATCATGGGTTAGGGAAGTGACCAAAATTCATAAAGCTTTTGCCCTCCAATCAGGCGTACATGTACACACACACACACACACACACACACACACACAATCATATAAAACTCATCACACTTTAATTAAGTTTACAATTTTTGGTTAGGCTGTACCCATCACTACCTTTGGCTGCTTAAGGCAGTGTGCTGGACGCACCTGCAGGTCGTGCATTTGGGTCATTAAGAAGTGGGTTTTATCCAGCAGCTTCAAAAATCTTGCTAACATGAAAGACAGATAATATCATGATTTTTAATGTAAAAGAGAAAAAACCCTTATTTGGATCTCTTTTATCCTAGAAATGGATGTCTATTTTGAAAATATTGCACTGGCAGCTTCAGCAGAAACCATCTCTCGCCTGGAAAGGAAGAGCTGAGCCAACATATGCGTGCGGGTATCAATACAAGGCTTCAGTTACACATAAGCAGAGGGAGTTCTGACGGGAAGCCGGGCAGTGTGCCACACAAGGAGCTCCCTCATAAAAGCCCTCTTCCGTTTCCCTTACGAGTCACTAACAGGCTGTGCTCCATACGCATTGGAGCTGGAGCAAAGGCAATCTCTAGGCTATTCTGAGAGCAACTTGCTGTTGGCCGGGATTCAGCTTTTCTCCTGGTTTCAGAATTGATCTGTGATGCGTGCCTTACTTTAAAAGAGGGAGCTCTGCATTTTGGATTCTGTTTTATGGATTAATCAATAGTCAGGAGACCCAAGTGACGTAGTCCAAGTAACAGCTCTTGAGAAGGCAGAGCCCAGATTGGATATCAGGATCACAGCAGTACTTCAAGACTCATCTCCTTTCCATGATTTGTGTAGCTTCTAACGCTGGCTGAATAAGATTTGAAATCTAAAATCCAAAAAGGAAGGTTTAAAATCAATGTATTTGTTCAAGAAAGGCAAAACAAAGCAACTCAAAAACTTCCTAAAGACCTGAAGAAAAGACTAGAAATCTGGCCCCCATGTAGAAGGATTAAGAAGAACAAAGGGGTCTTGACAGTTTACTAAGTGTTTGGGTTCTGCAGATCTCAGTTAATACTAGCAAGTTTATGGGATAGTTACTTGTTATACATAGAGGAAACAGAAGCCAGGGTGGTAGATGATGTAATTAACACTTCCCGGCTATGATGTAGCTAAACAGAACCCAAACCTGTAGTTAAAGCAAAGCGGATACTAATCCTCCTAATCTGCCTTTATTCCCTACCATTTGTTTGCTTTGATAATTTTTTTTTAATGGAGCCAATAGGTCTGCGAAGAAAGCTGATAGCAACCACCCATCATGATACTTCGCAAGCCTGGACACCGAGGGCCTGCCTTCTTTACCCCTGCTAGAAGCTGCACTCTTGCTGTTTTTACACTTTTGCCCCTGACTGGGGCAAACCTGCCCCTGGGAGTTTCTTCTCTGCCCTACCTGCCTTGCTGTAGACTTCTTTTACTGAATCTTCATCTGCTCATGTGTTTGCATGTGTGTGTGTGTGTGTGTGTGTGTGTGTGTGTGTGTGCAGATGAGCATGCATGTGTGTGATTATATGTAGATGCCAGGTCTTGTGCTGGTCCTCAGCAGCCATCTGCTTTCATTTTTGAGATGGAGTCTCTCACCTGGACCTGAGGCTCATGGATTTGACTATGCTCACTGGTCAGTGAGTCTTAGAAACCCACCTTTCTGCTTCCTTAGCACTGGGTTGACATGTGTGTGCCACCATGACTGGCTTTCTATGTGGGTGCTAGAAGCTGAATTCAGATCCTTTTGCTTGCATGGAAGGTACTTTATCAGTTGAGCCATCTACCCAGCCCAACCTCTGTTTCGAACTTCACTCAACATTAGGTATGAGATGATCTCTTTTGCTTCTAACCATAGCTAGTGGCTGGGCTATGCTTGCCACTCTCCATCCCCATGTCCTGATTGGGCAGATTGCCTTGTGGGGCAGCAGAGCTGCTGGAATACAGAAACCTAGCTTCTTACTCTTTACTCTGAGCAGAATAAAAGGAAGGGGATGTGGTGGCAATATCTCTTACCATCACCTCCCTCCTGACACATCCCTCTCATTCAGCCTCTGTGAGGCTGGCTCTAACTTGCTCTCAAAATCACCCCATGCATTCTTGTTTGTTTGTTTTTTTGTTGTTTGTTTTTGGTCTTTTTGAGACAGGGTCTCCCTTTAGTCCCAGCTAGCCTGGAGCTCCCTATGTAGACCAGGCTGTCCTTAAACTTCCAGAGATCCACCTGCCTCTGCCTCCCAAGTGCCGGGATTAAAGGCGTGTGCCACCACACCCAGCTGCATTCTTGTTTTTATTCCATGTATTTCCACTCACAATGCTTACAGAGCACTGGGAGCATGTGCATAGTTCAGTATTGTCTCATTTACCCCCAACGACAGCACTTCCCAAACAATATTTCAGCCTCATTTCCCTGGTGAGGAAACTGGAGTTGGGTGAGAAAAAGTGGCATCACTCAGATGACAACTAATAGATGGTGTGGGCATCCACCCAGTCCTGCTGCATGTCAAGGGCGGACCCTTCCTGCCCAACTATCACATTTCCCTTTTTGCAGGAAGAGCAGCATTTGGATTTCTGTTTCTTTAAATGCTGAGACAACTCAACAGAATTAAGACATGAATTTAAATAAGCTATACAAGACACCATGAAAATGTCTTTAGATGATGACAGTGACTGTTGGGGGACGAGTGGGCTCTGACTGCAGGCAATGTGCATATTTGATGTGAGTGTTGACTGTAGGGATGCAATCACTGAGCTGATTGTCTCTCTCTCTCTCTCTCTCTCTCTCTCTCTCTCTCTCTCTCTCGATATACATGAATATGTATATACATGTATGTGGAGCCCAGAGGTTGATAATGGCTGTCTTCCTCAACTACTCTCTAGCTTTTACTTTTTCTTTTCTTTCTTTTTTTTATAAAGTAACCCTTATGAGCCTGGAGTTCACTAGTTAGGAAAAGCTGACTAGCCACCTCTGGGGACTCTCTGCCTTCTCCATGTTGGGATAACATGTATATCCCATAGGTCCTGGCTTTTTTTCTGCAAGTTCTGGGGGATTAAGCTCAAGTCCTTATGCTTCTGTGGGAAGTGCTGACTGAGCCTTGTCCACAGCCTCAAACTACTTCTTATAGTTTGTTTGCTTTGACATTTATTTGCCTGTTAATTTACCAGAAGATGAATTCTAACAGTTCCTCCACCTTGGTCTCTTCTGCTGTACTGGAAGCTCATTCCCTGGACCCGACCCTCACAGACACGGACAGGCTCATTGCTATCTCCTAGTACTCTTGGGCTCTTTTAGAACACTGTTTCATGAAGTATTCCTAGTGCATAATTGGGGAGGGCTGGCCAGGCTCATCCTGGTTCCTTACTCTTGTAGCCTCCCCTTTCTGGGATCTAGACTAAGGGGCCTCATTTACAGAGTCTGGCCTGCTGTGTTATTCACACTTGTCACTGCAGCAACACATACCTAAGAGAAACGGCTGACAGGAGTAAAGGTTTATTTTGTCTCATGGTTTGACACATTTGGTCCATGGTCAGATTGATCCATTGTTTCTAGGTGATGGTGAAGCTTTGGTGGAAATCCACAGGGAACTAAGCTGCTCACTTCATGGGAGCCAGGAAGCAGAGAGGGGAGGAAGAAGGCAGAGGATGGGGAAAAAGAGAGAAACAGAGGGGAAGGAAAGGGAGAGAGGTTCTTTCAGGTAGGAGCCAGGAGCAATATGTTCCCTTCAAAGCTGTGTCCCCAGTGACCTTCTTCTTCCAACTAGGCCCCACACACTGACAGCCCATAGAGTAAGAGCTTATCAAGGGATCAACTCATTGACAGTGTCCTTATGATCTTGTCACCCCTTAATAGCATCATTAGTTGAAGACCAAGCTTCCACACATGAGCTGGGAGGGACGTTTCACATCTAAGCCATAGCATCTACCTTCAGGACAGAACCAGTCTATTCCTGACCTAGTCTACAACTATCTCAAGTCTATAACAGCATTCAGTTTTAACTTTGCATGTAGACTTGGGCATACTGCTGATTTCTCTGTGCTTCCTTACAAACAGTATCTAATTTAACTTGCTTCATGAAACTTTCAGAAGTTTGTAGGAACATCAAAATGGACAAAAACAATAAAACATTAGTTATTAGGGTGGGGTACATTGTTTTAATCAGCTTACTGTGGAGCTATCAAGTACACATAGATGATAATGTGATGAAGGCTAAACTCCTTGAGGAGTTTGTAGTTCCTGAAAAACATACAAAATAAAAACAGCCATATGAATACAAAAAGTGGCTTTTTGGTGTGTCTATGCTTCATAACACCCCAAGGTAAATGTTGTATTGTTTCATGGCTTCTACTGGGCTTATGTTTATAACAGGACTTCTGGGAATATATCATTAGTTTTCCACTTTTAACAGAAGAAATCCAGTCCTAGCAAAATGATATCTTTCACCTGTCAATAAAAGGGAGAATCTTGATTTGAACCCATGATTCCTTTTGTTATTGTTTTCTCTGTATATTTGTGTGTGTTCATGTATGTACTGGTATGTATGCTCATGCATAGATGGGCACTTGGAAGCCAAAGGGCAATCTCAGCTGCAGTTGCTCCTATGCCATTTGCCATAATTTTTTATTGAGATAGGTTTAAACCTTGCCAAGTACACAAGGCTGGCTGGCTAGCAAGTCCTAGGGCTCCACCTGTCTCTGCCTCATCAGTGCTGAGATTAAAGGGGTGCATCATTACACCTGGCTTTTAAAAATATTTTTATTGAGCTTTCGTGCATTTCATACAACAGTTCTTAATAAAATTTAGAGCCCCTCCCCCATTCAAGGTCCCCCTCCACCGTGCCTCATGTATTTTGCCATACATGTCAAATTCCATCATGTCAAGCATTTTACCCAGATGTCCTCCATGTCAGCTCATCCAGTAGTGTCTATTCAGCCTATCTAGAGAACTTAAGGAATATCTACTCTCCCTCGCCTAGCTGTAATCAGTTTCCAACGGTTCTGATTTTTTTATACGGGTTTGGGAAATTAAACTTTGGTCCATACTTTGCATAGCAAGTACTTTGCTGACTGATCTATCTTCCCATCCCTACTTTTTAGTTATTTTCTTTTTGTTGTCATCTATGGCACTTTATTTCTTCTACTCCAATTTGTCCCAGACTTGGCCATATTCTTTTCTTCTAGGTTACTAAAAAGGCGGTAATGTTATATTTCTGCGAAGACTCCATAGTGGCCCGCAGCACTTTCTTTTTTCATACCCTTCACTCCATTGTCCCGCATTTTGGTGTTGCTGATAATATCTTCAATAGATGTTTCATTCATAAATATCAGAGTTGTGCTCTACTATTCTGTTTTTGTGCTTTTGTGAATACATAAATGACTTGTTTTAATATCAAATTATCATCTCTTCAAAAGTCTTCTAATGATGGAGAAACCCAATGTGGGTATTGCTAAATATCTGCCTAATGAATTGAAGCAGTGCTTGAGTATAGAAATCTGAGCACCCGGAGCACAGGAGCAGCTGCATCCCAGCATTGACCTCCTAGATGGCAGAGTTTGAAGGTACGTTTTGATTTACAAAATGTTCTGTTATGGAAAATATGTGATTTAGAACAAATGAAATTGTTCTAGTTTCCTTTCTGCTACTATGATAAAATATCATAACAAAAAACAACTTAGGGAAGTAAAGAGTGTATTCAGCTTAAAGTTCCAGGTGACAGCCCGTCACTGAAGGAAGTCAAAGCAGGGACTCAAGGCAGGAGATTGAATGGAGGCTTGCTTGGTATTCTACATAGCATTACCCCCACCAAGCACCTCATTTTATGGCCAAAGTAGGGCATAAACCATGGAGGATGCTGCATGAGAACTGGCAGGTGCACTCAGCTACCTTTCTTATCCAGTTCAGGATCATTTGCCCAGGGAATGACACCACGCACAGTGAGCCAAGTCTACCTATGTCAATCAACAATCAAGTTAATACTGCAGAGACATGTCCATAATCTGATCTAGGCAACCACTCAATTGGGATACTTTTCCCAGATAATTCTAGATTGTATATAATTCAGTGATAAAGGTAATGAGGACAGAGGTACAGCTTTTCAAGAGTAGTTAGAAATCTGTTTTGTTTTGCCTAGCATATTACAAGGTCCTTTCAAAAACTTGATATCATATTGTAAACTTGACATTTAGGATGCCAAAAGAAATGAACAGGGCTCTAGACTTATTAAAATTTTATAAAATGGCACTTATTTTTCTCTCTAGTAGGAGAAAATAACTGAAAGTAAATTGCTTAAGAGAGGAAAACTTTATTTTTTCTCCTGATTTCAGAGGTTTTGTCAATCATCATAGGGAGGGAATGACAGAGCACAACAGCTCACACTTTGGAGGCCTAGAGGCAGAGAGAAACAGAATACAGGAATTAACCTGGAAAGACACTCCCTCCGGAGGTCGTGCTCCAAGACCTGCTTGAGCCAATGCTGCCTCTCCTCTATCTTTTCTCTGTATCCCAATAATGCTAGCACACACCTCCGTGCATTAGGTTAGACACCTCGAGATCTAATTTTCTGTGGAAAATGCTGTCATAGACACACCCAGTGTTGTGCTTTACTACCTCTTAAGCATTTCTCAACCCAATCAAGTTGAAATTAAGTTTAGGCATCATAACTATTGTTGCAGAGGTTGCTTACTTGGGCCATTACATGAGATCACAGGTAACCAACACTTTCCATCACTCGCAGAGCCAACTGTGGTGGCTATACCTAAAACTGCTTAAGATACATAAGACACATGTTAAAGAAAAAAAGAGAAAAGATGTCAGATATATTATATATATATATATATATAGAGAGAGAGAGAGAGAGAGAGAGCAAAAGGAAGAAGGAAGGAAAGACCAAGCATAGGAGGAAAATGGTAAAAAGGAAAGCAAGCTGTCACTGATGACTAACCATGAAGTAATTGGATTTAAATATGATATGTTTACAAAGCCTATGTTGGCTTTCCTCCAGATTTACTAGTTTTATAGTAATTCCAGAAAATTCTCAGAACATCATCAGGTTTTAAAGACACAGATCAGGGACTAGAGAGAAGGCTCAGTGGCTAAGAGCACTGGCTGCTCTTGCAGAAGACATGGGTTGGACTCCCAGCACCAACATGGCAGCCAACAGCTGTCAATAGCTCCAGATCCAGAGGAATCTGATACCCTTTTCTGACCTCTGCCAGCATTGCGTGATGTAGGTGCACTTACATGCAAGCGATACACTCATATACATAAAATCATAAAGAAAAAACCACAGATCAGGGTTTCCTGAATTATGCACATGTTTAAGGTGAACTGAGAAATCAAATTCTAAGAATGTAGCTCACTAGAGAGAAAGAGAATGACAGCCACTTACATAGTATCATATCATGCCCAAAGATTTAAGTGATGAGTTATTTAGAAATTACTTCATGAGATAATAATCCCAGCTATAATTTACCCAGTCTACTCAACATGGACATTCACCTGAAGCCTTGTAGAACTTGTGGGAATGTTCCCTTTAAGGGGAAAAACTTGCTTTGCAGGTTTTATCAAGATTCAGTTGAATGGGTGGGGGCGTGGCTTCACTTCCCCTCAGCTCCACCTCTCAATAATTCTTCCAGCTGCTGATGTTCCCATTCAAGAAAAAAATGTTCTTGAGAAAAGCAGTGATGTGAAGAACCAGAGATTGGATTCAGTGCATTCCTGAATCCTGGATTCTGTTCTAGGCTTTCCTTTAGTCTATATCAAGGTTTTACTTTGGAAAGACAACCCCCCCCACACACACACACACCCAGTCTCTTCAAATTGTTTGATTTGGAGACACACTGCTAAATAGAAAATTCTGTGAGGGAGTCATAAAGTCTAAGGAGAGTACTTTGTAGTAAAAAACGACTTTATTCCCAGAAAAGTCACTTTAAAAAAAATAAAGTTTCAGGGAGATGGAGAGATGGCTTAGTGTTTTAGAGTAGTGGCTGCTCTTGCAGCGGACTCAGGTTCAGTTCCCAGCACCCACATGGTGGCTAACGACTGTCTGTGATTCCAGTTCCAGGGGATCTGACACCATTTTCTGGCCTCTGTGAACATTGTGTACATGTAGTGGACTTACATATATGTAGGCAAAACAGTCATACACATAAAATAAAAAATAAGATGGCTCAGCGGTTAAGAGCACTGACTGCTCTTGCAGAGGACCTGGGTTTGATTCCCAGCACCCACATGGTGGCTAAGAACCATCTTAAGCAGGGTGTGGTGGTGCACTAGGGAAGCAGAGGCAGTTGGATCTCTGTGAGTTCAAGGCCAGCCTGGTCTACATAGTGAGCTCCAGGCCACCTGGGACTAAAGGGAGACCCTGTCTCAAAAAGACCAAAAACAACAACAACAAAAAAGTAAATAAATAAACAAAAATTACAAGGAAATTTCAATTTAACTATAGCTGCAATACACATTTCTGGTGGAAGTCTTGAAAAATATAGAAAACTGTGAGAGAGGGAAAAGATAATCCAATCATTTAGAGATGACTATTATTGACATTTTAATGTACTCTCCTCCAGTAGTACTAATGTGTACATATGTACATATTTAAAATCATAGTGGGAAGGATACCTAGTACAATTTTTAGTTTCTTTTAAATTACTAACTACTTTAAATAATATCCCAAGTCATGGAACAGTCTTTGGAAAAGATTGATAGTTAGAAACAGTATGTAACTCTTTTCAAGTGGATTAACTATAACCAATTTAACATTTTTTCTAAGCATGATTTTTTTTCCAAGAGACAAATTATCTTTTTTTTTAATGTTAGTCACCAAACAACTAGATACAAAAAAGTAAAACTTGAATTCTACCTTAGCCCTTGTATAAATGTTAATTCAAGATGAATCATAAGACCGGATACAGGGAACAAGGTACAAATTCCTTCATTATGGAGGTTAACATACAAAATAATGGGTTTCATCAGGGCAACTTCATAACTGCTTGCCTTACTTCCTTGTTTACCCACACCACATCCTCTTCAGTCCTGCCCCACGCTCCCTCCCCCGACATCTGGTTCTCTTCTTCCAGAAGTTAGTCCCTTTTCTGGTTCCTTTTTAAAATTTTTTAATTTACTTTTATTTTATGTGTATGATTGTTTTGTATGCATGTATCCATACAAAGCCAGAAGAGGGCTTCGGATCCCTTGGAACTGGAGTTACAGGTGGTTGATAGCCATCATGTTGGTGCTGGGAATCAAACCTGGGTCCTCTGCAAGAACAGCCAGAGCTCTTAACCAGTGAGCCTTCTCTCCAGCACTGAACCAATAAACCCCCAATTTATTTATTTTATTGTTTTAGTTATTGATTGATTGGTTTTATTTTGGTCATTTTGAAACAAGGTCTCCCAGCAACCCTGGAACTCACCATGCAGACCAGGCTGGCCTTGAATCACAGATAGGCTGGCTTCTGCAGGCTGATTCCTGGGATTAAAGCTGATGCCCCCACACCCAGCTTCTTTTTCTGCTTTCTTATTCCATGTGTCCTACAACCCTTTTCATTTCCACTTCCTTTAAGATCACTTCCTCTCTTCTCGTGATCCCCTTTCCAGTTTCGCAACCTACAAACACATATACATGTAAAATTAAATTTGGGTTTCACATATGTGAGGACATGATGTGTGTCTCTTAATGATCTTTTCTGTTATTTTAATAATTTTGCTATTACAAAAAAACCCTTAATAACTACATGCTTGGCTGTGGATGTGTATTTATGCTTTCCCAAATAATAAAGTGAAAGGATTAAGAATTATTAGCTTAAAAGTGTAGAACTAAATTTAACTTGTCCCAGTGAAGAGTTGTAGCAGCTGGCCATAGCAGGAAGTTCCTAGTTCTACCTGACTGTGATAGGTGATAACAGCAGTAAGAAAAACTCCACAGTATATTCTGTCATCCTGTCAGAACAAATTTTATTTTCCTGATTTGTTAAGATTTATTTCTTTGGATACTATAAATATTCAGTTTTTAATTTAGTGTTTAATTGCCATTTGCAAGTGTTCTTCTGAAAACTACCTTTTCTTTTCTTTTTTTTAAAAATTTTTTTAATTTTTATTTTATTTATTTTTGTATGTGTATAAATGTACTGTCTGCATGCAAGTTTGTGCACCCGTGTCGTGCAATGCCACGGAGGTCAGAAGAGGGTGTCAGATTCCCCTGGAACTGGAGTTCTCCTGGAATTGGAGTTTCAGACGGTTCTCAGCCGCCATGTGGGTGCTGGGGATCGAACCCGGGTTGTCTGTAAGAGTGGTCGGTGCTCTTAACCGCTAGGCCATCTCTCCAGCCCCTTATTTTCTCTGTATACTTTTGGCAGGAGGCAGGTATGCATGGCTCATGCTTTTCCTACATATTAATATTTAAAGTGTTTAAACTATAAAGATTAAAGTATTGTTGTTTGATAAGAATTATTTTTGCTATATTTTCTTTTATTATTGTTAAGGTGTTTAGTTTATAATATCTAAGGAAATATATTTTTAGAACAAAAGTCAAGTTCCTTGAAGCTGTGGAAATAATATCACTTCCTTCCAGAAATGCGTTCTTTTATTATTAGTACGGAGCTTTTAAAATAATAAACATGAGATTCACATCAGAACTTCCTCTCAATTTTCTCTCAACAGGGCCCAATTCTCAGACCCTAAGAATAATAAGACCTGTAATTTCATCTTTAAACTAAAAAAAATTGCTTTATTTTTTTTTTTTGAGTATTTCATACAGAATATCTCAATCAGTCTTAATCACCTTTACACCCCCTTCTCCTCAGCACCTTCCACAGCCCCTGCACCTCCCCTGGATTCCATACACTCTGTCATTTGTGCCAAGGCCCACTGTGTCGAGCTAGCACCCCAGATATTCCTCAGTGCAAGTTAATCCACTGAGGTCTAGTCAGGCCATCCAGAGTCCCTCACTTTAAGAAGATCAGCTCTTTTTCACCCAGCAATAATCACCGTCCAATAGTTCTGCTATGATCGGATTCTGCTGCCCATTTCCATAGGGTTCTCAGAGTTTGTAGGATTCTATTTCCATATGGTCATTCACCTCCTCCCTGGCTCTTACAATCTTTTGGGCCCCTTTTCTGTAATGGTCCCTGAACCCTGAGTGCGTGAAGCTTAATGTAAGAGTCCTGTCCTAGTGTGGTGGTTTGAATGAGAGTGTCTCCCCATAGGCTTTAAGTATTCAGACATTTTGTCTCCAGTTGGTGGCACTGTTCAGGGAGGTTTTAGAAGGTGTGGCCATGCTGGAGGAAGTACGTCATTGGGGCGGGCTTAGTGAGTTTAACAAGCCTTGCAGTCTCCAGTCTCTCTCTCTCCACTTCCCATGCTCATCAGAGGATGTGAACTTTGGCTTTCTGCTCCAGCCCTGACCACCATACCTCCTGTGCTGCATAGCTTTAGTGTCAACTTGACACACCTGAGTTGAGGGAGCCTCAGTTGGGGAATTGGCTCCATTGGATTGGCCTGTGGCCACATCTGTGGAGTATTTTCTTGATGGTCGAGCAGTGTGGGAGGGCCCAGCCCACAATGAGTGGTGCCACCCTGGGCAGGTGGTTGTGTACAGTATAAGAAGGCAGGCTAGGCATGAGTCAGAGGAGCAAGCCAGTAAACAGCATTCCTCCATAGCTTGTGCTTCAGCTCCTGCCTCCAGGTTCCTGCCCTGAGTTCTTGCTCTGGGCTCCCTAAGTGATGAACTGTGACCCAGGAGATGTAAGCTGAATAAACCCTATCTTCCCCAAGTTGGTGTCGGTCAGAGTGTTTTGTCACAGCAATGGAAGACAAACTAGAACACCTCCCCACCACATTGGACTCTAATTCCCTGGAATAGTCAATCATAAGCTTAAATAAACTCTTCCTTTTCCTTTTTTTTTAAATTTTATTTATTTCTGTATGTGTATGAATGTACTGTCTCCATGTGGTCTGTGCACCCATGTCGTGCAATGCCACGGAGGTCAGAAGAGGGTCTCAGATTCCCCTGGAACTAGAGTTCTCCTGGAATTGGAGTTTCAGACGGTTCTCGGCCACCATGTGGGTGCTGGAGATCGAACCCAGGTCCTCTGTAAGAGTGGTCGGTGCTCTTAACTGCTAGACCATCTCTCCAGCCCCCTTCCTTTTCCTTTTATAAGTTCCCTTGGTCATAGTGGTTTTTTGTTTTTTGTTTTTTGTTTTTTTTTTGTCTTTTTGAGACAGGGTCTCCCTTTAGTCCCAGCTGGCCTGGAGCTCACTATGTTTATCACAGCAACAGAAAAATGACAAATACACCTAGGATCTATACTTTGCAGACTCCTAACCTCCATGCTTTGGCCATTTGTGCCCTTTTGTATTCTTGAACCTCTGTTGCATGAGGGAGCTTCATGTGCTAGAGTTGAGGGGTTCATTAGTGTTCTCTTTATTTCTTGTTCTATGTTTCATGAGCCTTAGGTGTAAAAGATGAATTGTAGACGTGCCACTTAGACTAGAACAATTAAGAGACAATGTCTGGGTGTGCCCAGTTTTGGTACACAGTAATAGTCTCTGGTGAAAAAAGAAGCTTATTTCTTTTCTTTCTTTTTTTTTTTTTTGTCTTTTTGAAATAGGGTCTTCCTATAGCCCCCAGCTAGCCTGGAACTTGCTATGTAGACCAGGCTGAACTTGAACTCACAGAGATCCACCTGCTTCTGCCTACCAAGTGCTGGGATTACAAAAGTGCACCACCATGCCTGACTCCAAAAGAAGCTTCTTTGCTGAGTGGTGATTTTGCTATTTGCCTGTAAATATAAGGATACATATTTTGCACTTAGTAAGAAATTGCATTAGTCTAGAGATGTGACAGCCTTGGGGGTTTCTCTAAGATCTATGATCTATCCATCCATGTGTATTTGGCTATGTTTACAGTACTACACATGAGCTTCCTTCCACTGAGTGGGCTTTAACTCCAACTAAGTAACCGCTGATTGCCCCCAAGATAAAAGTGCCACTACCATACCAATGTCTTATGCTGTGCAGGACAGTAAATGTGATTATTTGGTCTTAAAGCTGAGGTTGGACCTTGGATTGATGTTCATCCTTAGCAGCTTGCTTACTGCTCTCCAAAGCTATGAGAGCTAGCTTTCAGGGGGAGTGTTTTCCGGGTCAGTTCCAGCTCCATTGCTCCAAATCTGGTCTTGGAAGTAAATCCTGTCTTCAGCAGTAGGGTTTTGCCTTCAAGTTCTGGGAGACAATCAAAGGCTGTGGCAATAGCCCGTGTAATTTGGAGAGTATGTTGGACTACCCTGATCAACAACTCAAAAGGAGGTTTCTCCTGCCTGGCACTGTTTCTTGTTATGTAGCCTTATACACATGGACTCATGTAGAGATATTGTAAGTGTAATTTGTCATTAGATTATTAGACGAATACGATTCCCTCAGGTCTTTTACACTAGGTAGGCATTATTGATCTCTCCTCTCTCCCTCTCCCTCTTTAACCCTTCTTTTATTTCTTCCCCATTTAAAGTGTCCCCATTTTCTCCATTTCTCCCTTAATAATACCAGTCTCCTCTGGTCCCAGTTCTCTTGAGCTCCTTCCTACCCTTTATTCCCAAATTTCCTTGTATAACCCTCTTTCCCCCCTCCCATTTAAGTACCCCCATTTTATCCACTTCTCCCTTAGTGACACCAGTTTCCTACTCTTCTTCTCTCTTAGGTTGATTCTCTCCTTTTACCTCCCTGGTTCCTTTCTAGTTTCCTGGTTCCTGCAGTTGCATCAGGATACAGACTCAGATATAAGAATTTGGTGCTAGGATCTACAATTGAGGGAGAATACACACCATTTGTTTTTCTGAGTCTATGTTACTTCACTTAGCACAACAGTTTCTAGTTCTATCCACTTACTTGAAAATTTTATCTTTACCTTTGAGTAGAACTCCATTATGTAAATGTACCACATTTCATTATCCATTTGTCAGTTGAGGGACACTTAGGTTGCTTGCATCACTTAGCTATTATGAAATGATCAGCAACAAACATGGTGGTACAAGTATCTCTGTAGTATGATGAGTCCTTTAGTTATATGCCAAGGAGCAATATAACTGGGTCAAATGGTAGGTTCATTTTAGTCTTTTAAGATTTCTCAGCTGGGTGAGGTGGTGTATGCCTTTAATCCCAGCACTTGGGAGGCAGAGGCAGGCAGATCTTTGTGGGTTCAAGGCCAGCTTGGTCTACAGAGTGAGTTCCAGGACAGCTGGGACTACAGGGAGACCCTTTCTCGAAAAGACACACAAATATAAAGTTGTACATATTTATAGAGTCATATGATTTTTTTTGTTCTTTTTTTTTTTTTTTGAGTTCTTTGTATATTCTGGATATTAAACTTCTGTCAGATGTTTCATTGATGAAGATTTTTTTCCCCACTCTGTGGGTTTTGTCTTCACTTCCCTGGTTGTTTCTTTTGCTGTACAGAAGCTTTTTAGTTTAATGAGGCCCCAGTCATTGATTGTTAACCTTAATTTCTGTTCAATTAATGTCTGATTTAGGAAGTCTTTTCTTACACCTATATCTTGTTGCTGTTGATGTTTTGTTCTAACAGTTTCAGAGTCTGAGATTTCACATTGAAATTTTGATCCATTTAGAGTTAATTTTTATGTAAGGTGAAAGATAAGGGTCTAGCTTCATTCTTTTACTGATTGAGATCCATTTTTAACAGCACCATTTGCTGAAGACGCTTTCTTTCACTGTGTGTTCTTGGCCCTTTTGTCAAATATCAGGTGGCTGAAAGTGCATGTACTCATGTTTGGGTCTTCAATTATTCTCCATTGATCTATAGGTCTAATTTGTGCCATTATAATACTATTTTTAATGACTCTGTAATATATTTAATGCTCTGTAATATAGTTTGAGGTCTGGTATAGTAATCCCCCTTACATTGCTCTTGGGCTCAGGGTTGCTTTGGCTATCTGAGGTCTTTTATGCTTCCATATAAATTTTAGGATTTTTTTTCTAATTCTGTGAAGAATGTTGTGGGGATTTTGATTGGGATTGCATTGGCTCTATCTATATATTGCTTTTGGTAGGATGGTCATTTTCACAATATTGATTATTCCAATCCATGAGCATGACAGTTTTTACCATCTTCTGGTGTCTTCCTCAATCTCTAAGAAATACTTTTTTATGTGTTTGAGTGTTTTGCCTGCACATATGTAAGTGCACCACATGAGCGTGATGCCCAAAAAGGCAAAAAAAAAAAAAAAAAAAAAAAAAAAAAAACAAGGGAAGGGGGCCATCCGGTCCTGGAACTTTGCAGAATAGGTGAACAGAAAACTATTGTAATATCCTGAGCCTTCCAAAGCTACAGATAACTCACAGAAGCAACTGAATGGCTACAGAGATATCAGATAACTTTCCCCGGTCTTACAGGACAGGTCTTACAAGTTCTTGCCTCAAGCCACGCCAAGTTTTCATTCCTACAGGTGAAAGCTGGTGATCAGATTTATTTCTCCTTTTTATCTACCCCAGGACCTTTGCCTGTTTTAATTAACACAATGTTCTAGAAACTTCCTCACAGAGCTGCTCAGAGCTTTGTCTCCAAGGACATTCCAGATCTTACAATGTTTACAAAACTAACCATCATACCTCAAACACCTAGAATCAAAAAGGCAAGATATGGAGCCATGTGTATGGTAGGAATCTGTTGTATAAATGAAAAAAAATGGCAGGTATTCATATGTAACTTCTAGTAGTAAATCTGAGAAAAGCAAAGGAGTGGGATTGCAAAGACTTTTATTTCTTTTTTTTTACTTTTATTTCTAATAGGCTACTTCTGTGCTGCAAACATATATGTATTTGCATGCACTTACATATCTATATGCTTTTTAAAAGTTACTTTCATATGCATATGAATGTACTGTCTACATGTAGGTTTGTGCACCCATGTCGTGCAATGCCGTGGAGGTCAGAAGAGGGTGTTGGATTCCCCTGGAACTGGAGTTTTCCTGGAATTGGAGTTACAGATGGTTTTTAGCCGCCATGTGGGTGCTGGAGATAGAACCTGGGTCCTCTGCAAGAGCAGTTGGTGCTCTTATCTGCTAGGCTATCTCTCCAGCCCCCTATATGCTTTTTAATACTCATATATTTCAAAGGTAATATACCGTGAAGGGAATGATGAACATTCTGTCCTTTCCTTTCTAGTTTTATATTATATATATATATATATATATATATATTTTTTTTTTTTAAATAAAAACCAAAAAGTCATAATGTGAGTCTGGTCTACAACTAGCAGGTGTCAAAGATGATGTGTATCCTTTACCAAACACTGCTTTCTTTTCTTTTTTTTTTGTCTTTTCGAGACAGGGTCCCCTGTAGCCTGCAGCAACCTTGGAACTCACTCTGTAGACCAGGCTGGCTTTGAACTCACAAAGATCCGCCTGCGTCTGCCTCCCACAGTGCTAGGATTGAAAGGCTGTGTGCCACCGATTGCCGGCCAGCAAACACGGGCTTTCTATGACTTTCCCTGGTTGCACAGCATCAGACTTCATTAGGTGACACATCAAAATGAAGATCCTATGGAAGATTCATTACAGTGGGACCCCCTGGGGATGGCCCAGGACACAGATACAAAGATATCAGAAACACAATTGTGAACATACTTAAGAACCTACAAGATGATAAAGAGCAATTCAAAGAATTAAGAACTCAAGATGACCTAGGGAGAGAGAAGGACAAACTCCAGAAGGAAGTAGAAACACCGAAAAGATTCCCATGCTGAAAAAGATAAGGACACCAACCAGTGAAGCAAAGAGCTACAGGAGAGATTGAGAAGCTCCCAAAAGAAGTAGAAATATAAAGAATCAGAAGAGGAAAGAAAAGGAAATCAAACACTCATCCAATCAAGACGAAAAGAAAGGAAAAAGCCTAAGAATCGAATGGATGAAGCAGGAAAAGGAATATCAGACCTGAAGATAACACAGAACAAATAAAACCCACCTCAAGGAAAGATTATGGAAAAATTTAAAGATACACAAAAGTGGAACAACCAGGAACTGTCGAACACTATGAAAAGATCAAACTTCCGCATCAGAGGAATAGAGGAAAGAGAAGAAACCCAAGAATTTTAATATGGAGTAAAATTTTGAATCAGATTTCAACAGATAATAGATGAAACTTCCCAAACTAAAAGAAGACAAACCAATACAAGTACAAGAAGCACATAGAAACTCCAAACAGAAGATCAGAAAAAAACTCGCCACCCCACTCATAGTTACAATGCTAGAAACCCAAAACAAAGACAAAAATTCTTAAGCCACAAGAGAAAAACAAGTGGACCTATAAGGGGGAAACCTAACAGATTACAACTGACGTCTCAATGCAAACTATGAACCAAGAAGACTGGAGTCAAGCATTCCCAGTGTTAAAGGACAATAGATATCAACCCAGGTTACGAGACCCACAAAAATGTTGATTATAGTGTGAATGAGAGAGAAAAACCTTCCATGACATAAACAAGGTGAAAGAATACATGTCGAGAAAACAACCCTTCAGAGAAAACTTGAAGCCAAAGTCCCCAAAGGACAGAAAAAAGGAGCAACCATTTCCCAGGCACCTAGAAGAGAAATCAATAAAAGGAATAACTGCAGAATTAGAAATGGACCCAACCGCAAATGGATAAGAATGCAAAAGGAAGCAACCAAACCTATCAGTCAGAACCTTAAATACTAACGGACTAAATTCCAATCAAAAGACATAGACGGGAGATTGGATTAGGAAACAACCCATAGATATGCTGTTCACAAGAAACACATCTTACTTCAAGGACAGGCCACCAACTGAAAGTGAAAGATGGAAACATATTTCCAAGCAAATGGTACCAAAAAAGAAAGCAGGTGTTGCTATTTTATATCAGAAAAAATAGTCTTCAAAAAAAAAACTCAGAAGAGACAAAAGAAGTCATTACATTTTTATCAAAGGAACAATTTCAACAAGAAGATTTCCAATTATGAATATATATGCCACAAAGCTCTGGTGCACCAACTTTATAAAGACAATTCTCCAGGACCACAATCACACACTAACCCCAGTACACTCATCATGGGGAATTCAATACCCCCTGATCCTTTGGACAGGTCAACAGTACAAAGAAATAAACAGAGAGACAGCTGAACTGAGATATGATACACCAAATGGGACCTCAATAGACCTCTACCCTAATACCAGAGAACACTGTTTCTACTCAGCACCCCATGGAACATCCTCCAGAAATCGACCACATACTGGGACACAGAAGAAACCTCCAAAATACAAAAGACTGAAATAATTTCATGCAATTCTATACAGACCAAAGTGCAATAAAAGCTCAACATCAACACCAGATAAGCCCTACTGCCTACAAGAACACATGAAGACTAAACAACACACTCTTGAATAATGAATGGGTCAAGGAAGAGGATACATAAAGAAATAAAAGTATTCCTGGAACTGGAATGACAATGACAATACAGCAACAACAGAACCTATCGATACCTTAAAGCAGTCCTAAGAAGTGGAGTTTACAGCCCTGGTGCCTACTTAGAAAATCAAAAGAGCACAAGTGAATGAAATCTAAAAACTGTTGTTGCCTCTCAAGATGCTAAAAGCACCTTGAGAGGCAACAACAGATGAACCCCTAGATGCAACAGACAAGAAGAAAGAAATCAAGCAAAATTCAAAAGGGGGAAAATGAATAGAAAACAAAGAAAACAATACAAAAATCAATGAACCCAAAAGCTGGTTCTTTGAAAGAATAAACAGATAGACAGAATATCTCTAGCCCATTAACCAAAAGAAAGAAGGAACAACGCCAGATCAAGACAATCCGTGATGAAAAGTGAAATATCACAACATAACAAGGATAAGATCCAGGAAATCATGATGGGAATATTTCAAAAACCCATACTCTACCAAGTTTGAAAAACTAGAAGAAATTGATGAATATGTGAAATCATGAGACTCACCAAAACTTAACCAAGAAGAAGATTGACAGTTTAAACAAGACCATAACGCATGAAAAATTGAAGATGTAATAAGAAACCTCCCAACTAAAAAAAGCCCAGGTCCGACAGTTTCACAGCAGAATTCTATAAAACTTTCAAAAGACCTACAACCATTATGACTGAAACTGTTTAGAAGAGACAAACAGAGGGAATTCTCCAAAAGTCCTTTTATGAAGCCAGCAATCACGCTAGTACCAAAACCACACAAAGATACAATTAAAAAGGAGAATTATAGACCCATCGCCCTAATGAAACACAGATGCCAAAAAAAATTCTAAACATGATACTGTCATAAATCGCACACAGACCCACAATCAAGAAGATCATCCATCATGACCAATTGGATTCATACCAGAGATGCAGGGATGATCAACATATGAAAAGCAATAAACATCATAAAACACATAAATGGAATGAAGACAAAATCACACCATCATCTCAATTGATGCTGAAAAAGCCTTTGACAAAAATCCAGAGTCCTTCATGCTTAAAGTCCTTAGAGGGAAGTGGATTGGAGGGATCATTCCTCAATGTAATCAATCCTAACAGGAAACCCACAGCCAATATCACCCTAAATGGGGAAATGACAGAAACATTCCCTTTAAGGTAGCACGCAGAAAGACTGCCCCTGTCACCACTCCCTTTAATATAGTGCTTGAAACAATTGCTAGAGCCAATAAGCAAGAAAAGGAAAATTTCGAAGAGTACTAATTGGAAATAGAGGAAGTCAAGCTATCCCTATTTTGCGGAGGATATGATCATTTAGATAAGGGATGCGAAAACTTTCACCAGAAAACTCCTAGAAAGATAAACAACGTCAGCAAAGTGGCAGGATACAAATTAACCTAAAAAAATCAATGCCTTTCTGTAAACCAACAACAAGCAACTGGAGAAAGATTCAAGAGACCCTTCCCACTCACAATACCTCAAAACCAATAAAATACCTAGAACAAACCTAACCAAAGACACCAAAGATCTCTACAACAAATTGTAAACCCTTAAAGTAAGAAGTTGAATAAGACATCAGAAGATGAAAAGCCCTCCCATGGTCATGCTTGGAAAAATTAACATTTAAAAATGTTCCAATTCTACCGAAACTCTTGTATAGATTTTAATGCAATCACAATCAAAATCCCCAAGAGTTTCTTCATAGGCTTGGAAAAAAAAGTCCGTAATTCATTTGGAAAAAGCATAAGAAACCAATAGCCAAAACAACCCTGACTGAAAAGACTACATAGGAGCATCTCCTATAACCAGACTTCAAACTATACACAGGGCTATAGATCATAAAAACAGCTATGTACTGGCCCACAAAACAGACCTGTTGACCAAATGGAACAAAACCGAAGATCCAAACCTTGACTCATACAATTTTACCACTCATATTTGACAAGGTGGCCAAAAAGAAGACACAAAATGGAGGAAAGACAGCTCTCTTCGTAATGGTGTTGGCAAAACTGGATCACCACTTGTTAGAAGCATGAAATAAACCCCTAACTCATCGTCCCTGTACAAAAGTCAACTCCAGATGGATCAAAGACCTCAACATGAAACCCAAACTCTGAATGCCAATAGAGCAAAGTTGACCAGCAGACACAATACCATATTGGCATAGTGAAAAGAGTTCCTAAATCAGGACACGCAGCTGCGCAAGATTAAGGTCGACAATTGGCAAATGGGGCCTCATTAAAACTCAAAGCTTCTGCTACATTCAAAAGAAACAATCAAGGAAGTGAAAGAAAATCCCACAGAGTAGAGAGAACCTCACCACAGAAACATCTGACAAAGATTGAATTTCCAGATATATAAACTACTCAAAAAACAAAGAAGAAGAAAAACAAATGACCACTCAATGAGATGGAGCAAAGAGCTGAACAGAGACTTCCAAGTGAGGAATTAGAGATGGGTGAGAAACACCTTAAATGTTCAACATCACTAATCATTATGGAAATGCAAAATCAAAACCCTTTAAGATATCTTCCTTACTCCCAGTAAGACTGCTAGGATCAAGAAAACAAATGATACCACAGTGCTGAGAGGTTGTGGGGAAAGCGGGAACACTCATCCTGCTGGTGGGGAATGTAAACTTGTACAGCCACATGGAAAGCAGTGGGAGAGACCCTTTGAAGATTTGGAATGAACTTGCTACCCAACCAACCATACCACTCCTAGGCTTGTACTCCTTAAGACTCACCCCACCGCAGAGTTACATGCATGGGCCATGTTTATTTCAGCTCTCTTTGCCAATAGCCAAGTGGCCTGAACCAACCCAAAATAGCCCCACAAGAGGTGATAGTGGTAGAGAACACCCAATGGGGACTCGTACACAATGGGAGTTCTGTGAAGCGTAAAGAAAGAGGACATTGGAAAAACAAAAGACCCCGAATAGCCAAAACAACACCTGAGTGAAAGAGCACATAGGCGGCATGCTCTATACCAGACTTCAAACTATACGCAGAGCTAGGTCATAAAAAAACAGCCGGTATTGGCACAAAAACAAGACCTGGTTGACCATGGAAACTAAACCGAAGATCCAGACTCTGAGCACATACAATTTCAGCCATCTTCATATTACAAGGGGGCCAAGAAGCCCACAATGGAGAAAAGACAGCAGCTTCAGCAAGTTGGTGCTGGCAAAACTGGGATATGATTTGTAGAATGAAAATTAAACCCCTACCTCTTTGCCCTGTACAAAATGAATTCCAGAGGATCAAAGACCTCACAGAAACCCCAAACTCTGAAGGTGATAGAAGAAAAAGTTTGGCAGCAGACTCCACAGAACATAGGCATAAGAAAAGACTTCCTAAATCAGACAGCAGCTGCACAAGATTAAGGTCGACAATTACAAATGAGCCTCATTAACTCAAAAGCGTCTGTAACATCAAAGAAACAATCAAGGGAAGTGAAGAGAAACCCACAGAGTGTGAGGAAACGGAGTCTTCACTGCAGATAACAGCTGACAAAGCATTGATTTCCAGAATATATAGACTACTCAAAAAACAAAGAAAAAACATAAAAACAAATGACCCACTCAATGATGGAGCAAAAACTGAACAGACTTCCCAAGTGAGGAATTGAGATGTCTGAGAACCACCTCAAGAAGTGTTCAACATCACTAATCATAAGGAAATGCACATCAAACCACTTTTAAGATATCTCTTACTCAATAAGGACTGGCAGGATCAAAGCAAAACAAATTGATACCAAGTGCTGGAGGGTTGTGGGAAGAAGGGGAACAATACTCATTCACTGCTGGTGAATGTAAACTCGTACAAGCCACTATGAAGCAGTGTGGAAACCCTGAAGACTGGAATGCATTTGCACCCAACCCAGCCATACACTCCTGGGCATGTACCCTCACAGACTCACCCCACACCAGAGATACATGCACAGCATGTTTATTGTCAGCTTTCTTCACAATAGAAGGAGCTGGAACCAACCCAACTTGCCCCTCAACTGACGAGTGGATAGAGAAATGTGGTACATCTACACAATGGAGTTCTATCAGCAGTTAAGGA
Source organism: Rhizomys pruinosus (assembly GCA_009823505.1). Classification (NCBI taxonomy): domain Eukaryota; kingdom Metazoa; phylum Chordata; class Mammalia; order Rodentia; family Spalacidae; genus Rhizomys; species Rhizomys pruinosus. The sequence continues at coordinate 458,704 of VZQC01010196.1, forward strand.
AAGACGACCATCACGAGCTTTGCGGAGAAATGGCTGGAGCTAGAAGACATCATGCTGAGTGAAAGTAACACAGTTCCCAAAAAACAAAACGACGAATGTATCCCTCACGTGTGGGGTGCTGTCCAATTACCTATTTAAGTCATTGTCTTGTGTAGGGGCCCCTGAAGCTTTTGTCCAAACAGTTTGGGCAGTGATGCATATCGGAAATAACAACAACACACGAAAGGACTGCCATCAAAAACTGCATGAAACAGTGAACTTCTGCTCAAACCACCGCCAACTTCCTCATGGAGAATATGGAAAAGACGAATAAGAAAGAGATGAAAGCAATGTTTGGCAGAATCATGAGCTCTGGCAGGTGGGGATGGGCGGGAACAGGGGTCTAGATTTGTTAAAAAAATAAAAATAATTTAATGTGGAAAAAAAAAAGAAAGATGACATCATGAGCTTTGGAGGAAAATGCTGGAGCTAGAAGACATCATGCTGAGTGAAGAACACAGTCCCAGAAAACAAAGAAAGATGAATGGTATCCCACATCTTGGAGCTATGCCAATTACCTAGTTGTACGTATTTCTTTGGCAGGCCCCTTGAGCTTTGGTCCAAGCAGTTGGGAGTGATGCATATTGGAAACAACAACAACAACAACAATAACTACAACAACAGTAAGGTCTGCATCAAAGAACTGACTGAACAGTGAACTGTCTGCTCAAAACAGTAAACTCCACGGAGGAGAATATTGAGAAATACTGAGAAAAATATTAAAAGCATGTTTGGCCGAATGCATGAGCTCTGGTGGGGTGGGGGGGTAGGGTGGGGGACATGGGTCTAGATTTGATAAAAAAAATTAAAAAATTACATGCTGATCTTTTCATGATTTTGTATGCTAGCATATAACTGGCGTTTGTAGTAAATGGAGTATATTTCAAATAAACTGAACAGATGAGCTCTGAAGGAATCCTAATTCAGGGGCAGAGCAGGCAATCTCTCATAGCACTGTTCTTATAGGATGGACTTCAGGACTCTCTACTGCATTTACTGCAGTGTGATATCTTCTTAGTTTAAAACAGCAGCTCAACTCTAAGGGAAGGTGTGATAGTTAATCCGGGGTGTCAACTTGACTGGACTAAGGAACAAATAGAGAAAAAGGTCTTCTGATTGGACCACCTACCCGGATGGCCCACCCCAAATGTGGGGTACCTTCTGCCGGCAGGCACGTTTCAGCCAGGGCAGCGGGAGCTGGCCCTTGCCTCCTGCGGCTTGCTTCTCTCATCTGGTGAGTTTGTCTTGCTGCTGTGATCAACCTTTCGGATCCCAGCGTGTACTGAGACTGGCAGATCTCCTGGAATCCATTCGGGCCTTCAGCACTAGACTGGGACTACTGAGACATCCAGCCTTGTGGACTGAGCAGTTCCCTGGATTCCCGGCCTCTCCAGTTTGGCACTACTGTTGAGCTCTGTCACGTGAGCAAATCAATAAATTGTATATAGTTATATATTCATCCTGTTGCTTCTGTTTCTTTAGAGAACCCTGACTAATACAGAAGGTAAAAGTCAGTTCTATCAGCCCCTTGCTCAATGTTGGGTTCAGTGGGGGCATCCATTTTACTTTTTAAATACTCCATGTCATGTGTCCTGGGGCTGAATACAGCCTGCTGGAGCCAATAGACACTTCAGGGATGACATGGTCCTTATTTGTTGTCCTGATTTGGTTTCTGTTGCTGTATAAACACCATGACCAAAAGCAACTCAGAGAGGGGTGGGTTAATTTTAGCTTAGAGCTTACAGTCCATTGTTGAGAGAAGTTGGGCAGGTACATAAGACAGGAACCTCAAGAAGGCCAGAGGCGGAGACCGTAGGGGAGCTCTGCTTACAGGCTGGATTCCTCTGGATTGGTTAGCTACTTTTCTTATATAGCCCAGGACCACCTGCCAAGGGATGGCACTGTCTACATCAGTAAAATTAAGAAAATGCCTCACAGACATGCCTGTGGAGCCTGAAGGAAAATTCCTCCACTGAGGTTCCTTCTTCCCAAGTGACTCTATTTGTGTCAAGTTGAGAAACTCTAAGCAGTACATTTGTTTTAACTTGTGCATGCAGTAAGTGTAATTCCAGAGCACAGTGGTTTAGCATCTATGAGCCAGTGTTAAGCTGATGACTTTTGGTCTATATTCTCCAGTCCGTCAACCACCCAGCAACAGAGACATCCATTGCCACACTTTCCATTTGAAGATCTGCCTATCAGAGAACTGAAGGAAGCTACCTGAGGTGACCTCATTTCCAAAGGAGCTGGTGCTGTAAGCCAGGTGTAGCTGTGCACAAAATCCATAAACTGTCACTCTTCCCTAGCAAGTGCTGTGCATGCTAGACCATGGTACAATGAGTATGTGCCCAATGCACAGTGCAGCGAGGGAATGCACAGTGCAGCGAGGGAGCAAATAACTCTGAGAGCAGGAAGGATGAGTGGCTCACAGACAGCCTTTTCTAGGCCGGCCACTGGGGGACTGTGACTTAGATCAGGTACTATACTTCAATGCTTCAAATGAAATAAGACTCATGCTGACGGTATGTATTGAAAGGAAGAGGCAATGTGGGCTTGGGGAGGAGGTTGGAATCCTTGCCACTCCCTGTTACTATGACCTCAAACTTAAGATCTCCTTTCTTCCCCTTGTTCCTGCTCTGTAGGGCGTTCTTAAAGGAAAACTTGTGCTAGTTTCCTTTATGTTGTTGTGATTAAACACTCTGACCAAAAGCAACTTAGGGGAAGAAAGGATTTATCTGGCTTACACTTCCCAGTCATGGTCCATCACTGTTCCAGAAATTCCTTCCAGGAAGGATCCACCCACATGGCGCCTCACCTCCCTTACTCCTGGGCTTCCTGTATTTTTACAGAAATTCCTCCCAAGAGAGATCTACCCACTGGTGCCTTACCTCCCCTACCTCCTGCTGGGCTTACTATATATCTATAAACAAAGACTCATTAGACTACAGTCTAGGGAAAAACCTAGCTTAACTACAAACTCAAGTTCACCTACAAAGTAAATGAGAAGAACATCATTCCACTACTCTTCCATCAGGAGAGATCCAGGGCCTGATGCCTTACCTCCCCCAGCCCTGGGCTCCCAAGACCAGCAAAACAAAGAGACCACAGTCTAGGAAAACAAAGCAAAACAAAACAACCCAGGCTTACTTTAACTTGTCTACACGACGAAGAAAAGGACACTGTACACAAGTCTGCACACAAATTTACGTCACTTACATATCAAGTTGTGGTTCTCTCCTCCCCCAGTTCGAGTCTGAGCTCAGGCATAAACTCTGCCACCTTCATCCAGGCAGTCCAGATGGTGAGAGGGAGCTCCAGACCCCTGAGGCAGTTTTATTTACTGCCTCTAGCCCCTCCCTTAAAATGATGTCCAGGGCTTCCCATAATTCTATGTTCCACACTAGCATCAAAGATCTTCCTTCTGACCCCTCCTTTGGGGGGCTCGGGGCATCCTTGGAGGACTTCTTCCTCCACAATCACTGAGGGCAGAAACCCAAGCAGGACCTTGAAGCAGAAACCATGGAGGAGCATTGCTTGCTGGCTAGTTCATAAGCTCATATTCAGCTAGCTTTCTTAGACTACCTGGGACACCTTCCCAGGGAATGGTGCTCCCCACAGGGGGCTTGGCCCTCTTACATCAAATAACATTGAAGAGAATCCCCTACAGACACGCCCACAGGCCAATATGAATTTTGTAAGCCTTCAATTGAGAATCCATTCTCAGATTATTCTAGGCTGTAACAAGTTGATAGTCAAAGCTAACTAGGACAATCCCTGTACCATTTTTTGTCCTTTCTAGATACCTCATTCAAAATATTCAAAATAGTATGTACAAAAGACATTTGAGCTGGAGATAGAGGTGATAGTCAATTTCTGAAGCTTTTATTAGAGTTGTTGAACTACCATGACTTTTCTTTTTTTTTTTTTAAAGTGAAATTTTTTCTCATTTAAACATTTTTTTTTTAATTTTATTTATTTACGTGTATGAATGTACTGTCTGCGTGCAGGTCTGCGCACCCATGTTGTGCAATGCCGTGGAGGTCAGAAGAGGGTCTCGAATTCCCCTGGAACTGGAGTTCTCCTGGAATTGGAGTTACAGACGGTTCTCAGCCACCACGTGGGTGCTGGGGATCGAACCCGGGTCCTCTGCAAGAGCAGTCGGTGCTCTTAACCGCTAGGCCATCTCTCCAGCCCCCATGACTTTTCTTTATCTTTTCTACACATCTGAACCTACACTCACTCTCCCTAAATCCTGTTCACTCTCCTTTAACATCAAAGGTGCTGATTTCAGGAGACCTCAGCAGCCAGCTCCATTCTGTGGAGAGTCAGGGAGAGCAGTAGCAGGTGGGCAGGGAGACCTGGTCTCAGACCATCTCCGGGCTAAGCCAAGATGTCTGGGCCTTGTTGAGGGGAAGCCCCTGGCTGCTGGATGTGACCAGTAACAGAGGAACATGGGCTTCAAAAATGCTCAGCTGATGGCTCTTGAAGGATTCAGAAACTACCTTTTAATTGCATTGGGAATGTTATGGGAATGATATCCCTTTATCCTCCTCCCTCTCTACAAACTGCTTCTGCACTGTGCAGCTCCTATTAAACAGCCAAAGTCCCTCTGTTGCATAGATATAAACCAACTGATAAAATGTAAGGCCGAGTTCAGGTTCAAGTTCAACATGGTAGGTAGATTTGTGGTGAGGTTTTCTAAGTAGGAAACTACCAACTCTCACAAAGGGGCACACTGGCCTGTTAGTTTTGGAAGCCTGAGTTCCAGTTTACACATACTCGTTTCCATTGCTACCGTGGCTGCCTGTCCCTCACAGAGCCCACTGTCTCCTGCACTCACTGTCACTTTCCCTGCCTCCAGAGCTGCGTCTCAGCCAGGAGCCCTCAGGGAAGAGGAGACCAGACTGTCTCAGCAAGGCCTTGGAGAGCCAAACAACCAGCTCCTGTCTCCACATTTAACAAGGAAAGTCCAGGTCAGGAAGGCTGGTGCCGAAGTTTTATGGAAGCCTTGGGCCAAGGGGCCTCACCAGGAATTCAACCAGCCCTGCCTCTCCCCTGGGAGCAGCAAAAGGCAAACAGCTCTGGTAAAACAGGAGAGCAATTTCCCAAGCAGGAGACTAGGAGCTTTTAACGAGCAGAGGGAGCCTGTCTGTTCCTCTCCTGGTCCTCTAGCCTGGCTAATTAGATTGCTGTTTGTAAGGAGTCTTTTGATAGGCAGGAGACCGAAGAGTGGGTTGAACAAATAGTCAAAGTGAGCAAAACAGAGGATTGGAGATATTCTGGAAAGTTCTTCTTTTTCACTCTCATTTCTCTCCCAATTCCAAGTCCTGCCTCAGATCCTACTCGGGCATAGTCCTGAATTTTTCAGACAGACTAGCCAAATGAAGCATTCCACAGAGGAAGGGTGAAAGACACCCTCCACTATGTCACCCACCCATTCAATCCTGCCTCCTTTTTATGCTGTATTGTTTCCCTCAAGCATGCCAGGTTCTAGGCTAGATTACAGGATGGGAAAGTGACCTTGTGGGACACTTAAGAGAGACAATCCAAGTCTATAAAGAAGGACCGAATAATTCAGGAAGCAATAAATGCAATTTTGAAGACTGATTGTAATAGCAAATGAGGGAAAGTGGTCGTGGGTGGAGAGGGAGGAAAAGAGAAACCACCCTGGCCTGGGTTTTAGAAAACAAATTGCTTTTTATGATAAAATAAAATAGTAAAATAAGCAAGAATTACTGAGATGAAATGATGGGGGGTATTTTGCTAAATTGGAATGCTTGGAGCAAATATTGATGCTTGGAAGTCTCCCAAATCTCTCTCCCCAAATTCAGAGTGGTGGGTGTAAGAACTCTGAGCTAAGGTGCACTCGGCAGCTTTGGGAGTCAGTGGCTGCTCTATGTCTCAAGGGGCCAGGGAGGTAGGACCTACCTGCTCCTAGCTCTGCAGCCATCCAAGTGTGAGCTACTTGGTATAGTGCTCAGAGCAAGTCTGTTATGGGCTGATTGTCCCCTCTCCCTCCCCCTTCAAATTCATACACTGAAACTTCAATTCCCAGTATGGCGATACTTGGAAACAGGCCTGTAAGGATGTAATTATGGCATTTCTTTTGTATTCATAGAAGGTTCTTAGACCCCCCCCACACAATAGTACTGAACCATATACATATATGATGCTCCATATGCTGTTTGTTGTTTTGTTATACACATTTATAATAAAGTTTATAAATAGGCACAACAAGATTAATAACAATAACTAATGATATACCATGATAAAAGTCATTTAAATCTCATGAATTGTTTGTTTCTTGCAATTTTCCATGCTCTAATCTTGGACCATATTTAACCACATGTGAGGAAAAACCACAGTCTAGTGAAACTACAAAAGGCAAAAGCACAGATAACTGTGATGTGAGATGAGGTTATGGTGTGTGGCCAGCCTCCAGTAAGATCTTTATGAGGAGAGGCTCCTCTGATCTCGCTCTCTCTCTAATTCTACCTGCACATGGAGGAAAGGCCTTATAAGGATACAGCAAGAAAAGTGGCCTTCTGTAAATGAGGAAAAAAGAGTGCATTAGAAGCCAGACCAGCTGCAGAATGGGTCCTGGAAGTCTCACATCCAGAAATGTAACGGGTGAATTTCGCTTGCTTAGGCCAAGCAGTCTATCTATTTGTATTTCACTGTTTTTGTTATAGCTCCCCGTACTGACTAAGACAGAGTACCAGAGGATGCTGGGATGATTTTTCTGCAACCCTTATTTGAAGTGTTACCTTCCAAGGGAAAATCTTTACTGTCTGTGATCACTTAGGTTCTGAAACTCATTTCATTGATGCTCTTTCTTTTTTTTTTTAATTTTTTTTATTTATTTATTCTTGTATGTGTATGAATGTACTGTCTGCATGTAGGTTTGTGCACCCGTGTCGTGCAATGCCACGGAGGTCAGAAGAGGGTGTGGGATTCCTCTGGAACTGGAGTCAAAGGTGGTTCTCAGCCGCCATGGGGGTGCTGGGGATCGAACCCGAGTCCTCTGCAAGAGCGGTCGGCGTTCTTAACTGCTAGACCATCTCTCCAGCCCCTCATTGATGCTCTTTCAAGTGGAGTACATCTCCACTGTTGGCTGTGAGATCTTTGTTAGCAAAGAATTCTGCTTTTCTCTTAATATTACACATGATTAGGTGATATAACCTGGGTAATAAATTAGTAGAGGTGAAGTACCATTTGCTTTGAATGGGAGCAAAGCCTTTAAGAGCCACCACATGCTCTTAAAACACCTCTCCTGACTCTGTTGTGCAAATAACGAGTTCCAGAGGTAGGCTCTGCTTTGCCCAGCTCCCAGAACAAAAGAGACGTGTGGAACCAAGTAAGACTGCTGTGAGCAGAATCCACCGAAAACAGTTGGTTAAAGAGTGACAGAGATGCAGACCTTGCTGTTACGCAGGTTGTTTGAGAGTCAGAGCAAAACGGGGCTTCAGCGACAGGCGCCGTACAGCTGCCTATTCCCCCCTTGGCCCACTGTTCGTTCCGTCGGGGCTCCCCTCTAGCGTCTTTCCTTTCCCCTTTTTCATCATGATGTGTTTTTTTTTTCCTTAACTCTCAGTGCCTTAACTCAGATGGTGAGTCTGCTGGGTGGCTTCCACCAGAGCCCTAGGGGGTGTGCCCATCGATGACATTCCTAACGTCTGGTGCATACCTTCATTACTGTGTTCACCAAGGGGGAACAGAAGATTCTGCTTCTGCTTCTGTCCTGCTAGCCAGATTTCAGAGGGAGAGAGCTGTGTGCCACTCTGGGTGCAGGGGAGAGTCCTTAACAATGAGCTATCTCTATGTCACAGAAATTAATGTCTGTGGAGATCATCCATGCAGGCACCTGCTAGGCTAAAAGGCTGGATGGAATGAAAGTGTTTGTGCCCAACTCCAGCATGGGAGGCCCTGTAGCAGGCATATAAACAGGAAGGAGGAAAGCTCCAGGAGACTGATCAGCAACTGGCTGGTGCTCCCGCAGCTCCAGTGCTCCCTTACCACCAGTGCAGTAACGTGGGCCTGACAGGAGGGCTGACAAAGAAGAACAAGGACTGACTGGCAGACGTGTTCTGAGCCCACAGATCTCCCACGTCTGGGTCATACGTATTCACACATGGTCTGCAAAAACGGAAAGGCTGAATGGAGGGAGAACACACTTCACATAGGAACATCATGGGAGACAGAAATGCTGGGCGCAGCACAAACTACATGCTCATTAAACATGCTATATGCTTTGAATGGGATTTATATTTGTTGTAATGAAAGTTTGGCTAACCAAATGATGATATTTGAAAGGAGTAAGTAGCTGGATTGACGTTACATGTGTGCATTCCCTGTGCTTTTCACCAGGCAAGACAGTGAGAAAAATGCTCAATGTTGACTGACTTTGAGCACCTCTGAGTGAGGGAAAATAATCCTGAAAACAATCCATTTGAATATTCATTACAATGGCTGCCACAGACATAGGGGAAGTGTAAAGAGGAAGTGATTAACTGTAACCATAGCCTAGGAAAGACTAAGAGGAACTGATGAATGGTGTGAGCTCAGAGAGGTGAGTTAGTGCTCAGTGGAGAACACACACACACACACACACACACACACATTCATACACATACACATATCCAGATATACTCATATACACAGATACACACACATATATATATACACACATATGCACAGAGGCACAGCTGAGTTTTGTGGTTCTGACTTCATATTCATGGACTATATATGAGTAGATTGCTTGCATATGTGTAAATGCACCCATGTTGTACAGTGACCACGGAGGACAGAAGAGAGTGTTGTAGCACCTGGACCTGGAGTTATGAACAGTTGTTAGCCACCATGTAGGACCTGGGATTCTGCAAGAACAGCCAAGTGCTCTTAACCACTGAGCCATCTCTCCGGCCCCATATTTTTAATAAAAAAATCATCTATAAACAAATGGATTTCTCTGGGGATATGGACAAATTATACCAGAGAAAATATTTGATAGGTAACATTCATTTTTTTTAATTATTTTTATTTGTGTATGAGTGTTTTGCCTGCATGTATGTAAGTGCACTTGTGCATGCAATGCCCATGGAAGCTAGAAGGGCATGTGGGATCCCTCAGAACTGCAGTTAGAGAGGGTTGTTGGTTGTTATGTGGGTCATGGGAACTGAACCCTAGGACTCTGCAAAAGCAGCTAGTGCTCTTATCCACTGAGCTTTCTCTCCAGCCCTGTAATAAGGAACATTCAATCCAATGTAACTGATTCATTAAAGAACATTCATTGACATCTTCCAATTTCACAGTCTATGTTCATTTAAAATTTATCCAGGACTTGAACATTAGTGGACAAAGACAGCTTCATTGTAACCAAACTGAACAGAGACTTCCTATTTGTTTTCTGGCTTAATGATTCAATTTAGGAGATATTATGGCTTAATGGAAAGAGAAATGGAGCTGCTGTTGGTCTCTGTTCGTTCCTGATCCCGTGTCATTGAACAAATGTCTGAGGCCCAGTTTCCCATCTGTGAGGGGGAAGAAACGGATCCATTAGTGAAACAGTAAACATGGGAACATAAGGTGCCAGCCCTGTTGTAGGCCGTCACAGGATGCTGTGCATAGCCGTTGCATCCTGTGTGAAAAGCCCGGCAGACTCAGTGATTGTGCCTGTTCTCAGAACTCACATCTATAAACTATTTGAAAATTTGCTATCTTCTAGGCATAGAATAGTTTAAGCTCTGGCAGCAAATAAAAAAAAAACAAAACAAAAACAAAGGTTTTGAGCACTTTGAAGGCAGAGGCAGACAGATCTCTGTGTGTGAGCTTGAAGCCAGCCTGGCCCATGGAGCAAGTTCCAGGTTAGCCAGGGCTACACAGTGAGATCCTAGCTCGATAAACAAACAAATAAATAGAAAGATATCTGTAAAAATGAACCATCCCAGAATGTCTTTTTGTTTTCACCTCTGTAACTCTCGATGCTCTCAATATGTTTTGTAGAAAAAGCCAAAGAATTCTGTAAAATATCATGTTAAATTTCAGAACCCAAATATGATATTGTTCATGCCCTGCTCAAAATCCTTGGGAAATTTTCCAGGTCAACATTTTTAAAAAGAAAGATAAAAAGTAGCTAAACATATGAGACTTTGTAACCTGGCCTTGTCTTAGTTCTTGTTTGCTCACTCAGCTCTGATCACACCTAATGCTCTTCTTTCCAAGCCTGCCACATTCCTGCATGCTTTTCTCAATTTGAGCATCACAGTTGGTCTTTCCAGGATGACAGTTCTTGATCAGGAGCCATAGATTCCTAATGGAGCAATAGTTGAGGCCTGTGGACCTGGGTGGGAAATATTCTTTTTCTTTTTGTACCTGCACCAACTGAAATGTATCATTTTCTGCTGTCAGGAGTTCAGCAAGCACACCAGAAGGAGAGTATTAGGAGTCAGTCACTCCAGATTTGTCAGTAAGAGAGATCATAGGTTATTCTTGGAATCACATTATAATTATAGGCATCCTGAAATATTGTTTTTGCCAGCCAATGCTGTCAAAGCGTGGTAGTGTTAGACAGCTACTGTAATAAGATCTGTGGGGTGGGAGTGTGGGTCAGTGGTTCTCACCTAGTCTGTATGAGGCCTTGGGTCCTATCCCTTGTAACACACACACACACACACACACACACACACAAATACACACACACACACAGAGACAGAGACAGAGAGAGAGAAAGAGAGAGGGGGGAAGTCAGAGACAGAGAGTAAATGAGAAACCACCTTGAAAGGAGGGAAAGAAGGAGGGAAGGAAGATCCATGATCCATGGATAAAAAAAAAAAAAAAAGACAACATAGATGGTTGGAAACATGATTCAATGGATGATTGCTGTTACTTCAGAGGACCTGAGTTTGGTTCCCAGAATCCACATTGGGTAGCTCACAACCACCTTTAACTCCAGCTTCAGGGGATCTGACACCCTCTTCTGGTCTCTGTGGGCACCAGCATTCATGTGCACAGACTCATGATAACTTACGTAATGAAAAATAAAGTAAATATTTTCTAAAAAGAGGCAGCATATTATAGTTTATAGAAAATGTTTGAAACTCTATTTTAGTACGACATTCCTAAACTTTGTGTGTTTGGTTTTAAGTGTTTAACAGAGTATCATATTTTCATGCTTACAAAAATCATTCCTATGTAGAGTTTAGAGGGTTTGCTACTGTTCAAGAATTTCGGGCCTTAGAATATCACTTGGCAAATGGTAGCTAATACATATTTATAGAACTACTTAGAAGGAAAAACACTTCCATTCAGAATTTAAGGCTCCAGTATATGATTGCATCTTACACTATGCACTTCCAATACCTACCTGTCATTTCTCACCCTTCTGTGCACCCCTTAACAGAAGTAATTCCTACTGACCCCAAAGCCTTGCATACTCTGAACACTACCCCTTGTTTCTTTAGGTTTGGCCCTGCCCCACCACTTGCCCTTGAAGAAATTCTACATTTCTCTCCTGCATTTTCTAAGCTGTCTTCCCACATTTTGGTCTCAAATTCTCCCCTCTTCTATGCTTACAGGTTGGTTGAGCCACAGCTGGGCATTTCTCCAATTATCTTCTCTTCTGTGTTGGAAGCATCAGTCTTAAATCTGTCTGTTTTATTCAGAGTAATTTCTTGATAGATTATACATCCTCCTTCTAACCCCAACTACATCATTAGCTTTCAGAGGAAAAGGACTGTGTGTTTTACAACTTTATATCCTCTACCAGACTCATGTTAGAAATACTAAATAATTCATTTTTTAGAAAAAAGGACATAAATCTGAGTTGATTGTACAGTTCATCTCAGGAGAGCATTCAAGGGCAGAAGCAGAGAGCAGGAGATGACTTGCGTGCCCACTAAATCGGCGAAAGGTGAACTGCATCAGAAGTAATGGCCGGATGAGACCATGGGTGGATGTTGGAAACCTGGTCCATGGTTAAGAAAAAGGAATGGTCCAGACCTAAATAGATTAGAAACATCATGGAATATAAAAGTAATGTTGCTTGTAGAAATTAAGACATGTGCATACAGATTAATAAATACACTTTGCATATGACACACAGTGGCGGAGTTCACAAGAATGAAATTGTTGCTGATATTAATAGAAGAGATGGGTTCTAAGAATGGTAAGCAAGGAGGGAAAAGGTTAACTGCATGAACCAAAACAGCAGGACAGGGGCTCTTACATCTGCACATATACATATTGATAAGCCAGAGATTGAGCAGTGTGCAGAGCTCACACTTCTACTCCCCCCCCCACCTCATTATAAAGGGATAGCCCAGACCCAGGGAAGCAAACAGAAGCTGTGTGAGAAGCACCCTGTGTTCTCCTTCCTCTTCGCTATCCAGCCCGGCAGTTGGGGGGGGGGGGTTCCTCTTTTAACATGGAGTACTCCCAGTTTTCTCATCACAGGGGTCTGTCTTATAAACTTACAGCCTTCTTGGCACTTGTTTGTGCAAAGTTGGTGAACGATGTCTATCTTAATTTATCCTATATTTACCGTAACCTACACAATACTTCATAAGTAGAAATAGATCATAAATATTGTTGATGACTTTATATACAAGGAGCATTGGACGTAAGTTAAAAGAACTCAGCCATCTTCACTTGGGTTGTCCCTCTGAGAGTCTCCCCTCTTTCTACTATCCCCCAACTTTAAAGTTTTCATTGCTATTTCTAACACACCTTTACTTCTTAAGAAACCATATTTATGCTCCCTCCTTAGACTTCATGTCAAGCAACAAAATATTTCAATTTTTCCTTTCAGAATTAACAGTGGAGTCTAAACTTCAGTGTCTGGAAACAATGCATGCCTGACATACGCAGCAGGGTGAGAGGTTGGTGAGCACTCTGTACGCTTAGGTGTACCTCAGCCAAACTCAGCAACTCTGAATCTCTTATTTTCTTCTCTCACTCGACCATTACTAAGAAGGACTCCTTGAAAATATTTATGTCTGAAGGCCACTTTTACAGACGTCAAGGTGGCCTTGCTGCTTTAGCTTAAGTCCTGCGGGTGGAAGATAAGCTATCAAGGAATTCAAAGGCAGTTAGGTTCCCTAATGCAAGCTTTGTCTGTGGTGAATGTATTTGCCTTCACTCTTTAATCTGAAAATACTTATCAGTGGAGCAGGAACAACAGCCTTAGGCTTGGGGCAATGGCTGGTTAACAATGATTTTACAAAAGGGTGTGTTAAGCTTATGCCTTTTTAGTAACCGAAACCCCTTAACTGCTACAAACTATCTCCTAACCTTCAGACTACTGGATCTTGTCTCCTTAAAGCTACAGGCCTTCAAATGAGCTAAATATCTCATCAATATTTACTGCATCCACTAAGCCTGGGGACATTATTTTTAAAAAAATCAAAAAGAAACTGTGCTACATCTGAACATGGTGTTTACTTTAAATGTGCAGTTATGATGCCCTTCTATATTTAAAGAAGGATGTCTAGCAATTATAATAACTTGACTCAAGAATCAAATATTTAGGGCAACAAACCGTGTCTATTTCAGGCATTGCAGCTGACGTACATTCTTGGGATCTACAGGATAAACACAGTATTCGATTTCAAGTTCCTAAAAAGGGAAATAGCCATGAGCAAAATGAAAAGGCTTTGTTTGAACACACTGCACATGTGTGCAGCTAGCAGAGGCTTTGTATGAACACACTGCACATGTGTGCAGCTAGCAGAGGCTTTGTATGAACACACTGCACATGTGTGCAGCTAGCAGAGGCTTTGTTTGAACACACTGCACATGTGTGCAGCTAGCAGAGGCTTTGTATGAACACACTGCACATGTGTGCAGCTAGCAGAGGCTTTGTTTGAACACACTGCACATGTGTGCAGCTAGCAGAGGCTTTGTTTGAACACACTGCACATGTGTGCAGCTAGCAGAGGCTTTGTTTGAACACACTGCACATGTGTGCAGCTAGCAGAGGCTTTGTTTGAACACACTGCACAAGTGTGCAGCTAGCAGAAGTTAGGGCATCTGAGCCAGGTCCTTAATGAAAGTCTGACAATGCCTATGATTGAGGACATTCAAGAGGTTAACATATTTCAGTCCCACACAGTGGCAGAGAGAAGTGTATGCCTATAGTCATTAATACATTAGTAGAGCCTGTAATTATTATCCTAATGGAATTTATCAAAAACAGCAAGAGGTAGGCAAGAAATGGATAATTATAGGATGAGCACAGGGAGATGTGTTTTCTCTCCCATCAACATAATGACCCAAGTTCCTAGGACCCACTCTGAAGCACATTAACCAGATGACGTGACTGCTAAGTCACTTATTTCATTAGCTCTGCTCACCAAAGATTAGTATAATCCAGACTCCCTTTCCTTCCATTCACATCTCCCCTGGTAAAAACTGTCCTTCTCCCTCCCCCGAGCCACTCCCCTCTTTAGGTTATTCTTGAATAAGTCACTGTTTCCCTGACATTCTATGTAACTCCCAAATGGAATCCTGTCGTCTCTTCTGTCCATCTGTCCTTCCATCTACCAAGTATCATCCACCTAATTTCCAATGAATTTCCAAAATACATCTGAGGTAGCCAACAACAAATCATTAAATAAAGCAATCAAGTAAAGAAAAAACAAAGAGAGAGAGAGAGAGAGAGAGAGAGAGAGAGAGAGAATGTACATGAGAGAAAGACAGAAAGACATAGTAGAGAGTAGTGACTATTCCTGGATGAGCCTAAGCCTGTGGATTGTCATTGACTTGGTTTGTATTTCTTCCTCTATATTCAAAGAAAGAAAAATTTTATATACATATGGCATATACAGTCACTTAAAAAAGGCAAAAGTGAACTAGTGACTAAGTACACAGTTCTCCATGGTCTTTATAAAGGGACCACTGAGCTGATGTAGATGTCGCTCTCCATGACATCCCAAATGGAAACAAGGGCACATTTTTGTGGCTATAGCTTATAATCCCCTTCGAAGTAGACAGAAAGGGCCCGTAAGAATGGATGAGACAGCAGAGAAACAGTCTCTTAGCACTCTGGCTTACTATGGCTTGAGCAATCATGTGGGTACTTGATAACTAGTGTGTTTTATTTATTTATTTTTTTATTTATTTCTGTATGTGTATGAATGTACTGTCTGCATGCAAGTTTGTGCACCCTTGTCGTGCAATGCCGTGGAGGTCAGAAGAGGGTGTCGGATTCCCCTGGAACTGGAGTTCTCCTGGAACTGGAGTTTCAGACGGTTCTTGGCCGCCATCTGGGTGCTAGGGATCGAACGCGGGTCCTCTGTAAGAGTGGTTGGCGCTCTTAACCGCTAGGCCATCTCTCCAGCCCCCTGTTTTATTTTTTTTTAAAGATTGCATTATTTTTATTTTTAATTATGTTTGGTTGTATGGCTATATGTGAGTATATGCATGTAAGCATGGGTGCCCAGATACATGGGGGCTGAAATTAGAGAGTTACAAGTAGTGGTGAGCCACCAGCTTGGGTGCTATGTAGAGAAGTCAGTTCTTCTGGAGGAATAAATACTCTTAACCACTAAGCCCTCTTTCCAAAGCCCTGTGGTTAGTTTTCTACCACAAAATTAAGGTCAATTTATGGGAGACAATGAACAGGACTTTATTCACCTATGAATCCATGGAGATTAATGCCTGCCCATTCACATTTCTCAAATGAATTAATTCATATACAGTAGAGTTTAGGGTTTTTCTAATTTCTGAATTTTTAGATCTCTTTTTCTCTCTTTCTTTCTCTCCTCTTAGTCACTAGAAGTTCAGATATCGGATGAAAGTACTTCACAAACACTGGAGGGTTGGCATGATTCAGGCCATTTGCTCATAGTGCCTGGCTGTTCAGGAACACTGTAGTGACTAATTCTGTCAGCTCATCCAGTTGCAGTGTTCAGAGAAGCCACTGAGCACTGTCCCGAATGATTCCGTGATGGCGCTTAGGGATGATATTTATATCTGACTCCATGGGCTCGGTCTAGAGTGGGTCGCCCTGAATAACAGGAACGGGCTCATTCCTCGAAGCGTCCAGCAGGCCACTTCAGTCCCCCATGGCACCTGCCGCTGCTTCCAGTTTTAGACTTACCCAGTCTCCACAGTCACCACAGCCCATTCTTTGAAATAACCCCTTATAAACGTAGATACTGATTCTGTTCTGGGGAAGCATGATAGACAAACACGTCCACTCACTGGTCACTGGCCCGAGGCATCTCAGACTTATTCTAGTGTCATTCTAGCCCCAATGCGTCCCAACCTGTAACTTGGTCATCACAGTAACTGCTGCTAACTCCATGGGCTGTGGCCCCTCTGAGTACCTCATTTGGGAATGCAGCAGGTTCACCATTATCAGGAGCCCACCTAAGGGGGGGAAGCAAGGCCCCGGAAAGCTCAACTATGAGGATACTGATAACCAATTCAATGGCTGTGCACTAGCTTTCTTACTGTGGAGTGGGATATGGCAGTTGACTCAGGCCAGACCTGAGCAGGCTTTGTAGATGGGTACAGAGTGATCTTTCTGAAGAGATAAGTGCACTTGTGAGGGGAACAGTGCACACCACGGGATGACAGAGCTGATAAAGAATAAACATAGAAGGGCCACATGGCATTTTCCCAGGATAATAGGCACTAGTTAAGAATGTGAAACCCAAACAACCCTCTGGAATTTTCCAGGGTGCAGGGATATCAGGTCCTTGGTGATGAGAGTGAGATTTTTACATCTAGCAAAATGTAGGCTTTAAAGGAATATTGCGTGTTTAAAGAAAACAGCTTCATATCCCCCAGCCTCTAAATTTCCTTAGATGAGATTTATATTTGATGCCAAACTTAATGTTCCAGAGTACATGGTGATATGTCTACTGATATTAAATTACATAGCTGAAATCTTGGTTTAGATGAGCATAATGAAGCAAGATGCTTAGAGAGGGTGGCAAATGCAGAAGTTATAAAGTTAACTGACAATAATGGGAAAAATAGTGAATTTTGGGTCACGCAAACTGGAGCTCAGTCCCAGGCCTCGTGAGACTCAGGACTTGTGCAGGGAACTTAAGACAGGCCCTAAAGCTAAATTAAGTTACATACTTCTCTGTAAAGTGGAGGTGGGAGAGTTTTGAGTGATCTTGGAGGAATTTTGTAGGAATCAATTTTTTTAAATTTGTATCTTTATTTTCATTTATGTGTGTCTCTGTCTGACCGTGTGCACATACATGCATGTGCCCAGGGAAGAACAGAGATGAGCTTTGGATCCTCTGGAGTTGAAACTACAGGTAGTTGTGATCTACCTGATTATGGGTACCGAGAACCAAACCCCGGTCCCTTGCAAGGGCAGCATTCGATGATATCTACTTTCTAACCAAAGAGGGTGCCTCCCTCGGTAGCTGTTGCCTCCTTCATTCTGTCCCACTGGTTAATGGACATCTCACTGAGCAGGTAGGGAATAGAGAAGAACAAAAAGACCCTTGATGGACCGATAAAATGAAGCATGGAGAATTTTAATTTTTCAAAACTTTCTGTGGTACTGCATCATTTTATTCAGCAGAAAAAAAAAATCTGTGTTGGAGTGCTATCCACCTCCTTTTGCAGGCCCTGCTGTCCACAGAGCAAACAGAGGAATGTGCCAGAGGTATTTGGCTCCTGCATCTGATAGTCCCTGCTGTTACCTCCACAGAGAGAAAACAGGGGTGGCACACTTTCTTCTCTGTTAATCTCAGCCTGGTCAACTGATTGCAACACCCCAAAGCCTTGTGCTTTCCTAGTCTTTGAATATCTCATTGAGCCCACTGTCAAGGGTATTTTTTTTTTTTTTGTCAAACAGACCTGCAAGGTTGCTAGGAACTCACAAGGATAAAGAGACTCGAGTTACTCAATACTTGTTTTGCTTAGTCTGTTTTTAAAAAATTGCATCATATCCCATTTGCTGATTGTGCAATGCAGGGTGGATACCTAAACTGAAAGTTAAGTAAATCTGAGCTCCAGGCACCTTTGCAATTGAGACATCTATTTATACTCAAGTGGAAAATATCCAGTTATTCTCAAATAAAAAAAAAATACTTAGTAGAGGGCCAAAGAAAACAGACCCCAATGCTCTTTGCACATAGAGAATGTACTTGAAAATTTCTCATCCTGCTTCTTCTCAGGTGCCTGTCATAATGTAGAGACTGAATAAGATTAGGTGTGGGTCCTTATGAATCCAAATTCCTCAGTGCATTGCTTACCCATCCAGGATCCTCTGTTGTTACAAAGAAAATCAATAATGGAATTGCTTAGTTTGGGTTCAGATCTCGATTCTGACATTTATTGGTTAGATAACTTGGAGGAAATGACTTAATGTTCCCAAATAAGATTTCCTTCATCTTTATGGTGGGAACAAAAATACTGACGTCAGAAACTGTGAGAGAGTAGCTGTAAAGGGCTGAGGCCACAGCCAGGCACACACTAGGGATCAGTATACATCAGTTCCTTCCTTGTTCCTGCCCTTCTCTGTCTGAAACTGGTCACTCACCTCATGATTGTGTACTCAATGTTGTTCCACCACAGGGACCCTTCCAAATCTTGGAATGGAGGCTACAAGTTCAGAATTTGTGGATCATGGGCTCCACCCTTCAGAGTGCTCACAGTGTGCAGGCAGGACATGCACTTGCTCCACTGAACCCTACCAGAGCAGATTTCAGTGAATCCTGAGGGAAGAGTTCATGGCACCCATGGAGAGTGGGAAGTACAGTGAGATGGAAACAGAGATACCAGCAGTCATTGTACCATTGTGCTAGAGCTGGGCTTCCATCCAATGATAGACAGTAAAGCATAGTGGTAGGGAGCTTGAGCCTTGTCCTCAACAACAAAGTCACCTTTGGTTCGTATAGATATTTTTCTTCTTGTTACATCCCTAGCACTGGGCTGTTGTTGCTACTCCATTTCCACAACTTAAAAAATATGATCAGCATTCTGTGACCCTTGATCCTGTGTTCTGAGGGGCAGGACAATGCAAGGTGATGGCACAGGGTCTTGGAGGTGACTGAGGTTAGTTTGTCACACGTAGCGTCTTATGAAAATGTGAGGTTATTAGGGTGTATCATCACAGTCTTAATACAAGAAAAGTATGTTTTGAAGCAAAAGATTCAACGTGTGGTACAGATACCACATTGGCTCTCTGAGCAAAATGATGCTGTTTTTCTTCAAGGAGAAAAGTGGAGGCAGGACACAGCCTGAGAGTTTCCGTGGGCATGCAGAGAAGCTGTAAGCATGTTCCTTCATGCAGTCCTGTTTCTGTCACACTCTTCACTATCTTTGGAACAGGAAGTGCACAGACATCCCAGAGTAATATGTCGCCCAAATGGTGTGCTTTCTCCAAGAAATGAGGTGGGGATGGACCTGAAGTCTCCATGTATGACTGAGTTGGAGCATTGGTGCAGGCCGATTCTCTTCATAGCAAGTTAGTTCACAGGTAGGCGCAACTTTTAAAATTATTGCTATAGATCAAAAGAAATCTGAGAGCAAACCATCATCCTGACATCTGGAAATTGTGACTCTCCAGCCTCACTCCAGCAATGCTAGCTCTTTGGGCACTGGGTAGCATTGAAATGCAAAGCTAATTCAGCAAGTGCTTTTTCCTGAAGCACATGTCCCTGTGAGCCCAGCAGACACCACTGCGTGGTTCCAAGCTCATGGTCACACAGCACTTGTTAAACTCAGCAGGTCACCAAACAAAATTTAAAAAAGCATGAAAGTGGGAGACCGATCTGGGGGTGGGGGGGGAGTAGGAGTAAAGGGAGATAAGAGGGGGTGGGGCAAGAGTAACCATTATGTATCATTCACATGTATGAAATTGTTGAAAAACAAATTCTACAGTTATGTGTGTATGTGTTGGAGAGAGAGGGGGCTGAGATTCTGGTACTGAATTTGAAACTGTAATCTTACTTCAGGCATGGTTATTACAGAAAGGAACATTCTCATGAGAGTCATGGTCATCTTTATTTATTCTTCCAGTAAAAATGATTAATTTCCAGTCTTCATAACTGTCATTCATAAATGCTAAGGAGATGTAAGTCGATTTCCCCTCACCACTACTGTATTTAGTCAACCTTTAACATAGAAAATAACCTTGATGCTTATTTTCTACTCTTGTTATCATCCCACCCTCTTTTTTCATTTCTGGGCATTCCAAAATTGCCTGTTTTGTCCATTAGCATCTTCTTTTGTGTTCCTCTGATACTCTATCCTATTTATGTGCCTGTGTTTGTGTGTATGTGTGTGCTCATGTGTGGGCGCATGTGTTAAGCATTTTTTACTCTCTGTTAAAGCAGAATGCTCGAGTTCATTTGGCATAGTCTCAGCTTCAACTCTGCAATCACTGGCTTCCCTAAGAAGTCCTGGTTCTTTTGATTGAAGGATCGCATTAGGAACTAAAATCTTCCTAGATGAATTCATCTAACTAGGACGTTTATTGCTTCTAGGCCTTCCCTGTTGACAGATCAGAGAGGTAAATACAAACATATAGACATGTGTGAACATAAATATTTCTATAAATATTTCAACATTTCATCATCTGTTCAATTTTGTGCTGAACATGAGTTTGCCCTCGTGGCTTCAACCATAACTTGCTGTCCTAGGGATCATTCTAGTCCATCCCTTTGCTTCTTTCCTAACTCTCACTGCAAGAGTTGGAAATCAAGCTCTGTCCTCCACACTCCATTTACTGATCATTTAGCTTGTGTACATATACGGAAACACCAGGACCTTGTAGCTTTATTGAGACAACCTATCAACAAAGGCACAGTCATTGACAGTGCTTTGACCTCTATTCTGAGGTCTCTATTCATCTCCAAGCCAACGAGGAGAGCATCTCCTTCTTAACACAGCACAATCTCTGTGTCCTTAGTTTAAACATTTGAAATACGATTATATTACATTGGCCTAGGCTCCATTTCATGGTAAAACTCAGAATGCTGGACCTTCCTCTTACATAATGTGAAAGACAAATTGCATATATCATTTCATTCTTTGTACTGCAAATTCTGGTGGGTTTTAATGATGCTAGTGTCACATCTACTAATAGCATATCTTAGGGATTAATTTCACCAACCTGGAATGTCCTCTTGCCTCATTTCTTCAAGCTTTCTCCATGCTTTAAGCCCTCCAACACTGATCCATACAACCTCTGTGAGTCCAGTCCATCCACTTGTATCTGAGTCAATACCCTTCCAACAGCAACATCTTGTAGAGCCATGTACTTACTCATGTAAGCTGGAATTTTAAGCTGGTTCTACCAAGGTAAGTAAAGATATAATTCCTGGTTCTAGAAAGTGTGAGAAGTCCTTCGCACACTATGGAGAATAATTTTTTAATAATTACTAATGTGAATTATTAATTCATCAGCACAGACCTTGGGCTAATTATTACTTAAATATTTAAAGTCTTATGATATTGAGATACATTCTTTGATGTAAATAGCCAAAGCGATCCTGAGCAAAAAGAACAATACAGGGGGGATCTCTATTTCAGACTTCAAACTATACTACAGGGCTATAGTCATAAAAACAGCTTGGTACTGGCACAAAAACAGACCTGTTGACCAATGGAACAAAACTGAAGATCCAAACTTGAGCACATACAATTTCAGTCACCTCATATTTGACAAGGGGGCCAAGAAGACACAGTGGAGGAAAGACAGCATCTTCAGCAAGTGGTGTTGGCAAAACTGGATCACCACTTGTAGAAGAATAAAGTTAAACCCCTACCTCTCACCCTATACAAAAGTCAACTCCAGATGGATCAAAGACCTCAATGTGAAACCCAAAACTCTGAAGGTGATAGAAGAAAAAGTTGGCAGCAGACTAAAAGACATAAGCATAGGAAAAGAGTTTCTAAATCAGATAGCAGCTGTGCGAGAAATAAGATCGACAATTGACAAATGGGACCTCATTAAACTCAAAAGCTACTGTACATCAAAAGAAACAATAAAGGAAGCGAAGAAAAAACCCACAGAGTGGGAGGAAACCTTCACTGCAGATACATCTGACAAAGTGTTGATTTCCAGAATATATAAACTACTAAAAAAACAAAGAAGAAAACAAACGAATCACTTAAAAGATGGAGTAAAGAGCTAAACAGAGACTTCACCAGTGAGGAATTAGAGATGACTGAGAAACATCTTAAGAAGTGTTCAACATCGCTAATAATTAAGGAAATGCAAATAAAAAACACTTTAAGATATCATCTCACTCCAATAAGATTGGCTAGGATCAAGAAAACAAATAATACCAAGCGCTGGAGAGGTTGTGGGGAAGGGGGAACACTCATCCACTGCTGGGGGGAATGTAAACTTGTACAGCTACTATGGAAAGCAGTGTGGAGAACCCTTGGAAAACTCAAAATGAGATTACCACCTGAATCAGTCATACTACTCCTGGGTATGTATCCACAAGACTCACCTTACCTTACTGCAGAGATATATGCACAGCCATGTTTATTGCAGCTCTTTCCACAATAGCAAAAAGCTGGAACCAACCCAAGTGCCCCTCAACTGATGAGTGGATAGAGAAAATGTGGGACATCTACACAATGGAGTTCTATGCAGCAGTAAAGAAAGATGACATCATGAACTTTTCAGGTAAATGGATGGAACTAGAAGATATTATGTTAAATGAAGTAATAGTCCCCCCCAAAAATGACAAATGGTATCCCTCATCTGTGGATGCTAGTGCCAATTTCCTAGTTGTAAGTATTTCTGGTGCACTGCCCCTTGAGCTTTTGTCCAAGTAGTTGGGAGTGATGCATATTGGAAACAACAACAACAACAACAACAATAACAACAGAAAAGACTGTGTCAAAGAACTGACTGAAATGGTGAACTTCTGCTCACAACAGTCAACTTCCACTTTGAGAATTTTGAGAAAGACTGAGAAAAGGATGCAAAACATGTTTGGTAGAATGCATGAGCTCTGGTGGGGTGGGGGTGTAGGGAAGGGGACCCAGGTCTAGATTTGATTAGTAACATAATCTTGTAATATATATATATATATATATATATACTTTTCTTTTTAATTTTTTATTATATATATTATATATAATCACAATTTTAACGTAAAAAACATTGAGAATTTTCTTAAATTTTCTAGAGTACAAGAAAAAAAATTGTAACATAGTGTAGGCAAAGTACTCTCACTGTATATTTAGATGCAGCTTATTCAAATCAATAAGAGAATTCCTTAAAATCTTTAATAGGTACAGCATTGAGTTTTGCACAGTCATGAATAACAAACGAAAAATTCTCAAATCCATATTCACCATCAGGTTAGTATAGAAATATCTATACAAAAAACACACATCAATCAATAGTCAAAAGTTTAAATGGCTAAAGATTGTTTTAAGTTTTTAAAATTGATGTCTGGTAAGCTGTGCAGACTCTAAGAGATAGACCCACACTCAAGAGCACTTGGGAAACATAGACTAGATTCAATAGTCCTTTAAAAAAAGAAAGATAAATAACACTAGAGGGAGGATATAAGCCAGGATGAGTAGTAAGGGGGTTGGGGGAGGGGTCTGAGTAGGATCAAAATACATGTTATAAAATTCTTCACTCAATAAAAATATTTTAAAACCTTTTAAAATTATAGTTATTTATTGTATGCACATGTGTGTGCGTGTGTGTGTGTGTGTGTGTGTGTGTGTGTGTGTACATGCACCTATGAGCATGCAGGTGCCCAAGAACAACCTGCAGGAATTGGATTTCTCCTTCTATCATGTGTATCCTGGGGATTGTCAGCCTTGGTGGCAAATATTTTTACCTGTTGAGCCATCTTGCCAGCCCTAGTAAAGTTTTTTTTTTTTATTGATGCTTTGTGTATTTCATACATCATTTTCCAATTCAGTTCAGGCTGAATTGTATATCCCCTTCCCTTCACCCCGCCCCACCCTACCCATCCCAGATCAATGCATTCTGCCGTACTTTCGCATCTTTCATGTTTTGTTGCTGTTGTTGTTGTTGTTTCATTTTTTTAACAATACGTGATAATCTGTGAGTACAAGGATATTCCTATCAAACCAAAATTTGCGAGCAGTTGGGCCCAAAACCCCCAACAGCTCATGGGTCCCAAATCCAGCGGGGGGGGGGGGGGGGGGGGGGGCTTTTGTATGTTCAATCACGTGATCAAATGAGTGTCCAGCTCTATATTGTTGTAGTTTACCTTCAATGTTGGTCTCCTTGTGTCAAGCAAAACCCCTCCATCAGCCCCAGCTACACCTCATCTGCGGAAATACTGTCCAGCAGTGGCAGCCTTATGTCTGTATCTCCCAAAATCTAATTGGCTATGGCTCTCTCCTTGGGAGGAATAACCCACGGCTGATGCCACAAGCCTACTTCCTCTATAGTTTAGGAGATGTTATAAACCACATGATGACCCTGCCATACTTAACAGAAGAAAATGTTAATTCATGGATTAAACATACCATCCAAACATCTGTGTCTATACCAATGTAACCTACCATAACAATAGTACTGTTTAAATACAATATATCCAATTGCGCGTGCTTCATTAGTAGGACTGAAAAGCTATATATTATACTTTTTAAATACCTATTATATCTATTGCATGTGCTTCATTAGGTAGGATGAAAAGGTTATGCCTGGACACGCTGTCAGCCCATGAAAGAAAAACAGCCAGAATTGATAGAGAGCCCAAGACAAACCCGCTCCCGAGAAGTAGACTGTTTGGTTCCTCCACGTGTGCCCTTTTCTAAGCCTAGGGGAAAACCCTCTGCGGAAGAGGAGGCACAGTAAGTTTTTTTTTTTTTTTTTTTGAAGACTTTTTATAACATGAGACAAAATGTTTAAATATACTGAAATCCTTCGACCTACTAATTTCATTCTGATGTTCATTTTAGGAATGTTCACAGAATTTTAGAAGGGTCATAAAGAGAATTATATTCATTGCAGTAATATTTCAATCTTTCCCACAGAGCACGTGAAACAGCTAGGGCAAATTTATCTCCAGGAAGGACATTGCTATAAAACTTGGTTTTGAACTAACTTTACACTTGCAGAAAATCTGTGAAGATAGCATCAAGTGCTGGCGTACCTGCAAACTACTGTTACCTAAGGCAGCCATCATACATTGCCCAAGTACAGTGGTTCAGACTAGGGAATGAGTGTTTCTGCAACACTAGTCCTTGAATAGCAGGGTGTGACAGCTCCACCTGCATCTCCATGAAGGGAGACTCCCACCCAGAATCCTACAGTCACTCCAGAAGGTAAAAATTCCTCAGTTTTGTCTGTCATCTTAGGATGAGAAAATAGCTATGGTTTGCTCTAGGGGAGCAAAGAGATCTCTGAATTGTACACAAACAGGTGCAAACACCTGTGATCCCAGCTATGCACAGGGGAAATCCTAGAAAACAGTGGGAGAATATCTTAGCACCATGTAGGTTTGAAAAAATATTTTTTTTATTTTACATTTATGAGTGTTATGACTACATATGTGTGAGTGCATCCATGTATACAATGCCCATGAAGCCAAGAAGGGGGAGTCGGATTCCCTAGAACTGGAGTCATAGTCAATTGTTAGTTGCCACATGGGTTCTGGATTTGAACCTGGGTACTTTGTAAGAGCAGCCAGTATTCTTAAATACTAAGCCATCAATCCAGTTCTCTTTGGGTGAAGGATAATAACTGGTGATTTCCTTGATAACTTTACTTCCTCTGTCTTTTGAAACGATTTCTTCAAAATTAGTTATTCAATGCTCAAAATCAGAGGGAAAAGAAATAAAACAAAATAATAAAATTTCCAAGCTAGATATTTTTTAAAGCCAAGGAGGTTGTCCTGCTATATGCGCATACTTCCCTCTTCTGTATAGTTCTGATCTTTCTTTCTTTTTTTTTTTTTTTTTTTTTTTAAAGATTAATCTCTTTATTATAAAATTTCTCAGCATTCAATTATGTAATTAAGGGTTTGCAAATATAAACAAAGATAACAAGCTTAAATTGAAAACCAACTGCTAAAAGGATATTATTTGCAGAAACGTTGGAACAGAGTTAGATTGCCAAAACAACCCGTATACAGAATGCATTTCTCTATCCTTTGTGGCATGAACGCAGCAACTCTCCTGAAAAGGACCCATTCTCTAAAGGAGATTCTTTGCCAAAGCTGATCATAATTTTACCATGGTTATTGCTTTATATAGGACCTTCTTTTTTTTTTAATTGTTATTTTTTATTTATTTTTAACCAAATCTAGACCCATATCCCACCCCCATTCCCCCACCCCACAAAAGCTCATGCATTCTGCCAAAATGCTTTCAATCTCTTAGTCTTTCTCAATATTTCCATGGGGACGTTGACTGTTTTGAGCAGTAAGTTTCACTGTTTCATTTCAGTTCTTTGATGCAGTATTTCTGTTGTTGCTTGTTTGTTTCAAAATGCATTATGTCCATGCTTTGTACAGAAGCTCAGTGGGCCCTACACAAGAAATACTTACAACTGGGTAATTGGCTAGCATCCACAGATAGGATACCATTCGTCTGTTTTTTTCTGGGACTGTGTTACTTACTCAGCATGATGTCCTCTACCTCCAGCCATTTTCCTGCAAAGCTCGTGATGTCGTCTTTCTTATGCTGCATAAGAAACTCCATTGTGGGCAGCATGTACCACATTTTCTCTATTCCTTCGTCAGTTGAGGGCATTTAGGTTGGTTCCCGCTCTTTGTATTGTGAAGAGAGCTGAAATAAATGCACGTGCATTTTGTATCTCTGTGGTGGCGTGGGTCTAAGTCTTGAGGTACCTAGCCCAGGAAGTGGTATGGGCTGGTCGGTGTGGCAAGTTCATTCACAGTCTTCCAAGGGTTCTCCACACTGCTTTCCATAGTGGCTGTACGAGTTACATTCCCCCCAGCATTGGATGAGTGTTCCACTTTCCCCACAACCTCTCCAGCACTTGGGTCTCATTTGTTTTCTGATCCTAGCCCGTCTTACTGGAGTAAGATGATATCTTAAAGTGGTTTTGATTGCCATTTCCTTATGATTAGTGATGTTGAGCAGTTATTGAGGTGTTTCTCAGACATCCTCTAATTCTCGCTTGGCAGTCTCTTTTCAGTTCTTTGCTCCCATCTATTGCGGGGTCTTTGTTTCTTTTTTCTTTGGTTTTTGAGTAGTTTATATATTATGGAAATCAATGCTTTGTCAGAGATGTATCTGCAGTGTGAAGGTTTCCTCCATCGTGGGATTTCTCTTCACTCCTTGATTGTTCTTTTGATGTACAAAAGCTTTTGAGTTTGTGAGGTCCCATTTGTCAAATTGTCGAACCTTAATTCTTGTGCAGCTGCTGTCTGATTTGGAAGTCTTTTCCTAGCCCTTGTCTTGTAGTCTGCTGCCAACTTTTTCTTTATCATCTCCAGATTTTGGGGTTATGTTGAGGTCTTTAATTCCATCTGGAGTTTGACTTTTGTACAGGGCGAGAGGGTATGGGTTTAATTTATTCTTCTACAGTGGTGATCAGTTTTGCCAACCACCCCTTGCTGAAGATGCTTGTCTTTTCTCCATTTGGTTTCTTGGCCCCCCTTATCAATATGAGATGGCTGAAATTATATGTGCTCAGATTTGGATCTTCGGTTTTGTTCCATGGTCAAAGGTCTGTTTTTGTGCCAGTACCAGGCTGTTTTTATGGCTACGGCCCTTGTAGTATAGTTTAAAATCTGGTATTTATAGGATCCCTCCTGTGTAGCTCTTTTCAGGGTTGATTTGGCTCTTCGGGGTCTTTTTTTTTCTCCAAATGAATTTAAGAACTTTTGTTTCCAAGCCTGTGAAGAAACTCTTGGGGATTTTGATTGGGATTGCATTAAATCTATACAAGAGTTTTGGTAAAATGGACATTTTTACAATGTTAATTTTCCCAATCCATGAGCATGGGAGGTTTTTCCATCGTCTGAGGTCTTCTTCAATTTCTTTCTTTAAGGGTTTAAAATTTTTGTTGTAGAGGTCTTTGGTGTCTTTGGTTAGGTTTGTTCCTAGGTATCTTATTGTTTTTGAGGCTATTGTGAGTGGGAAGGTCTCTTTGAATTCTTTCTTTCTTTCTTTCTTTCTTTCTTTCTTTCTTTCTTTCTTTCTTTCTTTCTTTCTTTCTTTCTTTCTTTCTCTTCCCATCTTCCTTTATTTCTTTCCTTTACTTCTTTCCATGAACATCAAGTATGGAAGAACTCCCCGAATATGAGTGGGTAGCAGCATAAATCACTAAGTGTCATTTTGCCTAAAGAGCATCAAAATCCTAATCACTGCAAACAATGGGCAGGGCAGGAATCCACAACATTATACTTTCTTAAAATATGGATGGAGGGGTGATCCTCATCTTCCTTTGCCCATGGCCTCCTGCAAATGATTGAGGAGACTCCAGTGAGCCTTCCAGAATAAAATATGAAGAAATAACCTCTGGTGGTCACTTTCTATCTGGAAGGAACTAAAACTAGGAGACCAGCACTCCTGATCATTGATAGGAGGCTGTTTGGGGACACTGCACTTTTGGCTATTTCTGTCACTTCTGTGTGGTCATTAAAATGAATGGCAGGAAAACTCTGACAAAGAACTCTGCATCTCTGCATGATGGAAGGATGGGCACGCTCCAGTGACAGGGTCTTCTGGGCAGAGCCTAGGGAGGGAACTGTGTCCATTGATGCTAAACATATAAAATCCCTGCAGGACAAGCAACATAAACCCACTTTGTATATGAGGACTTTGCACTCTTAAAGAGTGCGAGAATTTGAGCTTCTGCTGGCTGCCTCCTCATGAATGAAATAGCAAACACTTTCTATGAAAGTTGCTGGGACCAATGACCCACGCAGGAAGTACTGGATGTACTCCCAAGGCCTGACCAGCACCAGGAGGAGTGAGGAACCATGTCCAGATCCTTAGCAATGCTGTTTCTAAGTGCTTTACCTACAGTGAGACCTGCTTTATATTTTGGGAGTTAAATCTAGAATCCTAAGTATCTGCTATGGCAGAAACTCTATTCTTGGAATCTTCCTGAAATGCAAACAGTTTAAAGGTCGCTGAGAGCTTCAACCATCGTGTATTTATGTTTGTCTCATAAAGTCTGCCAGAGGATTTTCCAGGAGATGCTGGTGTCTCCAGAGACCTCTCGCTGAGACTCCCATAGCTCATTTTTTGTTGCTTTTGGCCTCTGCCTCCTGAAAGGAAAAAGGAACTTGGTGAAAAATGTTAAATAAGGCCAGAGATATAATATTTTTTAAAAGCACTAAATAAAATGTGTTAGAAACCATTTCTCAGGGAGGCTTCTCAGCGGTCAGTACCAAGCAGCAGATGACTCTCACCATCTTCCAGAGCTCTTTCTGGGCCATTTTGTGGGCTCTAAGCATCTGTGAAGAGAGTTCTGTCCTTCTTACAAGTATTTGAAAGTATTAGAGAGTGAGTGAAACTTGTGACTTCTTTACTAAGTGCCCTAGGAAATAGGTCCCCTGGTTTCTGATTTTAAAAATTATTTATTAATTTTATTTTATGTGTATGAGTGTATTCCCTGCTTGTGTGCAAGGACACTCCTGTTGTACAATGCCTATGGAGATCAGAAGAGGGTGTTGGATCCTCTAGAACTAAAGTTGCGGAAAGTTGTTAACTGCCATGTAGGTGCTAGGGATCAAACCTGGTTCCTCTGCAAGAACAGCCAATGCTCTTAGCCACCGAGCCATCTCTCCAGCCCCCATCACTTTCCTCTTGTAGATATAAAAATCGCTGGAGTTCTATGCAGCAGTAAAGAAAGATGACATCATGAGCTTCGCAGGTAAATGGATGGAACTAGAAGATATTATGTTAAGTGAAGTAACACAGTCCCAGAAAAACAAACAACAAATGGTATCCCTCATCTGTGGATGCTAGTGCCAATTACCTAGTTAAGTATTTCTTGTGCACGGCCCGTTGAGCTTTTGTCCAAAGCAGTTGGGAGTGATGCATATTGGAAACAACAAAACAACAACAACAACAACAACAACAACAGAAAGGACTGACTGAGACGGTGAATTTCTGCTCAAAACAATCAACTTCTACATGGAGAATTTTGAGAAAGACTGAGAAAGAGATGAAAAGCATGTTTGGCAGAATGCATGAGCTCTGGTGGGGTGGGGGGGTAGGGTGGGGGACACGGGTCTAGATCTGATTAGTAACATAATTTTGTACAAAAATATATAATAAAAAATTAAAAAAAATAACAAAGATTATTTACATTCATACAGTGTGCAGTTTATAAAATATTCTTTTACTAATTTTTTTTTTTTTTTTT
>VZQC01010196.1:489337-680361 GCA_009823505.1 Rhizomys pruinosus
GTGTGTGTGTGTGTGTGTGTGTGTGTGTGTGTGTGTGTGATGGCCAGAGGGCTGTTTTCAAGAGTCAGTTCCCCATATATTTTCCTCTCTCTTTGGAGGAGAGTTTCTCTGAGATTTTACTTGAGTACCAATCCATCTTCCCAATAACCTCCTCTCTATCAACTGTCCCATACTATTCCATCATAGTTACACATTCTACCTTAAATCCTGATGACCACAGACCTGCTCTTCATCACTTAGGTTTGTCTTTTTTAAGAAGGCCATGTAAACAGAAGCACAGAGTACATGACTTTTGAGATTTTGTTCTTGAGCACTGAGCATAATGCCTTCAAACTTCATCCAAATTACTACCAGTATCCAAGTGTTTCATTATGCGGCTCAGTAGTATTCCACTGAAAGGATGTGCATGGTAGAATCTTCACACCATCAATGTCCTCATCTTAATCCTATATATCTGTGAGTATGTCACCTTATATAACAAGGGGACTTTGCTTACATGGTTAAAAATCCACGGAGGCGCAATGTCACCTAGATCCTTTGAAAGGGGAGTAAGGAGGGTCAGAATCAGGAGGGAGCTATGACAGCAGAAGCAAAGGCTTGAGTAGTGTGTTTTGAAGATATAAAGTACTAGGGCCCAAGGAATGCCAAAGACTTCCAGGAAATAGAAACACAAAGAAATAAGTTTTGTTCTACAGTTTCCAGGAAGAATGTGGCCCTGAGAGCATCTTGATTTTAGCCACAAAAGGAACATTTTGGACTTCTGACCTCCATAGTTGTAAAATAATAAATCTGTATTGCATTAAGCAACTAATTTTGTGGTAATTGGTAGTAAACAGGATACAAAATGAATACAGTACAGACAGTAGTTTGTGCACTTGTTATCCACTGAGCAGTAATGGGACAGTTTAAACTTTTGGGCCATTCTAAATAGAACTGCAATAAAAATTCATATAAAGCTTGTCTAGGAGCTGGACTCCTGGCTCTTCTGTTAGGTGTAAGTTTAACTTGATAAAAACAGGCTGAAGTGTTCTTTAGAGGGACCACATGATTTTGCTGACTCAAGAGCATCAGATGGACATCTTGGATCCTCTTTTGAATTGCCAGCATAGGATACTGTGTGCCTGTCTTTACAGGATTTTTTCTCTATTAGGAATTGAACTTAGCTCTTCATGTATGCTAGTCATATACTCTACAACTGAGCCATATCTTCAATCCTCCTTTAACTTTTTATTTTGCAAAAGAGACTCATTAAGTTATTTAGGCTAAATTTGAACTCTATAGCATAGGATAGCCTTGAACTTGTGATCCTCCTACTTCAGCCTTTCAAGTAACTGGGATGACAGGCTTGTGCCACCAGGCATGGCTGTATGATTGATTTAACAATTCTAATATATATATATATATATATATATATATATATATATATATCAGTGAGTGATACCTGAACTCAATTTGATCTTGCTTTCTTCTGATGGCCAGCAACGCAGACCATCTCCTATGTTTATTTGGTTACTCATATATCTTTGCTGACATGCATGTACAAATTTCTTGCTTATTTTTTTAATTTGGTTGGTTTCCTTATTGTTAAGTTTTTGAGAATTATTCAAAATGATATACATACATATATTCCTTGATAGATAACTGTGATATGCAAATATTGTCTTAGTCTATCCTTGTCTTTATGTTGTCATTGCAGAGGAAGACTTTCAAATTTTGCTGAGATCCAAGTAATCATATTTTTCTTCAGTGGGTTGCATTTTGTTGTATTGCTTAAGCCTACATGGAATTTTCTTTTCTTTTTTTTTTTTTTCTTTTCTTTTCTGAGATGGGGACTCCCTGTAACCCTGGCTGACCTAGAACTCACTATGTAGACCAGGCAGTTCTTGATTTCATAAAGATTCACCTACCTTTGCCTCCAGAGTACTGAGATTAAAGTGATGGGCTACCACCCCTGGCTTTTTGTTCTATTTTTTTTTATTATTAATTTTATTTATTTCTGTATGTGTATGAATGTACTGTCTGCATGCAAGTCTGTGTACCCATGTCGTGCAACGCCGCGGAGGTCAGAAGAGGGTCTCAGATTCCCCTGGAACTGGAGTTCTCCTGGAATTGGAGCTTCAGATGGCTCTCAGCCGCCATGTGGGTGCTGGGGACTGAACCCAGGTCCTCTGTAAGAGCGGTCGGCGCTCTTAACCGCTAGGCCATCTCTCCAGCCCCTTGTTCTATTTTTAAAGATTTTCTAGTTTTATGTTTTACATATCAAGCTATGATCCATTCTGATTTGTTTTCTTAAAATAAGGGCGACTCATTAGGCAATATTCATATCTTTGAATGCGGCTGTCCAAATTCCTAACACCTTTGGAAACACTAGCTTTGCCCATTGAGTCACACTTGAATATTTGTCAAAATAACTTTGCTTTGCTTGCACAGTCTATTTCTGGGTTCTGTGGTCCACTCCATCGATCTGTGTATCCATTTTCCAATATTACTATAGTGGCATGATTACTGTAGCTTTATAATAAATCTCAAAATTAGCTGCTACAATTAATCCAACTTTATTCTTCTCCAAAACTGATTTTGTCAGCACTTTTGCATTTCCATATGAATTTAGAAACAAGTTGTCTACTCTGGGGGAAATAAACACCTGCTGAGATTTAAACAACTTTTAGTATTGCATTAAATCTATGTACAGTTGTTGAGTTGGCTTGGTTTCTTTTCTGTTGCTGTGAAAAAATAACTTAAGAGAGCAAAGGTTTATTTTTTTATCTCATAATTCTAAATGAAATTATTGTGGGGAAGTTATAGTAGCAGGAGGTTAAGGGAGCTGGTCACATCACAGTCATAATCACAGACAGAGAGCAGTGATACATGCAAGCACTTCCTCCACTTACATAGTGCAGGATCTCTGGCCTAGGGGATGGTGCCACTCACGGTGGGACAGTTTTCCACCTCAGCTAATGTAATCAAGATAATCCCCCACAGACATGTTCAGAGACCCATCTCCCAGGCTATTCTAGATTTGGTTAAGTTGATCACTAACATTAACCATCACAGGGATGTATCAGTTGCTACTCTTGTAACAAAATATTTAACAAAAGCAACAGAAGGAAAGGTTCATTTGGCCCACAGCTTGTGGGTACAATAAACCATGCCAGACAAGGCATGGTACCTGGAGCCTGAATCAGCTGGTCATATTGCATCTGCCATTAGGGAGCAGAGAGAGATGAATGCTGGTAGTTAGCCTTCTTTCTCTTTATTATCTCAGATACCAGCCCATAGGGTAGTACCACTCACATTCAGTTCAGTATTTCTGAAAATACACTCATGGACAAACACAGAGGTATTTCCATGATGATTCCAAATCCAGTCAAGTGGACAATGAGCATTAACCATAAAAAAGTTAATTGACATTTTTACAACATTCAGAATTCTTAACCATGTCTCCTCAATTATTCAGAATTTGTATAATTTTCATTAGCACTTCTTAGCATGTAGAATACAGATTCTATACACATTTGACACATTTAGTTTTCTTCTAAATTTCTGTGTGTGGTGGGCCAGAAGAAAGCATCAGATCCCTTGCAGGTGTGAGGCCTCTGACATGGGTGCTAGTAACCAAACCAATCCTCTGGAAAAGCAGCAAGAACTCTTAATGGAGGAACTGTCTCTTCAACCCCTGCTATATTTATTTCTAATTTATCTGCTGAAACTGTAGAAAATGACCTTGCATAGTAACCCAGCCTTTGATTCCAAGGATAAACTGTTTTCGTTCATGGGACATAAATTGGATGTGTTTTGCTGGTACATTTAAAAATTAATTTTGCATTCAGACTATTGAGGGATATTGGTCCAAATGGTTTGTGTTCTATAATTTTTGTACTATTTCTGTTTTGGCATCAAGGCAATGTTGGCCTTATAAAATAGCTGGAAAGTATTCTTTCCTTCTGGACTCACTGGAAGAGATTTTTAGATAATTGCCAATCAACTCCCTTAATAGTTTTTGAATTATTATGATTATCAGTTTAATATTGGCTTTGTTTCAATTATTTTGATTGCTTTTAGGAAGTTGATCTACTTTATATAAGTTGCTAATTACCTGTAAACAAAATTGTGTGAAATGTGTCTGCAGATTGGAATAGCTCAATCTGCAAATGATAAATGTAACTGTAATATCACTAACACATTTAGATAAATAAACAGGTACATGTGTAGAAGGTATGCAGGATATGAATTCATGTATGCAGAATGATATGATCCCTCTAAAATAAGTGGGCCCTTTAGTGACATCCCGTCTTTCATTCCTGACATTGGCAGTTGTTCCTGTCTGTGTCCCCTCTCTTTCTTGTGTCTATTTTTTTTAATTTTTTTTTAATTAATTTTATTTATTTCCGTATGTGTATGAATGTACTGCCTTCATGCAAGTGTGTGCACCCGTGTCGTGCAATGCCGCGGAGGTCAGAAGAGAGTGTCGGATTTCCCTGGAACTGGAGTTCTCCTGGAATTGGAGTTTCAGACGGTTCTTGGCCGCCATGTGGGTGCTGGGGATAGAACCCGGGTCCTCTGTAAGAGCGGTTAGCGCTCTTAACCGCTGGGCCATCTCTCCAGCCCCCTCTTGTGTCTATTTTGATCTGTCTCTATCTCACCGTCTCTTTCTGTCCTGTTAGAAGTATAGATACATCACTCGTCTATTCACAAACATACTTTTGGTTTCACTATTTCTCTCTGTTGTTTTCTGTTTAGGATTCTGTTGATTTCTGTTTTTAACTACTCCTGTGCTTGCCTTAGCTATATCTTCATCTTATTTTCCTGCTCTCAAGGTAAACACCTCAGTCGACTGATTTGGTTCTTTTTAATTTCCTTATGTAAGTTGTTTAATTCCCTTAACTTTGTCTAAGCATAGTTTTCACGACATCCCACAATGTTGTGGAATATTTTAGAATCATTTTCATTCAACCAGAAACGTTTTCTTATTTACCTTGTAACTTCCTCTTGAGCCCATGTGTCTTCTGTGATTTCCCCATGTTTATAGGTTTCATTATCTTTTTGTTACTGCTTTGTAGTTCAATTCCATCTGATCTTTAACTAAATTCTGTACCCCAAATGTTCTACTTTGAAACTCTAAACCCAGTACCTCAAAATGTGGAGACAGGGCTTTTAAAGTGGTAATTAAATTATGGTGTCATTAGGGTGGGCCCTAATCCAATATGGCTGGAGTCTTTATAATGACAGGAGATTAGGAAACATTCCACCCAAACAAAGGAAAGACCATGGCCAGATGTAGTAATGAAAGGCAGCCATCCACAAACCAGAGACAGAGGCCTCAGAAGAAATTAAGCTCCCCAGTGGATTGATCTTGAACTTCTAGTTTCCAAAATAGGAATAAAATAAACATCTGTTGATTAAGCTACCTACTATACGGCATTTTATTATGGCAGCCCTGATGAAGTAACACATAGTCCACAAATAACTCTGTATATTTTGTTATTTTGAACTTATTAAGATTTAATTTACAGTCAAGAAGATGGTCTATCATTTAATTTTCTACATACATTGGAAAAGAAAGTGTGTCTCCTCTTTGGAAGGTGGGGTGATTATAAATGTCAGTTTAATCCAAAGGTCAGATGCTGTCATTCAGTTCTGTATTCTATTTCATTATTTGTTATCAGTTACTGAGAAGAGATTATTATAAACGCTGGCTATTTTTTGGATTAATGTATTTCCTCTTTTCATTGTCATTAGATACAAAGTTATTTAGGACAGTTATGAATCCTTATTAGTTTGTGAAGCCCCACTTTAACAACTTGACATATTTCTTTGCTCTGAAGCCTAATTTGTTGATATTAATACACCCATTCCAGCTTTGTATTTATTTGTGATTGTAAGTTCTATTTTTGAACCTTTTAGCCTTGAAACTACATATCAGCTAACTCTCTCTTTGCTATCACAGAAGGGTTGCCTCCAGCAATTCAAACAGAGGAAAGGTGAGATGTTTTCCACGTGCTTCAGTTCCTTTCCTGTTACCATGAAGAGAGATCATGACCAAGGCAGCTTATAGAAGGAAGAGTTCCAAAGGACAAGAATCTATCATGGTGTGGGAGGCAGAGCAAGAGACAGCCAGAGAGAGCATAAACATGAGCACTCACATCTTCAAGGAGGCACAGGAAAGAGAGGGAGGAAAGAGAGGGAGGGAAGGATGGATAGAGGGAGGGAGGGAGGGAGGGAGGGAGGGAGGGGGCCCTGGGCCAGGCTATGAACTCTCAAAGCCTGCCCCCAGTGACATGTTTCCCCTTGCTAAGCTTCAGCTCTTTAATCTTCACAAGTAACACCACCAACAAGGACCAAGTATTCAAACACACGGAGTCTATGGGGGGGCATTTCTGATTCAAACCACCACATTATGTTTAAAATCAATAAAAGGTATAAGAGGGCTGGGGACACAGCTCAGTCGGTAGAGGCCTTGCTTACCTACACGGAACTCTGCATCTGATTTTCAGTACCTCGGAAACCAGGTGTGGCAGAGCATGATTGTAATCCCAGCACTCATGTGGGGGAGGAAAGAATAGAAACTCAGGATCATCCCGGGCTGCGTGGGTGGCTTAAGGCCAGCCTGGACTGTGTAATAGCCTGCTTCGAATAAACAGCAATAACAACAAAAATGTGAAAGGTGAAAGAGAGTGTTGTTCAGCATTAATGTGTGTTAGTGGTCACCAAGTATTAACAACACACAAGTAGAGAGTTCTTTGACTCATGGCGCTGGCTCATGAGTCAAGAAAGAATGATGAAAGAGCTGGACTTCGAACAAGTATGCTGAGAACCGGGCATCAAGCCGAAGCACACTGCCACCCTACTGTGCAGCGGGGTCGTGGGGCCTCATAGGCTGATGCAATTTGGATGTTGCAGCATCTTGAAGTTAGGCTTCTTGGACACTTTTGAGCTAGGCCAATCAGAAATCAGCCACCTCTCCTCCAGTGAGATGTGGGAGAAGCAATGATCTGTTTCTCTGGAAGAAGGTGAGCTGTGATTTAGAGTTGAAAGACAGTAAATAACCAGGCAAGTCTCAACAGCTTGTTCTTTCTTAACTTCCCATTGCAAAAATAAATTGAATAAATACAAGCACTTCATGTCATCATAGGAAGATGTTAAAATAGAAGTATTAATCATGCAATCTAAATATGCAACATGGGGAGAGTGACTCATAAAATCATGACATCTCACACACCAAGGGTTTGTCCTAGAAAACAAAATCAATAAAGATTCTGTGATCTATAAAATTGTGAGTCTTAATGGAAATGCATAATATAAGATAGCATGTAGTATATGTTTTTACTTTGGGGAAATTGCAAAATAGGGAAAATATCATCACATGAGTCACTAAGCCCATAGTTTTTACAGATGGGCCCTTGGGGTAAGGGTGATTTTTTTTTTCCCCTTCACTTTTTTAACTGTTAGTTCTTTTAATATTCTGTGTGCTATAAAGGCATTCATTTTTAACAAGTCAGATGAAAACAGGAAACTACAACACTATGTGAGAAGATTTTTAGGAAACCTGAGCAATACTAGTAATAAGAATGCGCAGTATGGGTGATTCTGCCAACCTGGGAACACTCAGCTCAGACACTGAATGGAGGGGAATTCAGAGATCAGGATGCTAAGATTAACCAATGGTTGAGTACTTAGTTCCAACATTTATATCTCGCCCTCTAAGGTGTGGAGACCATTGGAGAAGAGGGAGGGGAAAGAATCTAAGAACCAGAAGACAGGGAGGGGGCTGTGACATGCCACCGGTAGTGCTTGGCACAGCCATCACAGACACAATCAAATAGCAGCTGCAGTTGCCCGCCCTGGGCCTGCACAAGACTGGACCTGTCGGCAGCCAATCCTGCAGGGAGGGTCCACGCATTGTTTTGAGTTGTGTTCCCAACAGTGAGCCCACCAGATTCCAGTGGATATTTCTAAACCACAGGCCATGAAGACATTCCTGGTTAAAATCAGTGGGCCGCACTGATTTTTAAGGAATAAAATGAAAAGGCATGAATTGCAAAAGGGACTTAGGGGAAGGGGAGATGACAGGGATGGAGGCAGGTAGGAGAGGTAGAGGGGTGATAGTGATCAGAATGCATTCTAGACATGTATGAAATTGTCAAGGCCAGATTTAATCCATTTTTAAAGAGTACTCAGTATCTAAGACAATTTGCTTTCAAAAAACTGATTAATATATACAGCTCTAATTATGTTATATTTTAACTAAATCCTTACAGTGAAATTAATAATTGGTTGGCTTATGCTAACATCATCTGGCATGTGACTCATTGTTCCTCTGAAGAGGGGCAGGCTGGGTTCAAATGACTAAGAAGCAAACAAGAATCACAAATTGAGCTTTCCATGTTTCTTTCTACGTATGCCTAGCAAAGAACTCGGGCTTGCAGGGTCTCACATTCCCTAATACTAAAATGCCGACAAACAGACTTATCTTATTTTGAGATTGAATTAAAATACATCTGGTGTGCTGCTGGTGCTGGTCCCCATAATGATAGCCATTATGTTTCTATATACGCGATTATCTCCTCATCTCCCTAATCTATTTGTTCATATTGTATAGGAAACAGAGTAAGTTTTGTTTGGGGCAATGACTATTTCTACCTCATTCAACATAGCATTCTGCTACATAAGAAAAGCATTCCACGGAAAAGACCCTTAATAAATATTTGTTAAATGAATGGGTGATGATAAAGAAAAAGGCTAACAATGGGAATGGAGCCATAAATAGTCTGGAGCTGAGGCCAGGGATGCAGATGAGTGGGAGAGGTTCAATTCCCAGTACGGCAGCAAAGCAAGCTGGTGCCGACTCAACTCATGGGTCTGCTCAGAGTGACTCTGAAGACACTTTGGGGATGCCAGGGATAAGAGTAGGAATTCAGAACTGGGCATGGTGGTACATGCCTTTAATCCTAGCACTTGGGAGGTAGAGGCAGGTGGATCTTTGTGAGTTCAAGGCCCACCTGGTCTACATAGTGAGCTCCAGGACAGCTGGGACTAAAAGGGAGACCCTGTCTCAAAAAGAACCCCCCCCCAAAAAAAAAAGAAAAAGAAAAAAAAAAGAGTAGGAACTCAGATTTTGTAGGTATTCTCAGGGACTACAAAACTTTGGCCTTGATAGTCATCTTAAAGGCCTAAAGTTGCTCTTGAGAAGGTTCTGGAATAAAGTCACTAGAGTGAAGATGGGGACAAGTAGAGAGGGTGGATAACAGATGGAAAATGCTTCTGAGGAAGTAGTTCCACTGTGCTACATGTTCAGCTGCACAGTCCAACTGATTGATCACATATTTCGAAATAACTACAGAAGAGTGTAGTGTAGAGGTTCGTAATACAGAAGTGGCAATATTTAATGTTATGAAAATACTAAGTGCTCTGGTTGATCATTACATACTGTATATCTATATTGAATTATTATTTCAAGCCACATAGGCAAGTATAAATATTACATGTTAAGTGAAACATTCAAATGAAAACCAAATTGACCGGTGGTGTAGCTTGATGGTAGAACAGTTGTTTTGCAAGAGGAAGGTCTTGAGTTTGAGCCTCAAGACCACAAACAAAACAAAACAAACAAACAAACAAACAAAAGCTTTAAAAAGGCAATACGAATAGATAGATATAAGCCAGATCTGACATTGCTAGAAGCTTGTCAGAACTTCTGGCTTTTTAAAGGTCCTATTGTCTTAAGAGTTTGAGCTGGGGGCTAGGAAGGTAGCTTAGTTTACCAAGTCTTAACATGGTAAGCATAAGGACCTCAGAACCAACTTTTAAAAAGCCAGGTGTTAGGTTACCCACTTGTAACTTTAGCACTGAGGAGCCAAAGACGGGCAGATCCCTGGAGCTGGCTGGCCAGCCTATCTCCTCTAACTGGTGAGTTATATCCAAGTGAAAGTTCCTGCCTCAATACACTGTAGAGAGAACCTTAGGAATGAATGACACCTGAGATTGTTCTTTGGCCTCCACATGCACACATGTACTTGGGCACATATGAACATGTACACACATATGCTCAACACACAAGAATTTGAGCTGGGCTTTCTATTATTTTCAACTAGATGTATTTTAGATGATAAACTTATTTAAAATGGGAACAAGGATACACTCGGGTTATATGCTAACTAGTGTCTATCGACTATTGCCACATTATTGTCCTTCTAAACCACCCTCAAACACCTTCTCTGTCTCTGATGAGTCTACAGGTCAAGTCTTTAGTGGTCTAGGACCATCACTGGGCTAACTTATGACAGGGCTGCCCTGCCATGTGTGGAGAGCAGACACATATTTTTCTGTGTGTCTTTGTCTCTGGAAACAATTTCAGTCACTCCCAATCAACATTGCTCTGAAAATTCTTACTTGATACCACAAAAGAAATTTGGCATCAGGAGAGCTCACCTGAATTTAAGGGTGATATTGGTTAAGAGCTCTTCTTCAGAGTATGGCTATCATCTCAGAGCTCAAATTGTAGAAGCATTGGTTGCCTAAGGATTGACTTTCTCATGAATCATCATTATCATTATCACGGAAGGCTTGAGTCAGACAATACAAATATATTTAAGGCCCCAGAAATCTAATCAGTCAATCCAAAGCCAAGGACAATTTTACTATTTTGCTCTTCCCAAAGTAGGACTGAACAAAGATTGAATGTATGATCCAAACTGGAACTTAAGTCATTCATTCCTCCCTTTTTTGAGTAATTTGTCCGAAGTACTGTACCAGAGGCTGAGAATACAATGAGCTAGGTGAGGTCCTATGTATACCAAGTTCACAGTCAGGAGTGAGACAGGCATATGACCATATAACAAGAAAATAAATCAGGTGTTGATAATAATTACTGAATATGTAGCCTAGGCCAGAGTTTACTCTAGCCAATGGGCATGCCTTAAACTCTATAGTGCTTTTAGGCATGGATAAGGTTAATTAACAAACCCAAAGCCACACTACAAGTTGATGACACCAGTCAATCTGCCACTAAGACCTTCAGCCACAATTGCCATAATGTGTGTATCATGAAAATAGTATAAAACAGGAATTTGGATGAGAAAGCATCTGGGCAATTCTGTAACAATATGTAAAAGCCAATTATTATTTCATTGTTTTTCAGATACTCCTCCAAAGAGCATGGTGGAGTATTAGAGTTGGAAAACATCTTAGAGAGAGACTGGTCTGGTTATTTTATGTCTGCCTTTGATTGGTAAGGGCACTGAGATAGAGAGATAGCCCTGAGAAGATAGCTAGTTACTGGTAACTCTGGGAAGAGCACTCCATTTTTACCCTCAGTCCTGGGGCTCTATCGAACTATTTTTCATAAGACAACTGTCTTAAAAGCTAGGATTGATGCTATGCAAAGATGAAGTCTGAACATGTAATGATGAGGCCTGGGCTACAGTGTGTGCTTATCCAGCCTTTGCTCATTTTAGAACTATGCTATGCTGCAGGTTAGTGCTCAGGGCTCTGAGCTTTGGCCTCCTGCCTACCGGACATATCTCTCTGGGCTGTGGCTATGAGAGTGCAGCTGAAAAGGATTAGGCAACAGAAACCAAGCCATCTGAATCATTCCTTCCATGTTAAATATAATGGCTTTTTGA
This sequence comes from Rhizomys pruinosus, assembly GCA_009823505.1. Taxonomy (NCBI): domain Eukaryota; kingdom Metazoa; phylum Chordata; class Mammalia; order Rodentia; family Spalacidae; genus Rhizomys; species Rhizomys pruinosus. Next base: position 500,959 of record VZQC01010196.1, read on the forward strand.
GAGTTTTATTTTGCAAGTCACAATGTTATCTTGCTGTGATTTCAAACTTTTATTCATAGACAGCCTCTGTTATCTGTGAAGTTGAGAGCTTCCAAGGACTTTTCCTTATTTAAGTTAAATTTAGATGCATTTCCTCTGTTAGGAATGTAGTATTGTAACAATTTAATAAAGTAACTATTTTTGCAATAAAAAAGTGACGGATCTTTAAAATCTAGTATCAAATGGTTGAATGTTATATCTGCTTTGACCTTTAGTCTGATGTGATGCATTTATTTAAATGAAATATATTAAGTACTGTAAAAGTATGAAAAAAATCACTTATGTAGTTTTTCAACAAATACTTAAGTCTGTCCCATATCGAGTTTCAGTATATTATTAAAAGACAATAGCCAGACTTAGTACCATCACTGTGAAGGGAGAGGCAGGGAGATCTGTGTTGAAAGCCTACCTGCTCTACACAAGAAGTTCAAGGGTAGTCAGGGCTACATAGTAAGATCCTGTCTTAACCAAATCAAACAAAACAATTTTACATTCTAAATTATTAGTGAGCTATGCAATTATACTAAAAAGTCACTTAAACATTTCTCTCTCTTTTTTTTTTTCTCGACTACCTATGTTTGTTTAACTGGATTTCTTCCTGTACTTTAGGCAAAACGTAAGCTTACATTGGCGTAGAGAAGTTTCCTTAGTTTTAAGGTATGGAATTTATAGGTAGCAACAAATGTAGCCAATTATGATTTTTGCAAAGACAGGTTTACTTAAATATTTTTGAGAAAATGTCTTTTGGATATCCAAATGTGAATCAAGACTATAAATTCATTTAAGTACAAAAGGCAGTCAATTGAAAGAGCTGCTAGTTTAGCTAGTAATTCAAACACATAAATATTGTAACCTCTACTGGTCAGATGAGAAACTTTTATAGAGCTTTAGCAAGACTTGTGGTAGAATTTGAAAAAAAAAATTCATTGCTATTATCAAAGTTAAATATTTTATTTTCCTTATTCGATTTGTTTTCCTAGAAAAAAAAAATATATATATATATAGAGAGAGAGAGAGAACAAAGGACCTTTATATGAAGTACTATTTCAGCTTGGGGCTGCTTGCCTGAATTTTGCAGAGGAGCCAAAAGTTTTTGCTTGTACACCATAAATGCTATTATATCTTCACTGAAAATTATAATATGAAAAATGATAATAAATGTGCCTATTAAATTATTTTTTAATGGGAGACTTTATGCATTTCCTAACAGAATTTTGGAAACTTCCAGTAATATAAACACCACACTTAAAACATTCACATTCATGGTGAAACACACTTGAAGTTTTTAAAATTAATTCATGTATTAATTTTCTATTTGTGTGTAGACATGTGTGGTGGGCAGAGGATCACTCTGTGGAGTTGGTTCTCTCCTTCTTCCACTTTCACATGGGTTCCGAGAATGGAACTCAAGTCCCTGTGCTTATACTTGAAGTGCTTTGCCCACTAAACTATCTCTCCAGCCCTCAAATTTCAAGTCACTACCTGCCCTGGTAAGTGACAGGCATCATTCTTTGCCTACAGGTTGCTCTGATTACTTGTTTTAAAAGTTGTCAAACGGGGCTGGAGAGATGGCCTAGCAGTTAAGAGCGCCGACTGCTCTTACAGAGGACCCGGGTTCCATCCCCAGCACCCACATGGCGGCTGAGAACCGTCTGTAACTCCAATTCCAGGGGAACTCCAGTTCCAGGGGAATCTGATGCCCTCTTCTGACCTCCTCGGCATTGCATGACACGGGTGCACAAACCTACATGCAGACAATACATTCATACACATAAATAAATAAATAAAAAAAAATAAAATAAAAGTTGTCAAACTTAGAGATTGTAACAAATGAACAGGGAGATAGAGATAAACTCTAGGCAAAAGGGAAAAGGTACTGATGCAATTGGCTGCTTGAAACATTTACTCCTGTAGCTACACAAAGTTTAAAGCAACCCAAACTGTAGCTTCTGATTTTTATTGGGTTCTGTTTTGTGGATCATCAAACAAATGAAAAAAGCAAGCTATTGCTGATAAACAGCAAAGGGAAAGGTCTGGGAAAATATTTGAAAGACACTCTTAAATATCAAAGACAAACAACTCCAAGTTCTTATTTGTGTACATACACACATGCTGTGTGTGCATTCCACAAAGAATTTCCTGTCTTAAATAGACTTTCCAGTTTAGGACTATCTCAGAGAGTATATCTGATTTAAACGCAGCCTTTTCTTGTGAACATCCTGAAGACAAACTCCAAGTAATCTGAGAAGAAAGCTACAAAACTATCTCAGGACTTAATGTCAAAAAGTCCCACACTGCAAAAAGTAAAAATGCAAAACTAAAATATCTTCCTAAATCACATTATAACATTGTTAACTGATGCAATGTGACTTAGTATATCCATCAAAGTTTTTTTCTGTATTTTTAATACTTTTTAGTGTGTGTGTGTGTGTGTGTGTGTGTGTGTGTGTGTGTGTGTGTTTCAGTGTCCACAGAGGCCAGAAGAAGGAATTTGATCTCCTAGAGCTGGAGTTAATAGGCAGTTGTGAGCAGCCTGATGTGTGTGTTGGGAACTGAACTCTTGTCCTCTGCAAGAGCGATGTGCACTTTTAATTGTAGAGCTCTGATCAGAATTCTGTAAGGGATTCTATAGTTCTGTCATTCTAGTAGCCTCAGAGGGGTCCCTCTCGGGCCCTTCTCCCTTCATCCTGGGATTTAGGAAACATTTGCTCAGCATTTGTGCATAGCCCAGACACTGGGTTTTTCTAAGGAATGGATCATTTACATCTAGAGACTGTGTAGGATGGTTGTGGGAGGCAGTACTCACAAAGGAAGGAGAAAGGCCACTCCAAATTCCTTGTGGCTTGGTACTGAGTGGCCGGCCATGGAAGGCAGCAGAAAAGGAGGTGGCTGGCATGGCTCTTCATAACCAGGAGCCAATGTTGGTTCCATTTGCTCAAAGATGAATTTTTGCATGCTTTGGGCAGGAGGATGGATGAACACACAGCCAGTAGCCACAGGAGAACAAGGTGTGTTTGAGACAAGATAAAAAGTCCCATGTTATCTTCTTGTCTCTGTCATCAGTAGAATATAGCAAAGCTGTGTCATTTACAAATCTCCCCTCAGCTCTCTGGTTTATAGTTGGACAAGACATAGAAGATGTCAGAAGTAAAAATGTCCCATCTATCAGTGAAACAAAGCTTATAAAGCTGGGATCCATCAGTGACAAATGACAATGACCCTTCTGAGTCTGTAAAGTGGAAGGTTGATCAGTAGATCTTCCTGGAGCAACAGTGTGTTAGAAGAAGGAGGAGCGAGATTCTGAGGGACAGCCACAGGCCCAGGACAAAATATTTTACATTTACAAAACCTTTTTCTACTATCTGAAGTTCACAAGTGATCTTCAAAACTACTCTAGAATACCCTGACCTTTGTATTTTGAAAACTCATTCACATATATTGGGCTCTGGAAAGAAAGTCATGCTATATTTTTCACTGCACTAAAAATATCATATATATGTATATAATCATATTCCCAAATAACCGAGATGCATTAGTCTAGTTGTAGAAGATTCAAGAATAAATGAGACATTCATCTATAGAGCCAATTTCTCTATTTGGAAATTAATGAGAGAGGAGGAAGAAGAAGAAGAAGAAGAAGAAGAAGAAGGAGGAGGAGGAGGAGGAGGAGGAGGAGGAGGAGGAGAAAAGAAAGAAAGAAAGAAGGGAGGGAGGAAAGAAGGAAGGAAGGAAGGAAAGAAGGAAGGAAGGAAGGAAAGATGGAAAGAAGGAAGGAAGGTCTGAGAAGTAGGTAGGTAGGTAATATCCTGGACAAGTTGACTTGATTCATTAGCTGTGAGGCTTCAGCCAGTGTCACCTCTGTTTCTTTTGCTGTAATAATGCCTATGTAGATTTTTTGGGAGATGGTCAATGTTTACATTACACTAATATAATCCAGCAGTGATAAGCACACAGTAGGCAATCCTACATCACAGCCATTTTTACTATTATTATTGCTGATATGCTGAGGTCACCAAGGGGACAGAGACTTTCTGACTTCAGGTTTTTGGCGACAGCATTTAGAGAAAAAGCAGCATCTGGCTGGAGGCCTGTGTCCCGAGTGCTCTGGCAGTGTTGTTCTTGGCTGTTCCTGGCTGCTGCCTGTCTTTACCTTGAATTGCCCTAAGATTAGAGTTTCTTGTAAATGATGACTTAATTATTCATCTATGTCCTTTTACAATGCTGCATCTCCTGTGCATGGGGAGTGGCCAGGGCTGCTCAGGACTGGAACTAGAGTGTTGCATTGATCCTATTATAGACTCTCTCTTCTAGACTTGAAAGAGTGCAGAGTGGCTCCTAGGCTTCAGATGACTGGACTCATGCATAAGCACCTGCTCCCAGTAGCTTTGTGCTGGGATCTATGGGGGCTGGAAGTGGACCAGACAAGGTTGAGTGACCAGCCTGAGGGACATCAGAGAAAGAGGACGAGCTGGTCACCAGGAAAAGCTGTAGTCAGGGAATCAATGAATGAGCCACAGTGAATCTTAGTGCTGGACCAGGGTAGGTGCTTCTGCTGATGAGTCTCTGTGCTTTGGAGAGCTCTCTGCAGCTGAGAGATTCTTCTTTACCCTCACAGCAAGAATCAACTTCTCCACCAACTTCTTTGAAAAGCCTCTGGAGGCCCCTAGACAGAGGAAGGCCTGCTTCATCTGTCCTGTGCAGATCAGGACATAGCAAGCCCAGCCCTCCTTTTCCAACACCTAATCACATGACCCTCTCAGGGCTTCTGGCATGCTACCTACACTCATCATCCTCAAAAATCTAGTGTTGATCCTGGTTCCTAACAGGTCACTTAGAAACAGAAAGAAGGAGGGGATGAGGAGGGCGAGAAGGAGGAAGTGGGAGGGTGTGGGGGGAGACAGGAAGGAGGACAAGAAGTATATCCTGGTTTTAAATTAAAGTAAAATTCCCAGAAATTCAGTTTTTAGCTCTACAATTGACTTCATGTAAGGATGTTTTATTGTTGCTGTTCTTGTTGTGACACAGGGTCTCATATACCCCAGGCTAGCCTCAGATACTAACCAGGTAGTGAGGATGATCCTGAACTACTTATCTTTCTGCCTCTAACTCCCAACTATGGGATTACCACTGCTACCACAGCCAGGTCATACATGATTTTGAACAAACTTGAACTTCTCTGTGGTCCAGATTTCTTGTCTTTATACTTGATCTTAGCCCAAAGGAGACAATGCTTTGAAAAGGAAAAATGTCAGTGGTTTTGCAGGACTGTTTAAGGAAATAAGTGAGATAATATGTGATGATAAAAAACAGGTGAAATAGAGGTCCTTATGAGTCAGCTCCTGATTAGGAAACAAATAACACATTTCCCAACTCTGCTATTCCCTGGGTGTTTGCACCCAAGTGTGGGTCAGAGCAGAATGTGTGCGAACCAAAATCTCAGCATCTCTTACCTTTACTTCCCTCCTCCCCAACCTTCTGAAGTGTCCCCTACATCTCGGTGGGCTGCACTCCCTCTGCCTTGATAGGTGCTCATAATCTCTCCTGCATGGCTCTGTGGCCTTCCGTGGGACTCAATATTCTATTCTCTGTTCCTTTCCTGACTTTCTTTGAGAAGTCTTCTGAATCATGTGATTTTCCTAGAACCCAAATGCTACCCCTATTCTGAAAAATACCCCTGAGTTCTCCAGTCTGGTCAGAGTTACATCCACACTCCCTGGATCCACCACACCTACCCCTGAACTTGACTCTCTAATGGCCCTTTAAGTGTTCCCTCCTGTGTGCCCCCATACCAATTAGGGTGCTCTAAAGTCATGTAGTCTTGACTTTAGTGGAGACACTTTCTCAGCACCCTTGGACCATTTCATTTATCTAGCATGAAAACCTCTGGCCTTCTTCTTCTTCTTAATATACCAGTGGTCTCTTTTTCTTAGAAACCTGTTTTTCTCCTGAACAAAATTCTCCGTGCTGCTTCTGGGACCCCATACCTATCATTGTCTTAGCTCTGCATCCTTGCGTTGTTGTGGCTTCTTGCTGTAATTATCTGAGTCTCTTCCAGTAGCCCATAGTGTCCTCAGGGAGAAGGCTTGGGCTTACTCTTGGTGGAATTCCCAGATTCACATCAAGTGAATGCATGAATGAATCCAGAGTGTGTCTCCAGCTTCTCTGCAGTCTGTGGAGGTGATGGCTCCCCTGAGAGGGCCGTTGACCAGCATGAGTCAGAGCCTGGTGCCCTATTGATTTTTCTGGCTGGCTCCTACCTATTGATTGCAGTGAGTTTGCCGTAGAAGGGCTCTACTTCAGTTTCCATCCCTGTTCCTTTAGCCCCCGTTCTTTACCATTACACTTGGAGATTTGTGAGGGCAAGGGACACGTATTTACCACAGTGTCAGAAGGTTGCTGCAGCCAGACACTGCTCACCCTCAAACCTGACAACACTCTTTCCTGAAAGTCTTGAGGGGACAGTAAAGCAAACTACTAGGCTAAGCCAGAGTGTGAAGTGGTGTCTTGGGGAGGTGGAGCCTCCTGTTCTCTCTCGTCCCATATCATTGAGTATTCTGACACTTTGGGGTTCTTTCCATTCCCCTGCAGTTCTCTCTCTCTCTCTCTCTCTCTCTCTCTCTCTCTCTCTCACTCCTCTCTTTCTTTGTCTCTAACTCACTCTTCCTTCTTTCTTGTTAAAACACAGTCATTGCAATAAATTAAACTTTCCTGGCTCTGTTTCCTTCTTTCCTACTGCAGAACCCTGACATATTTCCTTAAGGAAATACTTTTGAGATCATAATTGAAACAGAATCATTCATAATGGAAACAGGGAGGAGGAGAGTAATAGATTTAGCTCTCCTTTCTCAGGGCAGACATGTTAATTACATTTTCTATTTCCGCTCATTACCAAGGAGCAGGTCTCTGCAGACTTCCCTGTTTCTCCTTCTCCTTGGATGAAGGCATCAGGAGTATACACACTGCACATACTGCATCTGGGGTTTAAGTTGCACAGGAAAGGCCCACCCTAACACAGTCACAGTGCAGCTCCTTTGTGGGGCTCAAAGGGTGCAACACTGAGCTCTCCTACCTTCAAGGCTGGTCGCACTGAGCCTATAGTTTCCTTAACCTCCTCAGCCTCCCACCTTAGGAGTCTCCATTCGCTCCTGATTTAGCCAGGATACCTTTCCTCTGAGTGGGCAGGAGGATCATGGCTCCTTCATTCTCATGTACGTGTCAAGGAGATCCGCTTCTTTCGCTTCAACCATCACTGCTCAGCTTCAGAATTGGGGCTGCTTGAAAAGAACCTTTGGAAGTCTTTCTGGGGGAAATTTGAACAGCCTTGGTAAAGAAAGCTAGAGCTCTGAAGTGCTGAAGATGACAGTTCCCATCCTTCTTACCACCGAGGAGGTGTCAGTACACACAAGGGAAGTCCTTTAACACAGTCCGCTAGACAAGCATATGCTAACAAATTCAAGTTCTCATCGATTCAATCACATTATGAAATCTCTCCCTGGGAAAATGGAGCTGATGTATTTTGCTGCTGACCCCTCCAATGGGAAGGAAGGGGAAATTAGTTTCCATGGAGTTTGCCTTGCTAATGAAAGGAAAGGGAAAAGGCTCTCCTGGTCCTAGCTCCAGCCTCTCGCCAAACTGGCTTCCCCACATACGTGGGCAGGAGAATCTGGGGACAGCCTGGGAGTAGGATCTGTCCAAATGTGTGGGGCTTGTGAGTCTGGGCAAGGAGTTCATACATACACTCGCGCAGATTTCTAAAATGTTCTGCATTTTAAAATCATCATTCTGGTAAGAAGAAAAGGATTCGTCAGAGAAACAAGAGACTACATTAGGATTCTGGTATAAATAAATAAATAAATAAATATAAATAAATAAGAGACAGTGGCTTAGTCTGGGATGGGGAGGAAGGAGGCAATTCTAAGAAGGTCTGGAAAGCAGATAGGCTGGTAATGAAAGGAGTCTGGGTGCAAAAACCTGGGACAGTTTCACACTTGCTGGGACTAAAGCTGAGGAGGTGCTCTGGAGGGCAGAGACTGGATTTCTCCTGTAAAGGTATAGCAGGTAAATTCGCTTTGTTTGTTTGTTTGGTTGGTTGTTTTGTTTTTGTTTTTGTTTTTGTTTTTGTCTTTTTGAGACAAGGTTTCCCTTTAGTCCCAGCTAGCCTGGAGCTCACTACGTAGACCAAGCTGGCCTTGAACTCAGAGATTTCCCTGTCTCTGCCTCCTGAGTGCTGGGATTGTTTGTTTTAAACAAGGCTTCATTCAGCCCTGACTCCTCTCAAACTCACTATATTGTGAAGGATGACCTTGAACTCCTGATCTTTCTGCTTCCCAAGGGTTGGGGTTACATGTATGTGCAGCCCCCTTCACCTTAAGAGAACAGATTTTAACCTTATTGACTATATGTGCATGGATTTGGGGAACTGAGATGAGAATGGAACCAGGGGTTTAAGAGATGAGATACCTGCTTGGCTGACTGAGAGGCTTGGCTTTATGTTAAAACCTGGAAAAGTTGGGCTGGAGAGATGGCTCAGGGGTTAAGAGTACTGACTGCTCTTGCAGAGGACCTGAGTTCAATTCCCAGCACCTACATGGAGGCTAACAACCATCCTTAACCCCAGTACCAGGGGATTCAATGCCCTCTTCTAATCTCTGCAGGTATTGTATGACATGGGTGCACCTATCCACATGCAAACAATACATTCATACACGTAAAAAAACAACTGGGAAAGTCAAGAGAAATGAGTCACCCTACCCATAAGCAAATGAATAAAAACTGGATGCAGAAGAGATCAGAAGAAAGGAGCACTACGAAGATCTTCATTTCTTCATAATCCCAATTCTGTGACCACATAGAATCACCTTCCATCCTTGGGTTTTCCATTATCTGTTCACAGTTTCCTCTTGGAATGGAAAACTTTTATCTGTCTCTGAAGATCTGGATGCATAGCTGAGCTCCACGCTACCTCCTTCATAAGGCCTTTTCCTACTCCATTATGTGTTCATCCTCTGGTCAATAAACATACATCAGGCTCCTGTTCTCAGGTTATGAAAAAAGCTCTATAGATAAAAGTATAATTAAGGAGCAAGCATGATCTTTGATGTGAAACTAATAGGTTTAACTTTCCTTCTTTTATATATGTGTGTGTGTGTGTGTGTGTGTGTGTGTGTGTGTTCATGTGTACTTATGTGTGTAGAAGCCAGAGGTCAACATTACATGTCTTCCTCAATAACTCCCCACTTTATTTTTTGAGACAGGGTCTCTCACTGAACTTGGAGCTCATTGATTAATTTAGGCTGGCTGGCCTGTAAGCTCCAGAGACCTACCCATGTTAGTCTCCCCAGGACTGAGATTACAGTCTCTGTGGCTGGCTTTTTATGTGGATGCTGGGGAATCAAAACTCAGGTCCTCATGCTAGCCTGACAAACCTAACTATCTCCCTAACACTAACTTGCCTTCTTTGCATTCTGCCTGCCATATGCTCTGTATTTAACTTCCTTTCCTGGTCATATAATTAATTCGATGGGCTAATGAACCTGGTTTTACCACACTCACTGTGATTGTGTGCCTTCTTCTAATTGCCAAAAGACTTTGAGCCCCATCTCCTCATTCTGAGCCTAACTTCATAAAGTGACTAGAGAACCTCATAAAACACTTGATACAAAAGTACCTTCCTGACTGTGAAAAATAATTATCTTAGCCGGGCATGGTGGCGCACGCCTTTAATGCTAGCACTTGGGAGGCAGAGGCAGGCAGATCTTTGTGAATTCAAGGCCAGCCTGGTATACGGAGCAAGTTCCAGGACAGCTGGGACTACAGGGAGACCCTGTCTCGAAAAGACCAAAAAAAAAAAATAAATAAATAAAAATAATTATCTTTCTCCTTTCTCATTTACTGCTCAATATCAGAGCCCATGACTTAGCTTTCTTTGCACAAAGTGAACTTGAATTCACTGTTACCTGTGTAGAAGACTCAAGACTCTCTATTCAAAGAAGTCTAAGCATACTGGGGTGGGAAGAAGACAAGCACAGGACCGGAAAAAGAGAGAGAAGCAGGGGAAATGGCAAGCTTTCCTTTTCCTATGCAGAAAAGCTTGAGAAATGGTCTTGGATTTAGAGCAAGGTAAAGAAGGAATGGAGTCTTAATCTACTAGGCCCCTCCTGCCATGGGAACTCCGGTGAGAACACAGGGCTGATGCTTTTCTTGTCAGTGTCTCAGCATGGAAGATGCAAATGTCAACAGCTCTAGGAACACTTAAGAAACAGCCTTCCTTTCAGTGCAGGTAAGGAAACTGAGGTCCCAAAAGAAAATGAGTAGCTCAAGCTAGAGAGTGTTAAGAACGAGTTTAGACATTTGGGTTCTGGGCTCTAAGGAAGATCTGTTTACCTTCCTGCCCCATCTGTCTGTCCTGCATGGACTTCTTCCTTTTTCTCTAAAGGCAGCAGCCACTCGCCTACAGCCAGTGCTGTCAATGATTCATCACTTGCTAGTTTTTGGTCTGGAGCCACTTGAAATGTGATAAACAAGGTTTTGTATTTTTTTTTTTTCAATAAGGCAATGTCCAAATACATATGGCTCACTGACTGACCAACTGCAGTGCTTTTTTGTCTCAGTAGGTAAGAAAGATTCTTCACTTCATGGATAATATGTTAAATTAGTGAAAATGGGCCTTTTTTTTTAACAATCATTGTCTAAAGCTGAATAGATGCAGATATTTATTGATGCTGCATCCTTCCATGTAGTATTTTTGTACTGTGGCTTTATTCCTGCAAATAATCAGGCAATTTCCACTCTTTTAAAGAAAATGCATAATTTAAGGAGTTGAAAGATGGTTTCAAGTGAGGTATCAGGCAAAAAGGAAGATGAGTTCCATGAGGACAACTGCTCCTTTCTTTGTCAGCCGTTTGGGCTGCTGCTGAGTGTTTGAGGTCTCTGCTGCTGTGCAGGAAAGGGTGGGAGCTCTCCTCCACCCTTCCCCTTCCTGCCCCACAGTGGCTGAACCAGCAAGAGAAGGTCAAGCCGACTCATACTGAAAGCCAGAGGAGCCTGAGCCTTGCCAATCAGTGTTGCCTAACAGGTCTGCCGTGACTACCTGCTTAAGTTATGCTGTACAGTTAAGACAATAAAAATGAAACAGAAGTAGATGTCTTAAGGCCATGGAAATTGGCAGAAGTACATATCTCAGTCATTGAAATATAATTTGGAGCCTGGAACCATAGCTCAGTGGCAGGGCATTTGCCTATTATGTTTGAGGCCCTGAGTTTGATGCTTAACACTTAAAAATTAATAATAGTTGTATGATATGTGAGTTGCATCTCACTAAAGGCTTTGCAAAGCTGACATCTCCTCATAAACACATACAACTTCCTTGTGGTAGAAATGTGTTCTCATTGAATAGCCAAAGTATGCCACCTTTGTACAATGCCTCATAATGGACACAGAACTTTGTGTGTGTGTTCATGTATGTATGTATGCACATGTGTTCATGCATGTATATTCACACACATGCTCATGTATGCATGTATTCACGTGCTTGTGTATGTTTTGTGTGTATATATGTGCATGGGTGTGTTCAGGTACATATGGGTACACATGTGTATATGGTTCATCTTAATGTGGGTACACATGTGTGTATGTGTTCATGTGCATGTGTGTGCACATGTGTATATACATTCACATGCATGTGAAAAGCAAAGGTTTGTTCCTATTGCTGTTTCTCAGTTGCTCTAAACTTGGGTTTGTTTTTTTGTTTTGGTTTTTTGCTTTTCAGAACAGGGTCTCTGACTGGCCTAGAATGTGCCAATTTTCCCAGGTTGTCTGGCTAGGATCCTCAGGGAGCCTGTCTGTCTCCACCTTCCCAGCTCTGGAATATTCAACACCATGCTTGGCCTTCTTGTGTGAGTTTTGGAGGTTGAACTCATGTCCTTGTGTTTGCAGAGCAAGCACTTTATCTGCTGAGCCATCTCTCGGGCCCTGGACACAAAGTTTTCAAAGATTTTATCCAAGACTTTCACAGGTATGAGTACAACAGGAAAGCAGGAATCAAAATGCTCAGGCACTACTCCTACAAGAGAAGTGATTTCCTTAAGCTACTAAGAGACTAAATGTTAGACACATTTTAAAGCCCATATAGCTTCACATATGCTCTCTGTATAGTGGGAATTGGCTTCAACATGTCAGGTTCTCAGGGCAGTTAGAATTCTAATGGAAAGAGGGAGCATATATGTGGATAGTTCTGATGATGGTCTAGAAAGGTACAACACAAGTGAAAATCTTGTGGTTTCATTGTGATGTCCACTGAGATATCCGTTACTCAGTGATTGTAAACTTGCAGGTGTTCTGAAGATCTCATGGTAAAGAATCAGGGCTGTGAAAGCCTTTTTATGTTTAGACAACATGGTGTGGATATGGATATCTGGGATGAGTTAAAATGGTTAACCCTAGACATTTTGAGGGCTATGAGTCAGCACAAAGTACCTGACAATGGATGTCCGGGGACCCCAAAAATAAACAGTGATGTAGTTAGTCTGCTACATAACTAACCAGTTTGGGCCACCTTTGTGCTATTTCCTTTAAAAAGTCCTTGAGACCAAGGGCACACATTCTCAGTTAGGGGCCACCTGCCCAACAGCCTGTGTGTTCTCACCCAGTCAAAATAAAACATGTCTCCTTTGCCAGTGGCCCCATGAATCTTCTTTAATCTCCAAGCTTCTCATGAGCCTAGATCCCTGATCCCCAAATCTGACCTCCACACTTGCCCATGTTTAACATTTAGATAAATGTTTAGAGAACGAAAATTCATAATTCAAACTTGATTGGTATAACCACACAGAGCTTCTCCTTTAGAGAAGTAAACACTCAGTATTTAATAACAGATGCCTTCAGGAAGGTGCTTGAAGTCTTTGCTAGGGAGTAGGTACTCATCTGTGATGCAGAAATTTAAGACCTGTGAGAAGAACTAAGTAGGTGCAGGAGTGCTGGGAAAGTTGCAAAGGAGACCTACGGATAAAATCAGAAACTTCAGAATAGCAAAGCATATGGCAGAAGGAAGCAGAGCACAGGGGTTAGAAGTCTGGTTTCTGGATCTGAGGCCCAAGTATCACAACACCAGCCTGAGCCTTGTATCTAAACATGAGAATGCAAATCAGAGATCTTTGCTGATTCAACCTTGTGCCTTGGAGCACAGATGCCACAGACCCCTCCCCCAGTGGCTACTTCCATGTGAGACAGCTGGTTTGAGGTTCACCAAACATAGTTCCAAAGCCACAAGTTGAAGTCAATGGGACTCAGCATTGTCAAACGAACCACTGGTAGTCCAAGAAAAGGGAAACAGGTGACGTGGGTTTCAAACATTTTAACTGTGCTCTCTCGATGATAGTTTCAAATAAGGAAGGAACAAAATAGTGTGGCAGCCATGACTTGGTTTATAATGAAAAATCACCTTCTAAGTGCTAAGAGAATTTAAAAGTCACCTAGTCAAACCAAGTGCTGCTCTGGAAATTGAACTGTTAGGTGCTCTGTTGTTGGTTATGTGTTTTCCCCAACAGTTTGTATTAGGTGTTTTTTTATCAAAGTGAAAAGGATTTAATACTGAAATCTCTGCCACCAGCTCTCTAATTTGGATTTTCAGGAAGCTACTTACAGAAGTATTGAGAGGGCAGCTCCAGTTGCACAGATACCATACCTGTGTCACAATTGAAAAGAACTTTATGGATGCACAGCTGCGTCCATCCATAAAGTTCTCCACCCAAGAACAGGAATCCTGCATGGCCAGGATTGGGCAGTGGAAATATCTGTGCAGTGGAAAAGGACAGTCGAGGTTCATGCACTAAGGAAGGCACAGACTTCCTGGCTGGAGACCAAGGGATCCAATCCCATTATTAACAATTGGGAACCTGAAAGGTTATTCAACTGTCTAAAAAAAGAACCACATTTCACATCTTCAAATTTAAAGCAATGTTACCTGATCATTATGCTGTTTTGAAGAATATGCAAACTATTTAATAAATAGTCACGGTTCTAGATCCCTAATCATAGTAAATGCTTAGTGACTATAAGTTAGCAATTTTATGACCCTGGCTCACATGGCATACAGTAGACACACAGAAATTATCTGACCTCTAAAGAAATGGCTACATTGGAACCTTATTCATATTCCATAAGCTTGGTTATTTCTAATTTAACTCCCTGCAAACACTGAAGGAGTTATTTCTATTAAAAATAAGAGGAAACTGAGGCTGTGCTGATATATTTGAAACACATTTTTCTGAATAATATATTGGGTTTGAGCATAAAAGTGAGAATCTGAGTTTGCTCTTGAAATGTTACTGGAAGTAAACACAATGAAGTTAGAAAAGTCATTTTTCATCTTTGGAATCCATGTAGCCTCAGGACAATGGCCAAACTCCCTGACAGAATATTCTAGAAAGTGCGGACTGTGCATGTGCCCTGGACTATTCTACTCCCTTAAGAAACCAACAGTTCTGGGGCTGGAGAGATGGCCTAGCGGTTAAGGGTGCCGACCGTTCTTGCAGAGGACCCGGGTTCGATCCCCAGCACCCACATGGCGGCCAAGAGCCGTCTGAAACTCCAATTTCAGGAGAACTCCAGTTCCAGGGGAGTCCGACACCTTCTTCTGACCTCCGCGGCGTTGCACGTCATGGGTGCACAGACTTGTATGCAGACAATACATTCATAACAACATGAATAGTAAAGTAAAAAAAAAAAAAAAAAAGAAACCAACAGTTCTGGAAGCAAGTGGTCTTGCTCCCATTGCACAGGGGAGAAGAGCGAAGCTCCAAGTCAGGTTAATAGTTCAGTCTCCCATATCTGGTGAGTTTTGAAGTCAAGTTCTGCAACCATACTGGGGTGATCCCAGTCCCCACAATTCTCCATAACACCATACTGCCTCCCACGGGTTTCCCGTAATAGAATTAGAAAGTCCCGTGACTCACAATCTTCCTCAGCACAAAGTCATCTCAAAAATCTTTGGCTTGGAAACAACTTTGAAGTGTGACAAGTCCCTTCTCTGTAACCATAGTTTCTCCCAGTACATCCATCAAGAAACCTGAAGGCCATGAAACACCATGAGCACTGAGGGTTGAGTACACCTTGGGATGTTCACCAAGATGGTCCACTGGTCCAGCTCTCGGACTCACAATGCAGATCATGGTATTAAGGCCTGAAGGCAATTGTCAGGTGCCTATGACCATATGTACACTGAGCAGCACAGGTCCAGGCGACTGAGTACAGTGTTCAAGAACAGACATGCCAGACCCGGAGGCCACAACTGAAGGTTTGAGAAATCACACAACCGAACCAAAGAATATTCAAGCCAAGAAGTTCACCCTAGAAAAAGTTATATCAAATGCACTGTGGGCAAGATCTTATTTATTTATTTATTTATTTATTTATTTATTTATTTATTTATATTTATCAAATCTAGACCCGTGTCCCCCACCCTATCCCTCCACCCCACCAGAGCTATGCATTCTGCCAAACATGCTTTCATCTCTTTTCTCAGTCCTTTCTCAATATTCTCCCCATGTGGAAGTTGACTGTTCTGACGAGTTCACTGTTTCAGTCAGTTTCTTTGATGCAACCCTCTTTGTGTTGTTGTGTCCAATATGCAATCACTCCCAACTGCTTGGACAAAAGCTCAAGGGCCGTGCACAAGAAATACAATAGGTAATTGCACTAGCATCCACAGATGAGGGATACCATTTATTGTTTGTTTTTCTGGGACTGTGTTACTTCACTCAGCATGATGTCCCTAGCTCCAGCCCGTTTTCCTGCAAATCTCATATTCATCTTTTCTTTACTGCTGCATAGAAACTCCATTGTGTAGATGTACCAATAACATTTCTCTAATCCAATTGTCATTTGAGAAGCATTT
Organism: Rhizomys pruinosus; assembly: GCA_009823505.1. NCBI lineage: Eukaryota > Metazoa > Chordata > Mammalia > Rodentia > Spalacidae > Rhizomys > Rhizomys pruinosus. Next base: position 516,890 of record VZQC01010196.1, read on the forward strand.
GGGTTGGTTCCAGCTCCTTGCTATTGGTGAAGAGAGACTGAAATAAACATGCCATGCATGTATCTCTGCCTGGGGAGTCTTGAGGTACATGCCTAGGAGTGGTATGGCTGGGTCAGGTGGTCAGGTGGCAAGTTCATTCCAAGTCTTCCAAAGGTTTCTCCACACTGCTTTCCCATAGTGGCTGTACGAGTTTACATTCCCACCAGCGTGGATGAGAGTTCCCCTTTCCCACAACCTCTCCAGCACTTGTATCATTTTGTTTTCTTGATCCTAGCCATTCCTTATTGGAGTAAGATGATATCTTAAAGTGGTTTTCATTTGCATTTCCTTAATGATTAAGTGATGTTGAACCTTCTTAAGATGTTTCTCAGCCATCTCTAATTTCTCACTTGTGAAATCTCTGTTCAGCCTTTGCTCCATCTATTGATGGGTCATTTGTTTTCGTTTTTCTTTGTTTTTTGAGTAGTTTTATATTTTCTGGAAATCAATGCTTTGTCAGAGTTTGGGGTTTCACGTTGAGGTCTTTAATCCATCTGGAATTAAACTTTTGTACAGGGCGAGGTAGGGGGTTTTAATTTCATTATCTACAAGTGGTGATCCATTTTGCCAACACCATTTGCTTGAAGAGTGTAGAGCTGGTAGGCTGTCTTGGTTCATTTGGTTCTGTCTTTTCCGTCCGATGTGTCTTTCTTGGCCCGCCTTGGGTCAAGAATATGAAATTGGGCTTGAAAAGAAGAAAAATGGTGATACGATGTGCTGGAGCAAGAAGGGGGTGGAAGAGAGGAGATGAAGCGAAGGGGGGGGGAAGTTTTGGAATCAATGCGAAAAAAGAGAGGAAATAATATAACATTAATCGACAAGGAAAGAGCGCCAAGACAGGGATAAATGGTCACAGATCTGATTGTGTATCTCTCCAAGTACCAAAGAGGACCCAGACGTCAAACTATACCTATACAAGCGACTTGTTTTTATGAGCATGAGTAGTTACCTTATGCGTCAATACAAAAACTTGTCATAAGAGTCTGCTACAGACAGCTAGCCCCGTCTGTGTACGCATCTGTTGTCACTCAGGGAATGATCAAAACTCTGAGTCACATTATATGTGGCTGCGCCATTCCTCGGTTATTGTACAAAGAGAGTGACACTGGTAAGTGACTAATGGAGAATATGCTACTCTCACCAGTACCTAGGGTGGAATACGACCATAAGTGTGAGATAAAAAAGGGAGAAGAAGGAAAGGGGAAAAAGAAAGAGAGGGAAAGGAAAAAGGGAAGGAAATTGAATTGGTGGGGGGAGGTGTACAGATATAGCAAAAACGCTATACAAGAAAATGTAGTTAGTATAGAACGTATGTGAGCGGGAAGGTGTAAAACATTAAAGAGAATCAACACAAGGAAGTGATATTAAAGAAAAAAATAGGAGAAAAAATTACTACGAGCAAATACGCGGAATGGACAAACAGTGGGGAAGGGGTGGTATAAAATCACAGAGGTGAACTAAGGTGCGAATAGAATGTCGATACGAAATCAGAGATGAGGAGAAAACCGTGTACTAAGGTGTATGTGCATTCTAATAAATACTATATTTAAGGGATATATCAAATCAGAGACACTCACGTGTAAGAACGCATTTTGTAGCGTCTACGAAGTTTGCGAGTCTGGCCAGTAGGATATCAATAAATAATAAATAAGTGAAATATTGTAGTGGATGAGCTGACTGGTAAAGTAGGAATATAGCAGGCCTTAAGTTCCGAATATACACGACCAGGGTAAATAATGAGTTAGTTTTTAAATCAAGGGCCATTGATTAGAAATGGGTTGTGGGGAATATGTATAATAACGTGCAATAACAAGTAATAGGAAAGAAAGTAGGTAAAGAACTACCGGTCCCACAAATAAAGTACTAGAAGCGGACGAGTAGATGCAATCATTCACATAGGGAGGGTGTGTATAATAATGAGGAAAGAGGATATAGAATTTATTAGACGAGAAAAAACTCCAACGATAAAGTGACAGCAGATCAATCAGTCAGCGATGGACAATCGGGCGGGCTGATCCAGTAGAAATACCTGGAGGGCGTGATGAACAGAAAGAAAAGATGACATAAGGAGCGTTGCAGGAAAACGCTTTTAATTTCCTTTTTCTTGCCTATTGCTCTAGCAAGTGTTTCAAGCACGATATTGAAGAGTGGTGGTCAGGGGGCAGCCGTGCCGAGTTCCGACTTTAAAGGTAATGTTTCTGCATTTCCCCCATTTAGGATTATGCTATGGGTTCCTGTATATGGCTTTGATTGCATTGAGAATGATCCCTCCAATCCAATTCCGTCTAGGACTTTAAGCATGAAGGGATAGCGTGGATTTTGTCAAAGACTTTTTCAGCATCAATTGAGATGATGGTGTGTTTTTGGTCTTTCATCCGTTTATGTGTTGATGATGTTTATTGATTTTCATATGTTGAACATCCCTGCATCTCTGGTATGAATCCAACTTGGTCATATGGATGACTTCTTGATGTGGGGATGCGATTTTGCCAGTTATCCTGTTTAGAATTTTGGCAGCTGTGGTCATTTAGGAGATGGGTCTATCATTCTCCTTTTTAGTTCTATCTTTGCCTGGTTTTGGTAAAACAATAGAGTGATGCTGGCTTCATAAAAGGAATTTGGGAGAATTCTCTTTTTTTGTATCCTTCTAAACAATGTCAGTAATAATGGTTGGTAGGTCTTTTTGAAATGTATTATAGAATTCTGCTGTGAAACTGGCCTGGGCCTGGGCATTTTTTGTTGGGGAGTTTCTTATTACATCTTCAATTTCCTTCATGTATTTATGGGTCTGTTTAAGCTGTGGAGCTCTTCTTGGTTGAGCTGTTGATTCCCAGGATTTCATATTCATCCAGTTCTGCTAGGTTTTCAAACTTGGTAGAGTAATAGTTTTTTGACGTAGTCCCATATGATGTTCTGGATCTTTTCCTTGTCTGTTGTGATATTTCCCTGTTCATCACGGATTGGTAGTGATTTGGAATTCTTCCGTCTTCTTTTGATTAACTGGCTAGAGGTCTGTCTATCTTTTTTAATCTCTCAAAGAGACACTTTTGGATTCATTGATCTTTTGAATTGTGTTTCTTTGTTTGTATTTCATTGATTTCTGCTCTGATTTTTTTTATTTTTCTGTCTGTGGCAGTTAGGTCATCTGTTGTGTCCTCTCAAGTGCTTTAGCTGTAGTGTTAGATAATTCACTTGGGCTCTTTCTGTGTTTCTAACGTAGGCACCCAGGAGCTATAAACTTCCTCTTAGTACTTGCTTTTTAAGGTTCCCATAGGTTTTGTTTTGTATTATGTCATGTCAGTCAGGTTCCAGGATGCTTTTATTTCTTTATGTATCTCTTCCTTAACCCATTCAATATTCAAGAGTGTGTTGTTTATGTCTCCAGTGTTTCTTGTAGGCAGTAGGGCTTTCCTAGTATTGATGTGGGGGGGGGGGGGGGGGTTAGCTTTATTGCACTGTGGTCTGATAGAAATGCATAGAATTAATTTCATATGTATTTGTATTTACTTTGGAGGCTCTTCTGTGTGTCCCAGTAAATGTGTGTCGATTTTGGAGAATTTTCTGTGGGTGTCTGAGTAGAAAGTGTTTCTCTGGTATTAGTGGTGAATATTTGGTAGAGGTCTATGAAGTCCATTTGGTGTACCATATAATCGTTTCAAGTTCAGTATGTCTCTGTTATTCATCTTTTCCTGTTGACCGGTCCCAAGGGCCAGTGGGTATTGAAGTCCCCTCTTGAGGTACTGGGGTTAGTGTGTGACTTGTGTTCCTGGAGAATTGTCCTTTAAGTTTTTGCACCAGAATTTTGGGCATATATATTCAATTTGAAATCTTCTTGTAATGTTGCCTTTGACTAAAAATGTAATGGCACTTCTTTGTCTCTTTCTGATTGCGTTTACTTGAATCTTATTTTTGTCTGATATAAAATAGCAACACCTGCTTCTTTTTTGGTACCATGTTTCTTGGAATTTTTTTCCATCCTTTCCACTTAAGGTGGTGCCTGTCCTTGAAGGTAAGATGTGTTTCTTGGTAGACAGCAATCAGTGGTTGTTCATGTTTCCTAAACCAGCTCCCAGTCTATGTCTTTTGCTGGAATTTAATCCATAATAAAAAAAAAAACTTAGGGTTTATGACTGTTAGGTTTGTTTTCCTTCCTTTTGCCTTATTATCCATTGGGGCGTTTGGGTTGAGGTGGTCGCACTTCTGCAGTATTGTTTTAATTGATTTCTCTTTCCTACGGTGCCTGGGACGTGGTTGCTCCTTTTTTCTGTCTGTCGGAATCCTTCAAGTATTTCTTGAAGGGTTGGTTTTCCCAGACATGTATTCTTTCATGTGGTTTATGTCATGGAAGTTTTTCTCTCTCCTTCAACTATAATTGACATTTTTGCTGGGTATAGTAACCTGGGTTGGCATCTATTGTCCTTTAACACTGGGAATGCTTTGCTCCAGGTTCTTCTTGCTTTCATAGTTTGCATTGAGAAGTCAGTTGTAATTCTGATAGGTTTCCCCTTATAGGTCACTTGTTGTTTTTCTCTTGTGGCTTTAAGGATTTTGTCTTTGTTTTGGGTGTCTAGCATTTTAACTATGATGTGGCATGGAGAATTTCTTTTCTGATCTTGTCTGTTTGGAGTTCTATGTGCTTCTTGTATTGGTATTGGTTTGTCCTTTTTTAGTTTGGGGAAGTTTTCATCTATTATTCTGTTGAAGATCTGATCAATACCATTCTCTTGGGATTCTTCTCCTTCCTCTATTCCTATGATGTGGAGGTTTGATCTTTTCATAGTGTCCCATAGTTCCTGGTTGTTTCAGTTTTGTGTATTTTTAAATTTTTCATAATCTTTCCTTGAGGTTTTTAGTTGTTCTGTGTTATCTTCTAGGTCTGACATTCTTTGTTCTGCTTCCTCCATTCTGCTTCTGAGGCTTTTTCCATTCCTTTGGTCTTGATTGGGTGAGTGTTTGATTTCCTTTTTCATTTCCTCTTCTGATTTCTTTAGTATTTCTACTTCCTTTTGGAGCTTCTCAGTCTCTTCCTGTAGCTCTTTGTTTAGCTGGTTGGTTTCCTTTTCTTTTTCAGCATGGGATCTTTTCAGTGTTTCTACTTCCTTCTGGAGTTTGTCATTCTCTCTCTCTAGGTCCTTCTTGAGATCTTCATTCTCTTTTCTTAATTCTTTGATTTGCTCTTTTTAATCTTGTAGTTCTTTAAGTATGTTCCCAATTGTGTTTCTGATATCTGTGTCCTGACCCATCCTCAGGGTGATCCCACTATAGGAATCTTCTTATTCCTGTGGGATTATCCTGCCCCTTTCCTGTGTTGTCTCTCTTCTTCATGTTCCTGGCATATGAGCTTCTCCTTGCCTGTATTCCAATGTGAGTCCCAAATGCCTCTTCACTGTGTTGAAGGCTTTCTTTGCTTGCCTCCTTCAGATGCCTTCGTAATCGCAGTTGGTGGTGGGGGGTGCTCTTTAGCCCGTGCCCCGGTACCTGCTCTTCAGGTAGTTTTGGGAGATCTCAGATCTCAATACTCACACAACCCTACCTTTTATACCAGCTGGGAGGATAACTCTGCCCCCAGGGCCACAAAAGCCAATTAAGCCAAAGACAACTGGATTGACTATATTAAGTCAGCAATCAGCCTTGCTGAAGCACCCAGCTCCTCCCTACCTACCTGTGCTTCAGTTGGTCTTGGGAGATCCCAGATCCTGTGGGCAAGATCTATACTCTTCAAATCAGCCTCTTGCAAAGAAAGCACTTGCTCCGAAATCATCACCTTTCCTTTGCCAAAATTCGTGAGAAAATGGAACAATTGACTTACACAATCTTGGTTAAGACTGTGAGAGTGGACAAAACTTTATCCTCATCTTCTAGTTTAATTTCTGTTGTGATAAAATACCTGGACAGAAGACAACTTAGGGAATGAAGGTCCTTATTGGCCTTACAATTCCAAGCTCTAGTGCACAATTATAGGGAAGTCACAGCTATCAGAGCTTGTGACATCAGTCGCATCATATCCACAATCAAGACCAGAGAGAAGGGATGGATTCATCCGTGCTGACTTGCTCTCTTATGCTCAGCTACCTTTCTTCACTCTTGTTTACTTCAGGACCCAGCCCATGAAATGGTGACTCTCACATTCAGCGTGGCTCTTCTTTTTTTTTTTTTTTTAATTTTATTTATTTCTGTATGTGTATGAATTACTGTCTGCATGCAGGTTTGTGCATCTGTGTCATACAATGCCGCGGAGGTCAGAAGAGGGTCTTGGATTCCTCTGGAACTGGAGTTCTCCTGGAATTGGAGTTACAGATTGTTCTTAGCCGCCATGTGGGTGCTGGGGATCGAACCCGGGTCCTCTGCAAGAGCAGTCCGTGCTCTTAATCGCTAGGCTATCTCTCCAGGCCCCGGCTCTTCTTTCATAAATTAACAATCAAGACAATTTCTCACAGACGTGACCATAGGCCAACTTGGGCTACATAGCTCCTCAGTTGACACTCAGTTAAAACAGTGCTGACCCCTCTTACAGAGGACCCGGGTTTGATCCCCAGCACCCACATGGCAGCCGAGAACCATCTGAAACTCCAATTCCAGGAGAACTCCAGTTCCAGGGGAATCTGACACCCTCTTCTGACCTCCGCGGCATTGCACGACACGGGTGCACAAACTTGCATGTAGACAGTACATTCATACACATACATAAATAAATAAAATTAATAAAAAAACCCAACATTGAATTAATCCCCAAGTATCAGAAGAGGGGCTAGAGGTGAACATTGAACTGTGTTTATCAGTATTACAGTCAGATCCTTATAAGAAGAAAATATTTAACATGTGATGCTTGAAAGCACAGTGTGTCCTTTCTACTCAAAGTCTACCAGCTAGAATTCTGGCATGGAGTGACACATAGCTACCAGAGACTTGGGACAGATAACCCCCATGTGTGCCCAAGAAGAAAGAAGGAGGGGCAAATTGATGTTTGATACCTGGTGTGATAATCATCCAGATTTCCCGATGCACAGTGCAATTTTATCAGATTTTTATATCTTGTATGTATTGATGAGGTACAATGTGATGTGTTGCTTAATGATGTAATGATCGAATGAGTGTAATTAGCATATCCATCAACTTGAATTTTTGTTTCTTTGAAATTAATCTATTAAAAGTCCTCTCTTCTCACTATATAAAGTGCATTATTATTAATTATATTCACCTTGCTGTGCTGTCAAAGAACAGAATTTATTGTCTGTTTGATTGTAACATAGTAACTTTTGACAACCTCTGTTCATGCACCGGCTCTACTGTCCAGTGTCTGGTCACCGCTTTTCTTCTCTGAGCTTCTGTGAAGTCAGTTTTTTTCAGATTGCATCCATGAAGGAGATTATATGGTATTCTCTTTCTGTGCCTGGCTTGTGTCACTGAACATACCATCTTCTGGGTCTGTTTAAGTTGATAAGAACTCATGTGTATATGCATTTTCTTTATCAACTCACCCATTGAGAGCATTTACATTGATTCTCTAGTTTGGTTATTATAACTAGTGCTGAGGCAATAAATTCTTTGTGGTACTTATTTTGTTTTCTTCGGATATCTTTTCAATGGTGTTGTTAGATTGCACAGTATTTTTAGTTTGTTATGATTTTTTTGAGACAGGGTCTCACTATATAATACTGACAGAACTGGAACTTACTTTGTAGACCAGGTTGGCCTTAGACTCACAGAGATCCACCTGCCTCTGCCTCCTGAGTGCTGGAATGTAAGACATCTACCACTAAACTTGGCTAGTTTTAGTTTTTTGAGGACCCTCCATCCATTTTTTTCCATGGTGGGTGTCCTAGTGTATATTCTCACTGATAGTGCATAAATTTACCCTTCACAATATGTCAATACATTTCTTCAAATGATGAGGTGAAGTCTTTTTCCCAAAACTTCAGCCTGAAGATGTGCAAACCCCGAGTACTCCCATTTGAAGTAGTGCATTGGTGACCTGAAACTTTTCTCCTATGCTCACCAGGTCTACTATCATCATGTTAGGTGAATTTTTAGTTTGGTTGACATTTTTTTTCTTACCATGAAACAGAACGTTACCCATCTTGGTGCCATTTGAATCCCAGTGTTATGCTTACTCAGTGTTCTAGCTTACAACCCTCTCACCTATATCCCTCTAACTTCTTTGTAGGATTCTGCCCAACATCATCTTTGTCCAATATTTATTTAGACTGTGCTTTACAAAGTGCTTGGTTCATGCCAAGGGCCACAGAGATTCTGGACACCAAGGATTTAGAAATAAAGAAAAGACAGGATTAGAATCAGAGAAGCCCTGTTTTTCTCAACTCACACACTGCCTGGAGGAGAAGTGGTTAAAGAGAGGGCCGACTCGTGTTCTGATAAATGTGAGCACACAGAGTAATGAGAATAGAGAGACAACCAAAGCAATTGTGCCTGGGGATGGTTTCAAAGTAGAAGCAATTTTTAGGATGAATTTTGAATGATAAATAATGATTCCCAATGAGAACACATTATAGACAAAAGCAAAGCTCTCTACCCAGCACAAGGAGGGAGAATGAAAAATTGAGCTTCGCTGCTGCTTTAGGAGTGGGAGGGCAGGGAGTGAGAGAAGATAAATGTGAATTTAGAGTTTGATGACTTAGGAGGAGAAATGACTGAGGAAGAAATCAAACTTCGTCTTTTCAATCTTGATCTCTGAGCACTATATCTATCTGTTCTTTCTTTTTTCTTTACTTAAAAAAGTAAGTAAAATTTTTATTTTGGGGATGTTAACTGAGAACTGTGCTGATTTGTACAAAGATTTTCCTGTTTCCCTCATCCTTTCCCCTGCTATTTCATTACACGCCAATATTGAAATACTTACATAATGCCAGGTTCTCTGGCTACCTGGTTGGGATTTGAATGAAGTCACAGTCATCAAGTAACCCATCCCTCATGAGGGAGATGTGATGGCTAATGTCAATTGTCTACTAGGAAGAATGTAGAACCACCTGGGAGAGGGGTTTCTGGGCATGCCTGTGGGGCATTATCTTGATTATGTTATTTGATGTGGGGAGACTCATCTTAATTGTGAGATCATTCCCTAAGAAAGAGATCCTGGACTGTATAAAGTTGAGAAACAGACTGGGGCCTGGAGAGATGGCACAACCATTAAGAGCACTGACTATTCTTGCAGAAGACCTGGGCTCATATCCTAGCACCAAGATGGCAGGTAAGAATTGTCCAAAACTCCAGTTCCAGGGGATCCAATGCCCTCTCTCCCTCCTTCTTTTGTCCCCAGGCACTGCATAACACAGATGCACCTACACACATGCAGGCATAACACTCATATACATAAAATAAAAACAATTTTTAAAGTGGAGAAATGGAGCTGAGCATCTGTATTGCTCTATTCTGACTGTACACAATGTGACCAGCTGCTTCAGCCTTCTGCTTTCCCAGCATGAAGGATGATGCCTTGAACTGTGAGCTAAAACAAACCCTTTCTCTCTTGTAACTTTTTCAGAGTATTCTATCATAGCAACAAGAAGCTAAGACAGACAGGAAGCAATTAAACAGTGAGGCCCAGGCGACTGGGGTATGGTTCAAGGATGTTGGGAGGATGAAGTATCCCAACCAGAGGCTGGTAGGTTGGAGGACCCAAGGAGAAGTTCCTTGTGTGATTTGATCCCTAAGAAGCCATCCTTCATCAAATCCCCCAGTAGTGATGGTTCATTGTGAGGAGACCCTAAATGCCCTGACTCATGTGCATGCAAGTGGGCAGGTTCCACTCAAACAGGACCATGCAGCACTGAATGATGGCGTGGGACATGTACAGCTCTGTGGTCCATTCATGGGGAGCCCCTTTGCAGCAGGAGTTTATCTCATCTCTTCTATGGCACTGGCTACTACATACTGTTCTACATACTGCTTTACACACTGTCCAACCCTGAGAAGAACCATCTGGTGAGCCGATGCAACGCTTTCTGTAAGAGGAGGGACAATCTTCAGAAGCCGCAAAAGCTATGCTTCATCGTCCTGTCCCTCCCACATAAACTGAGCTCAGCGGCCCACAGCCACCTCTGTGAACAACGACACTAAGGTTTCACTGTCTCCTTCATGCACTGCCCATGTCTTGTGGTTACCCAATGCATTGCTTTTGCAATTAAAGGGTAAATGGGCTTGAAAGGAAACCATGAGTCTGACTTTGGAAGGTGTCGGGCTCTCAACCTCACTGAGTCATAGTGAATTTATGAGCCAGGTGAGGATTTACCAGCTGTCCTGCAATGATGCTCCAAACCCCAGCTTTGTGGGGGAGGGGAAAAGTAGTTATGGATATTCTCCCCAATTTCAAGACTTAAAAAAAATCTTCTAAATTTTACATTACTTTTGTATTCTTTTAAAAAAGTTTTTCAGTTTGTCCACAGAGAACACAGATTTTATCTTTCTAATTCATTTGAATTAATACTACTGGTCAACAGAGGAGAGGCACTGAGAGGACTGAGAAGCCCTTGGCTCCCTGGGCATGCTGTGGCAGTGGAGTGCCTGTGCTTGCTGTGTTGGTGATGATATGTGAAGCCCTCTCTGCAGTGGTGTTAGTTGTGTCAGTAGAAGATGGAGCCCCCAGTCTCATATAGGAGCTTTTATTTACCCCATTAACTTTTGGAAACTATTCCTTTTTTCCCTCATCCCATTAACTGGTAAGTGGTAATACCCTTGAAAGACAGCTTGCATACTATGCCATGCACATGATGAATCACGGCCTAATGTTAATTTTTACTCTTGCTTCTTCCATAGTTCTGCTACAATGGCGAGACCCTTCAACTTCCTCTGTCCACTCTTGACTTGAATATATGAGACTGTCTGGCTTGTCCATCCAAATTCCCAGGATATTCCATTGTCTGTATTTTTTCAGTTAATATTGATCACCTACCTTCACACTCCATGTTCTTTCACACATTTTTGTGTATTCATAAAGAACTATTTTCTTTTTCACAGGTGATAATAAAATTTTTCTCAGATTTTTTTTGCCATAGTTACTTTTCTTTCATTTTCATGTTCTAGATATATCTTACTGAATATGAAACTCCAGACAGCTGTTTATTTTCTTCATGTTTATGTCGCTCCTGTCTTTCGTCAGTTTGGAAACTTCTTGGCTGTGTGTCTTCAGATATTGTTGTAATAGATTTCCTGCAATCCTCTTAAAATTTAAGTGATCTTCTGATCTGTTTGTTATAGATTCTACTTTTCTGATAAACTCCCAATTATTTAAACTATTTTGTTTAAAAAATATTTAGCACAGTGAAGTGCTATTGTGAAGTCTTAGACCTCCCACTCCAACATCAACTATAGGCCTGATTCATCACCAGGGGTCCGGCCTTGCTCTCTTCATAACACACAGAACTTGTACTATCCCAGGATAGGATGTTGGTCATCAGCTCTGGTCCAAATGTCCAGTTTGAACATTTAGTTCTTGTTTCACAGTTCTCTGATATTTTAACATATGCAGGCTTCTGCAACTTCTTTAGCTTTACGTGTCCAATGAAGAGCAAGTACAGATCTGCCGTGGCCTCTCCCCTCCTCCACACACTGTTTTCTCAGTGCTTTCTGGGCTTCTGTGTTTCTACCTTTGCTTACCTTCTCCTCTCTGGAAAACTGAAAGGTGATTTTTATACTTAATCAATCCAGTGTGCCTGAGGCTGAAAGGTCTCAGGAAAAGGGTCTTTCAATGCTGGCCTCACTGCCATCCATAAGATCCACTGATGACTGTGTGCCTTGTCTTCCTCACATTGCAATATTGAAGACACTGTAATGGTCAGTTTCTGTTGCATATCTGAACTAAAATGCCATCATTCTTCAGTTCTCTGGCTATATCCACCACCCATGACTTGGTTGAATCTAATCTCTGATAGCTATTCTCGCACAGCAGCTTTGGAACCTCTATCATAACGCACCGTGATCTGTTGGGACCCTCTGACTCTGTTGTTTCCAGACATATTATAAAGTCCAAATCTTATTCATTTTTAGCCCTACAGTGGGGTCTTATACTTGCTAGAATCTACAGCCTCAGTAACTTCATGAAGGTATTCATCTACTTATATGTTTTTTATTTAAGAAATTTACAAATTCAGTACTTGTGTCTAAGTATCTACTGTGTGTCTGATTTAATACTACATGCAAGAGACATAGAAGTGAGGAGAGCTGTCGTCTCATCTTCATACAACACACTGACACGAGGAGGGGGGAATGAGTTGCTCCTCCTAAAAAACCAGGAACATATCACTTATATTATCTGAATGGATAAAGTTATAAGAAGCTACTGTAGACTGTGAAATCTAAATGCTTTAATGGTTTATCTTGGTTGGAGCTTCTTTTCAATTGTGAGAGAGTTCTACAAAGCTCTCTCTGAATGGAGAAGTTCCAACCAACATAAACCATTAAAGCATTTAGATTTCACAGTCTACAGTAGCTTCTTATAACTTTATCCATTCAGATAATATCAGAGAACTGTGAAACAAGAACTAAATGTTCAAACTGGACATTTGGACCAGAGCTGGTGACTAACATTCCATCCTGGGATAGTACAAGTTCTGTGTGTTATGAAGAGAGAAAGGCCGGACCCCTGGTGATGAATCAGGCCTATAGTTGATGTTGGAGTTGGAGGTCTGAGACCTCACAATACCTGTGCTAATGGCAAATTCTTCACTGACTAGAAGGATAGTTCATGTTATTTAGAAAACAAAATAAAGAGGTTAAGGGCTGAGGAGGTGCCTTGATGGGTAAAGGCATGTGCTGTGGAGCTTGATGACGTGAGTTCCATACCTAGAACCTATGTGAAAAGGTAGAAGGAAGTGAAAAACAACTCCCATAAGTTGTCTTCTGATCTCCATATGCATGCAGTAGCAAACACACCACACATGCACATGCACACACACCCACTAAAGAATAAAAATATTTTTTTTGGTCTTTTCAAGACAGGGTCTCCCTGTAGCCCCAGCTGTCCTGAAACTCGCCTTGTAGACCAGGCTGGCCTTGAACTCACAAAGATCTGCCTGTCTCTGCCTCCCAAGTACTAGGATTAAAGGCGTGCACCACCACCAAGCCCGGCTCAAATAAAAACATTTTTAAGGTTTAAGGGTTAAATCATCTCCCTCACATCTCTTGGCTAGTATGTTATGGAATTGGGCTTTCAGAATCCAGACCAAAATTATTCTTTTGGGGCCGGAAAGAAGGCTCACTGTCCCCATCTTTATCTGAAAACTCAGGATAAGAGCAGAGGGAGGGGTGAAGAGATGTCTCAGCAGTTAAGAGCACTGGCTTCATGAGCAGAAGACCCAGGTTCAGTTCCCAGCACCACATGGTGGCTAACAACCACCCATAGCTACAGTTACAGGGGATCCAATGCCCTTTTCTGGTCCCTGTGGGTATTGCATGCATGTGGTGCGCCTACACATATGAAGTCAAATCACTCCACATGAAATAAAATTAAATTTTTAGAATAAATTCTTCTTTTATCATTTTAAAGACTTTCTGTTATTAAGCTAGAGTGGCAATCTGCAATGACAGGATTCTTTTCTGTCTACACTGTACATTATGAAATTCATCATCACCATCGAGTGCCTATGGAGCACCTGAAATGGGAATGAACTGATCAAAAAGCTGAATTTCTAAGTCCACTAAATTTTCAGTTAGATAAACTTGAAGCTAGTGATTATTGTGTCACACATGCTTAAAGTCTAGGTGAACACCCTTTGTTAATACTAAAGATATGATCTGATTGATATCAAAGACAACAGAGATAAAAAAAAAAGATTTTTTTATGCTGAAAATAAAATTCTCTCCCTTAGGACTGGATTTTCTCAGGAAGCGGCTTAGCTCCCCATCACTTCCCCATGTTTCATCAGTGAAGTGTCAGGAAATCTTAGATCTCTATGTTCAAGCATTCTGTTCAGTCAGCTCTGGTGCTGTGCAGAGAGTGCAGAGCACTAAACTGATAGGAAGGCTGCCCAGCATTCATTTTGGGAACCTGAGCCTTGGCAGCATGAAGAGGAAGACCACAGACTCTGCCTTTGAATTACTGCCATGGACATAGGGAAAAACTGTCTGCAAATGTGGGTGAGGCCCGGGCCTGGGCCCTTTGACTTTCCTCAGCATAGATACTTTCATGCATGTCAGAGAGGTGTGTCATTCTGCTGTCTTCTGCATCAGGGACCAGGATACCAGTGCCTGGGGAAACTGGCTCTTCCTACAACCAGACTTTAGCTCCCTAGAGAGAGGCCTATTGTGGCTTTAAATGTTTAGAAATTTGTATCCTTCCCTTTTACTCTAAACCTAGAGAACCATAATTTAGAGAATTTCAATTGCTTGCCTTGAAAAGCATCATTTGCTTTTCCATATTCAATACTGACAGTTAACCACCCACTTTTACCATCACTCCCCCAGACTTCCAGGGTCAGAACTCTGGTCATTTCTTCTTTCCACATTGAATGTCCTACACAAGACCATGCAACCACAGGTATCCTGGCATACACAACTGCCCTGTGATAGTTACTCTTGGTAGAGAAAAGGAATGCTGGGGACAATTAATAGCTTTAAAAATATTTTAGTTATTATTTTTAGTTTATGTGTATCAATGTATTTCCTGCATGTGTATAAATGCCTACAGAGGTCCAAAGAAGGTGTCAGATCTCCTGGAACTGGCATACCTTTACCCTTCGTACAAGACACCTCCAAGCCCAAGTTCCAAAAGTCACTTCCTTGCCTTTACCACCTTCTACTCCTCACTCTCAGCTTTCCTTGGATCCTGAAATGATCTGTAAATCTATACCACTGCAGCCAGGAGGACTGCTCACCAACACTCCTGCATTATCTGCAACTGCCCTGTATTATTCTCTTCTTAGAGATGAGGTGGTGAGGGTATAATGTGACAACTTGGTGTGACTTTAGATGACTAGTCCTCCAAGCTAGTGAGTTTTCCTCTCCATGTTTTTATCACCTAGGTCAACTTTGGTCTGGGCATATGGATTTCAGAAATAACTCATTTTAAATAAATTTATTACAACACTTGATATAGTTTTCAATCTTATTATTGAGTTACTAGATAACTAAGTATCAATTACCATAACACTCTAACTGTGCCTAGTTTTTAAGTTAAACTCTCACCCAGTTGCTAACCAGGCTTAATTCTACCTAGCTTCCCAGATGAGACAAGATCAGCCATGGTCAGGGTGGTATGGCTATAGATTGGTAAGTTAAAATTTATTATAGGTAGGTATGAATAGAGAACTGACTGTTGTCTTCATTGTTAATGTCTACCTGAGGATGTGTGTGTGTGTGTGTGTGTGTGTGTGTCTGTGTGTCTGTGTGTGTGTTGAATTATTTTCCTTGCAATACTGAGAATTCTTAAGTCGGAATCAGGAGGAGGTCTGTTGGAAAGCAAGTGCCATCTTCATTACTTCTGAGTCTTTTGGAAGAAATCCTGCAGGCCTTGGTTTCAATGGGTCCTACTTCAAACACATATTCTGACATCATCTCTGTGTGATCTCAGGTGAGTCATGACAATTCTGTGAATTTCAGTTTCCTCAACTGTCAGGAGGATTAGTGCCTGATGTAAAGATTAAAGAAAACCATTAAAGCATTTAGATTTCACAGTCTAAAGTAGCTTCTTATAACTTTATCCATTCAGATAATAGAAATGATATGTTCCTGGTTTTTTAGAACCAGCTAGATAAAAGATATTTGCTTCATTGTAAAGTCCCAAGTTTGGGGCCAGAATGTGTGTTTACTTTCTTTATTATTTCTCCTTGTTTTTTATTGTGTGTTTGGGTGTGTACACACACAAGTGTGTACATGCCACAACATATGCGTAGAGGCCAGAAGATGACTTTAGGTAGTTGTTTCTTACCTTCCACCTTTATAGTTCCAGGGATTGAACACCAATAATCAGGTCCATGTGACAAGCACCCCACACTGAGCTGTCTTGCTGGCCCTGTGTTTATTCCTTACATTAAAAATAGAAAGCTATTTTGTTCTTGATAACTTCTTTCCTCTTAATTTGTTTCTTCACTCAGAAATCACAGCAGCTAATTGCTAGTTTTTCAATAGGCTTCAGTCATTGTCATCTCTGAGTTAGCTTTGTAGAGCTCTCTCACAATTGAAAAGAAGCTCCAACCGACATAAATAATGAACAAAATCTTCAGCATTGCCCCTGTAAAGATAAATACTTCCTCTCATTCATTATGAAATAAAAAGCCATAAGCCTTTTAAAAATATTCTTGTTTATTATTTTTATTCTGTGCATATGAGTGCATTGCTTGCATGTAGGTAGTTGCACTTACTGCAGGCAATGCCTGTAGAGGTCAGAAGAGGCCATCAGTCTCTTGGAACTGGAGTTACTGATGGTTGTGAGCCACCATGTGAGTGCTGGGAATCAGAGAACCCTGGTTCTCTGCAAGTACATCCAGTACTCTTAACCACTGAGCCATCTCTACAGCCCCAAACCATAGGCATTTAGATTAGTAAGACCCCCTAGTACCAGTCACAGTTCTCAGTGTACAAACTCTTCCAAGGCAAGAAAAATCTAATAGCTACAATTCAGGATGGCTAATTTCAGGTGTCAGTTGACTCTTTCCTGGGGCCTCTTGATGATTATTTTTTAGGTACCTATGTGAAGATATTTCACATCAAATCAGCATACGAATCCTAAACTCAAAAAAGCAAATTGCTTTACCCTGTGTGGGTAAGTGTCCTCTAATCTACTGTGGGCCAGAACAGAACAAAAAAGTGGCCAAAAAGAAACTTTGACTCCTTCTCTTTCTGCCTACTTGCAGGTTGCAGAAAGGTGTCTGTCTTCTCCTCTTGGACTCGGGTTTTATGCCATGGAATCCCTTGGACTCGGGCTCTCAGTGCAGGACTGAATTTCACCATCGACAGTAAGAATCTTCAGTGGTGGACAAAGGGTAATCCCATGAGCCAAATCTTTATAATATCCCCCCTCTCTTTCCCTCCTTCTCTCTCCTTTTTCTTTCCCCTCCTCCCTCTGTATATGGCACTTGTATGGTCATTATTTGCTTTATATAGTTACATATGCAATCACGTATGTACCTTGAAAACTTATATATAACTAGATGTGCTCACATATAATCATATATATTTGTCTGTGCTGAACCCTGAAAATCACACTATTCCACTTATTCTTCTGCTCTTCACATTTAATTAAGTAAAGGGAATTTTTTAGTCACTCTCATGCAGCTTCCTACCTGACAACATATGTGTACATGGTCTAATTCCATGAAAATAGGCCCCCTTCTAAAGCTTCTGTCTTGGCTACAGTGTCCCCTGCAAAAAGAGTTTCTATTTAATAGGAGGATGAACTCCTAACTCTCTGAGTCACTAGGAGATGAAGCACTTTGCAATTCAGCTTCTGAGAAACGTAAGACTAAAACCAAGGCTGTAGGTCCCCATCTGAACAGGACGATGTGGCTGTACAGGCTCAGAGTGCTGTTTTCCTCGCAGGATATGTGGTGGAGTGATGTTCATAATGGCTAACCTCAACAGTCGTCAGCATGAGCACAGGTTAAGGAATCCCATTTGATCTTAAATGGAGTCCATCAGTTTTACTAGAATGTGTCAAAGCACCCCAGCTTCAAACACACACCAGAGCACCTAAATGCCTTTACTGACTGTCAGGGAGAATTTGCAGTTTGTTTTCTGAAAGATGTACCTCACAAGACAAGAATGCAGGGAACGCATGCATGTGGGTGCGTGCTCTGTGTGTGTGTGTGTGTGTGTGATACATCCTCAATTTTCTTCCTTCTGCTCCTCTCAGTTCCATCTCATAGATAAATTATCATCAAGAGTCCCCAGTGTGGAAGATACACTGGGTCTCACCTTGGGTGTGGCTGCAGGGTGGGTGGTATATCTCTTGTTTATGGTTTGTTCAGTGAACTGCCGTGTTCTGAGGGATAACTGCTCAAAGGAAGCTGACAGTTGGAGATGAAGGTCAACTCCCAGCAGCTCTCTCAGTGGAATGTGATAACATCAGCTCACAGCAGAAGAACCAGGGAGGGTGATGAGAGCCAGCTGACAGGGAGACCGAAGAGGAGCTCCTCCAGTGGGGACAGATACAATAAACGGGCAAAGCGTGGGCTCAGGCCTACCACGTGCAGCTATTTCAGTTCCACTTGACCCTGGTAACTGTCCAGTTGTAATGCTCGTTCCTGAGGTTTGAGGCCCATACATGTCATGCCCGGACTCCTCCTGTGCCTGCCCAGTTCTTCCTGTGCATCACCTACTGCTCTCTCCTGAGAGCATCTCATCCCCAACACAACCTTACAGGTTACATGGTTATCCTGCTCCAGTACCATCAGGTCATGATCAGATCTACTTATGATAGAAAACCAAGGCCATAGTTTCTGATTAGTTGCACAGTGAAGTCCAAGTGCCATGGCAAACGAACTGCTGTTTGAGACCCTCCCTGCGCTGCCTTCCCCCTCTGATCCTGCCTTAGCCCGCTAAGTGACCCCGTACACCCTAAGCTGCAGCCTTGTCGAGCTGCTCACCCCTTACTGAAAATACTTGTGTAAGAGATCTCCTCCAACAGTGCCTCTAAAACCAAAATGAAACATCTTTACTTGTAGAAACATTCCTCATGCCTCATTGCCCATAAGTTCAAACGACAGTCGTTAAGGCTTTTCCTCAGCACAGGCTGTAAGACACCATTCCAGTCTCAGTGGGTATTCTGCACACCACTGAGGAAGGCAGCCATTTGCAAAGTCCTCACAGCTTGCAAGCTCTCAGACTTGTCTGTGCTCTGTCTCAGTCTGCTATATGGTGAGGTTTTTATCTCAGTCACTGTCTGCCCACACTTTCATCTGTGCTAGTGTGGTGGCTGAGACATTATAAAGGCTAAATACATTTTGCTTATTTTTGCATTTTTAAATTATTCCATTCCCCATTCTTCACTTAAAACTACATTTCAAAGAATCTATGCTGCCAATTGTAAGGTACATCTAGGAAAGGACATAAATCTGCTTATGTTCTGATGACGGCATCCTGGTTTTTAATCACAGAGAATTTACATATATATGATATTCATTTTAAAATTCTTTTAGATATATGACACATTATGTGTCACCTCATGCCACTTATGAAAATATGAAAGAGAAAATGTAAGGAATCTTATGTCATAGTCAGGATTATCTGTATGAAATAATTTTTATGTTAGCTAGTGGTATATGTTCTCCTCATCAGTTTTCATACTTTGTGCCATCAAGAACTCAGTACACAGGCTGGAGAAATGACTCAGCAGTTAAAAGCACTAGTCTTCCAGAAGATTCGAGTTCAATTCCCAACCCCCACATCAGGTGGTTTGCAACTACCTATGGCTCCAGTTCCCAGGGGACCCCCGACTCCGGCTTCTGTAGACACCTGCACCTATGCACACAAGCCCACACATACACATACACAAATTAGTGGTGGGGTTTTTTCATCTTTTTTGAGACAGGGTCTCCTTCTTGGAGTCCCAGCCATCTTGGAACTCACTTTGTAGACCAGGCTGGCCTTGAACTCACAGAGATCCACCTGCCTCTGCCTCCCAAGTGCTGGGATTAAAGGCATGTGCCGGGGCCTGGAGAGACAGCCTAGCGGTTAAGAGCACCGACTGCTCTTGCAGAGGACCTGGGCTTAATCCCCAGCATCCACATGGCGGCTGAGAACCATCTGTAACTCCAGTTCCAGGAGAACTCCAGTTCCAGGGGAATCTGAGACCCTCTTCTGACCTCCGCGGGATTGCATGACCTCCACGGGTACCTACATGCAGACAGTACATTCATACACATACAAAAAAAAAGGCATGTGCCACCATGCCCAGCCCACAAAAAATTTTTAAATAATGAAAATTAAACTGAAAAAAGAACTCTGTACAATGGTTTCATAATTTGTTTGCTCCTAGTCAACTAATCAACTTTATGCAACATTTCCTATTGGCAGATATAGAGGTATATAGATACAGATAATGAGCATATGATTAATTTTATTAGCTTTTACTAGCACATAATTAATTGCTTCATTAGTACATTCCATATATGTATAATACATTTTAATTATGTTCACACCATATAATTCTCTCTGTATCCCTCCTATACCTTCTGATCTCTTTCCTCTTCCCAACTAATT
Organism: Rhizomys pruinosus; assembly: GCA_009823505.1. Taxonomy (NCBI): domain Eukaryota; kingdom Metazoa; phylum Chordata; class Mammalia; order Rodentia; family Spalacidae; genus Rhizomys; species Rhizomys pruinosus. The sequence goes on from VZQC01010196.1 coordinate 537,077, forward strand.
ATCCTCCTATTTTTCAGGTGTTTTTTCTTCAATGAATCAGTGAGTTCGGTTAGTGTTGCTTATAGCACGTGGCTGAGAGGTTGTTTGTGGATGCATAGACGACTTGCCAATGGCTACACCACTGACAAAATTGTTTCTCCTTCTGGAGGGAGATTCTTGAGCTTACCAAAAGGTGTCAATAAAAAGCTTTCAGACAACAAAGATTAACTTTTATTTCTCAAGAGTTCTCCAGTGAATGTTGATTAAAATGTCAGAGTTTCCATTGTCCAGACACATTACTACAGTATTTACCCACTTCATGACAGCACTCAGAAGGCCACTAATTATGTGACAAACCACCAGGGAGATAGGAGCTCTGAGGTGCTATGGAATTGTATTAGTGTCAGGATGTGATATTCAAGAGCAGTCTAGAATCAGCCACAAAATGTCCAATCTACACTAAGATCCTCTCATGGGTATCAAAAAGTAGTCTAGATTCTTTTTAATGTTTTTATATTTCTTTCTTTGCACATGTGTGTGCGTGTGTGTGTGTGTGTGTGTGTACTCATGTAGAGATCATAGAACACCTTGATGGAGTTGGCTTTCTCTTTCCACCTGTGTTCAGGGGTTGAATTTAGTTTTTCAGTCCCAGTGGCAAGCACTACTACCTGCTAAGCCATCGTGTCCGGCCCTCTAGATTCTTATTTTATCTTAAATAAGTGATATAAAAGCTTGGACATAGGTATCCAGAAGTCACAGCACAAAGTAGAGACAATCAGAGGAAGTGACAGTCAATGGCCTGGTCTCCCGGTACCATATCCATGGTCAGAGCAAACCTGGAATGAGGGTCGAAGAGTGGAAGCCAGAGGGCGGGAGAAGTCTGGTGACCAGAGAGAAGTGTCAGGTGAAAGGCATGGGTAATTTCAAGGAAAATACCAAGCCTGGCTGCCCAATGGATGTTCAATCAAACCAAAATATGGTTTCAATATTTTAACCCAGAAACTTCTTAGGTTGCTTCTAAGTAAACAGAAATTAAGCTTCTGAACCTCAAAGACTTTATTTTATTGACTCTTCATCTCTTGGGTTCTGTAAATGTTATGTCCACCTGTACTTGACATAGAAATTTACTTCAACAAATGCATAGCAGCAAATATTTTTAAAATACCCTTACCTACCAATATAGGTTTTCACATCAACACAAATTACCAAGGAGAAAGAACCGATTTCTTTAGAGAGAATATCAGAGCAATATTTTTTTTTCTGACACCAGGTACAACAATCCTTCTGTCGGGCCTCCCAAGTGCTAGGATATAGACATAAACCATCAGGCCTGGATAGCACAGAAACTCTTGCATAGATCTTCTAGATAGTTTCAGCTTCTTACATCTGAATACAAATGTGTCTCTATCCTGATAAGAAAAATGAAAACTCTGTGCCCACATTCATGTTATAGCATAATAAACATGAAAACTCAATTAGAAAGCAGCATGGAGGAGGTTATATCAACATGTGCACAAACCACATGTGCCCCAAGTCCCTAGGAAAGACAGAAAAAGAAATATCTCAAAATAAATAAGAGGTTGGAGAGATGGCTCATTGGTTAAGGGATGTACTGCTTGTTCAGAGGACAGACATTTGGGTTTTAGTACCTACATTAGGTGGCTCACAAGTTCTGTAACTCCAGCTCCAAGAGGATCCAATGTCTCTGGCCTCTGCAGACACACACACATACACACACACACACACACACACACACACACACACACACACTCTTTAAAAATTGTTTAAAAATAAATAAAATCATAGCTATACTAGGAACCATGGTAGAATGCAATTGTCTAAACAGAAATTATATCTATCTATCTATCTATCTATCTATCTATCTATCTATCTATCTATCGTCTATCTCTCTATCCATTCATTCATTTATTTTAGAACATGGTCTCCCCATAGCCCTGGCTGGCCTGGAACTCATTATGTAGACCAGACTGGCCTTGATCTCACAGAGATCCACCTGCTTCTACCTCCAAAGTGCTGGAATAAAGGCATGTGCCCCACCACATCTGGTTTTAAACAGAAATCCTTAAGGCATAAATTTCTATCCTTAGACAAGGATTCCCAAACAAGATGAGCAGAGACTTAAAATAAACTCACATTTAAAGAAAATAAGCAAAATGGTCCAGATATGGTAGAACATGTCTATAATCCAAGCACTCGGGGGACTGCAGCAGGAGGATCAGGAGTTCCAAGTCAGTTTGAGATACATAGTGAGACTTACTCACTTATAAATAAATAAATAAATAAATAAATAAATAAATAAATACTTAAATAAAAGATAGAAATCATTAAAGACATATTCAAAACAGAAAATTAATGTACATAAAGAATTTTATCAATAATTTTAAATAGTCAAGACTAGAGAAATAGTCTCTCAAAAAAACAATCATTTGAGACCTTAGACCTTAAATAAAAATTACAAGGACAGAAAAGTATGTAGAAGACTCTTTAAGAGAAAATTAACAGACTGGGAGATTGAGTCACGAAATTTCTCTAAAGTACAATATACAAAAAGAATAAGAAGTGTGGGTAGGTTAGGAAGAAAGGAAGAGACACAAATGAAACACCCTAAAGACCCAGTATTCTTCTAATGAGCACTGGAAATATATGGCACGAAGTGGAGAAGACAATCAAAGAGGAACAAAGCTTGCTTTTGGTCTTGAAAAAGTACTAAGTGAGATGAGATAACGTAACGAAGTGCTCTACCAATGTCATTAGATTGTGGTTTGAGGACTCCTCTAAAGTCAGAGAGAAAGCTCAGGTCACCAAGTCATGGACTACAGCTACCCTTCTACTAAGATTGCCATTGAAAGCTCAGGCTGCTGATAGAGGGTGCAAATTTAGGTCTAAAATTCCAAGAAATGTAATGAAGAACTTAGGGCTTTATTTTTAGGAAAGAAAAAAGTAAAATTATCCCTCTCTCCATATGATCCTATATGTAAGAGGCATAAAGACTCTCATGAAATTCTTAGAACTAGAAAAGTGGGAAGATACAAAGACTTCCTATATCCCAATATTCAACATTGCAAGATGGAAATTGGTAAAACTATCTCATTCAAACCTAGTTTCAAAAATAAGATGCCTAGAAAGAATGCCAACCAAGGATGTCAAAGTCCTCTACAAATTTTTTTAAGAAAGAAAAAAAAAATTGAAGAAGACACAAAAAGACCCCTCATGCTCATGGATAGGCAGAATTAATGTATCAAGTTGACTATATTACCCAAAGCAAACCTAGAGATTTAATGTATCAAGTTGACTATATTACCCAAAGCAAACCTAGAGATTTAATGTATCAAGTTGACTATATTACCCAAAGCAAACCTACAGATTTAATGTATCAAGTTGACTATATTACCCAAAGCAAACCTACAGATTTAATGTATCAAGTTAACTATATTACCCAAAGCAAATCTACAGATTTAATGCAATTTCCATCAAAATTCCAACATTCTCCAAAGAAATAGAAAAAGGCAATCTTAAGTTTGATATGGAAGCACAAAAGACCTCAGTTAATCTAAGCAATCCTGGGTGGAAGAACATTGGAAGGGTGGCCATCACACCTGATTTCAAGTTATACTACAGAGACATAGTAACAAAAATTGGCATGGTATTAGCACAAATGGACATGTAGGTCAATGGAAGAAAATGCAGGATCTGGAAATAAACCCCTACAACTACTTTATTTTTTGACAAAGTTATACATCAAAGAAAAGAGAGTCCCTTTAACAAGTGGGGCTAGGAAAAAGATATCTACAGGTAGAATAATGGAACTAGATTTCTATCCCTTACTCTATACAAAAATCAATTCAAAATGGGTCAAACATATTAATATAAAGCCTGAAATTCTGAAATGGTTAGAAAAAAAAACAATAGAAAAACTTCAAAATATAAGCATGTACCAGGATTTTCTGAAAAGGACTCCAATACCTCAGGAAATAAACCCAAGAATTAACAAGTGAGGGTTTTTTTTTTTAATTAAAAAGCTTCAGCCACAGCAAAGGAGACAATTAACCAAGCAAAGATACAACATGCATAACAGCTGAAAATATTTGCTAGCCATACATCTGACATGGGGTTAGTATCTAGACTATATATAGAACTCAAAAAACTAAATGCCAGAAAAAATCAACCCAAACAATATATAGGCTAGTAAGTTGAACAGAGAATTGGTTTGCTTGGGTAATATAGTCAACTTGATACATTAAATCTGTAGGTTTGCTTTGGGTAATATAGTCAACTTGATACATTAATTCTGTCTATCCATGAGCATGAGGGGTCTTTTTTTTAAAGGCCATTATACATTGGAAAACATGTTTGACATCCTTATCCATCAGGATAATGTAATTTAAACTACATCGAGATTCCATTTCAATCCAGTCAAAATGGCTATCATTAAACAAAGCAAATAATTTGGGATTTTGTGGTACACGCCTTTAAGTCCAGCACTCCCAAGGTAAAAGACAGGCAGATCTCTGTGAGATGAAGACTAAACTGGGCTACATAGTAAGTTCCAGGCTACAGGGAGATTCTACCTCAAAAAGACCAAAATGAAATAATAAAAGAAAAGAAAAAGAAAGAATAAGAACAAATGGACAAATGGTGGTGAGGATGTGAAGAAAGACCCAGACCATGACATACTGGTGGGAAGGTCACTGTTACCAGTGGAACAAGGATGACAACACAAAGTGCACAGAACATCTGGCTCTGAGTGATGATAGTAAGGCATAAACTTATAAATTAAAACCTCTGAATCTGACATTGACCAAATTCTAAAGTGCTTATGTGGTAATGAGCATAGATCCAATGTAAAGCCATGTCAGATATTTTCAACTAGTCATCTTTCAGACTTAAAATACCACCTATCAAAGAATGAATCTCAAGTGAAAATGAAAGAAACACAGAGACAGACAGAATGAGCTGCTTACTGAAAAGCTAGACAACAACAAAGATCTAATCAGAAGAATATAAAAGAAATAAGATACTAAATATTCAGACAGAAGTTGGCATACAATAGTTGAAAGAGACAATAGGCATAATCTGTAAGGATAAAACATTGATTTTCTGCATAAATTCATTAGGAAAACCTATGGGGACTGATTCAAAACAGACAAGGTGTATGCAGGAAGAGGTTGCACATGAAAGGGGCATATAGCTTCAGAAATAAAATAAATAATGCCAAATAAATGGTAAAAATATTTAAAATAATTCTCTCATGTCTTTTATAGCATCGCCTTTCAGAAAACAACTGACCAACCAAAACTTATGCTAAATGGAAAGTTCACGAAAAAGAACTTGGTGAAAGAAAAACAAAAAATGTTTAAAAATATCTGTAGCCTCTGAGTATGTAGTAAACATGGAATATTTTAGATGCTTTAGTCAAATTTTGCCTTCAGTAAAACAGAGCTTAAGTACAAGATTCAGTTGTAAATGTTAACTGCTGGAATGTATTTCCATAACATTCAGACTGATCTAAAGGTAAGTTTCACAAAACACCATCTTTTTTGTTATTCTAATTAATCTATAGAAGTGAAAATAAAGAACCGTAATAACACTATTTTATAAAAATTGTTATAATCTTGTTACAAAATATTTTATTAATATTCCTCTCCTGGAGCCTCTCTTACTCTCACCTGTTCCTCAACTTTCCTTAATCAATCTGTATTCACTGTAGGAAAAAAGGAGTCAAGTTGCATGATGATAAAGGAAAATTAAAAACAAATCTCATTGAAAGATCAAATCAGAACATTCTAAATCATGCATTAGAAAACCAAATGCAGTTGTATATAAACAATTCCCAGCACCAAAATAATAATAATTTATAACAAGTAAATGGGTAGTATATGTTTCTTTTGGACATGCTGAGCAGAGAAATTAATCAAAAAAAAATCAAAAGAATATACTTTTTGGGAAAGGAAATGTGAGACATAAGTTATCTTCTGCTGTGATTATCTGCCTAAAGAAATTGAAGAAAATTCATATAAATTACTAATATTATTTTAAAGTTCAGTGATTTTGATAAATTACAGGTTAAAAGTAATATTCCTATGGGTTGCCAAAATGTAATTTAAATTTTTAACTTTTTTTTTTTTTGGTCTTTTTGAGACAGGGTCTCCCTCTAGCTCTGGCTGTCCTGGAACTCACTCTGTAGACCAGGCTGGCCTGGAACTCACTCTGTAAACCACGCTGGCCTTGAACTCACAGAAATCTGCCTGTCTCTGCCTCCCAAGTGCTGGGATTAAAGGCATGCACCACCATGCCGGGCTAAATTTTTAACTTTTTAATGATACCTTCACAGTATACCAAAAGAGAAATGTCACCTAGAAAGAAATAAGGCAGGAATAAACACTGTCAGTGAACCATATGTAACGAAAGTTTGTTTCCAAAATAGTTTTTTTTTAAACTACAAATTATTTAGAAAGGGAACCACTCTCCCAAATAAAAACCTGCCTAGAAAGGATGAGCAGATGGTGCAGGAGTGTATGGACAGGTTGAGCTTCACTGGAAAGCAGGTGAACGGAAACACACATCACCATCACGATGAGAGGCAATCTTATGTCCTACAGTTTACAGAAACAGAAACTGGATAACACTCCACATGGGCAGAAATGTGGAAGGATAGTAAAAGAAGATGAAGAACACTGGGGAAGGGTACCTTATGTAGCATTCTCCTGTCAATGATCCATTATAAAACCTGGCCAAGTTATTGGGATTTTTGTATTTGGGGGAAAGAGCCTTTCAATTCTACAGAATGTGTACCCCATTTTGAAGTCATGCCCTTAATTTTCACTGAGAAAGGAAAAAAAAAAAATAGATATATATATATATATATATATATATATATATATATAATCTTGGAATTTTTTTTTCAGTTTTATGTGTTTGAGTTTTATACCAGCATGTGTATAACTGCACCTGTGTCATGAAGTACCCATGGAGAACAGAAGAGGATGTCTAGAGTACACCACCCTGTGGGTGCTAGGATTCAACCCAGGTCTTCTGCAAGAACAGCCAATACTTTTAATCACTGAGCCATCTCTCTACCCCTACCTTTAGAAATTTAAATATTATCACATATATCAGCAAAACAAAGGACTTAGTGGAAACTCAAGAATATAATATTCAGAGAAAATGCAAAATAAGACTGGCTTGATGGTGCAGGCCTTTAATCCCAGCAGTCTGGAGGCAGAGGAAGGGGGATCCTGTGAGTTCAAGGCCAGGCCTGGTCTACATAGCAAGTTCTGGGACTGGGGCTACAGGGAGACCCTTTCTCAAAAAGTCCAAAAAAAAAAAAAAATCAAAGCACATGGATAAAACATAAAATACACACAGCAGCATGTTTTCAGGTTTTCAGACCTACTAAGTGCCATCTCTTCATATTTTCTTTTAATAAGACATCTTTGGAGAATAGAGAAGATCCCCAAAGAGCTCAGCTCAGCGTTTTATCAAATGAACAGATACTCTACAATCAATGTCAAGAAGACCAGAAATCAGGAAGCCTTGCACTCCTGGAATTTAAGTGCACACATCAGCCCAAGACCGAGGTCTCTTCTGGACTCAGGCCATTTTCTAACAACTCAACAGGCTGCCTGTCTAAAAATGGAAAAAGCCAACACACACATAGATGGCTTAATAAACTGCAGCTGGAGCAGAAGGCCGCATGGGTATCATGTCATACCACCCAGGAGCTGCACAATCCTGTCACTTCCTTGTTAGCAAAGCCACCTAGAGTGGCTCATGGCTTTTTGAAATGATTATTATTATTGCAACTCCTTTGCATATGAAAACACGATTAGGCTTTCTAGTCAGGTTTTGTCCTTTAGCAAACATCTCCTTTCCTCTGGCTGATACTTCCTCATTCAAAGGAATTTTCAGATGTTAAGATTCTAAGTTTGTAGAATAAATTCTTATTTGTCAACTTTACCTTTTAACTTTCTTTTTTTGTCTTTTAGAAACAAGGTCTCTCTTTTTAGTCCCAGTTGGCCTGGAGCTCACTCTGTAGCCCAGGCTGGCCTTGAACTCATACAGATCCGCTTGCCTCTGCCTCCCAAGTGCTAGGATTAGAGGCGTGCACCACCACGCCCGGCAACCTTTTAACTTTTATACTAAGAACTGAGTAGCAAGAGCTTGGTGGGCTTTATGAAGAGAACTAACACAGAGAAGAGCAGGGCTCAAGGCTCACCTCCACCTGCTTCACATCGTGGAGAACACAGGACTCCTCTCCAGTGCTCCCTCCACCTGCTTCACATCGTGGAGAACACAGGACTCCTCTCCAGTGCTCCCTCCACCTGCTGCACATTGTGGAGAACACAGGACTCCTCTCCAGTGCTCCCTCCACCTGCTGCACATTGTGGAGAACACAGGACTCCTCTCCAGTGCTCGCCTCCACCTGCTCCACATTGTAGAGACACAAGACTCCTCCCCAGTGCTCACCTCCACCTGCTGCCCATTGTGGAGAACACAGGACTCCTCTCCAGTGCTCGCCTCCACCTGCTGCACATTGTGGAGAACACAGGACTCCTCTCCAGTGCTCAGAACACAGGACTCCTCTCCAGTGCTCGCCTCCACCTGCTGCACATTGTAGAGAACACAGAACTCCTCTCCAGTGCTCTCCTCCACCCGCTTTCTTCACATTCTGCTTTCTTTCATAGCTGCACCTGGGCAGGTCAGCTGGACCTGCTACAGACCTTTTGGGAACTGCAAAGGTGTCACTGTAGTAGATCCATCCCTTCATCTGCCAAAGTCTATCTGTTTGCTCCATTTATTCTCTCTCTCTCTCTCTCTCTCTCTCTCTCTCTCTCTTTCCCTCCCTCTCTCTCCCCCTGTCTCCATACTTCTTAAATTTCCCTATTTTATTTATTTTTAAAAAATATTTTATTATTTTTATTTTATCTGTACAGACATATTGCTTTCATGTAGGTCGATGCACCCATGCTGTGCAATGCCTGCAGAGGTCAGAAGAAGGGGTAGCATCTTCTGGAACTGGAGTTACAGATGGTTGTTAGCTGACATGTGGGTACTAGGAATTGAACGGGGTCTTCTGTAAGAGCAGTCAGGGCTCTTAACCACTGAGCCATATCTCTAGCCCCCGAACTCCCTATTTGACATCATAGTTTGTACACAACTGGATTTACTGAGAACAAACCCTCTGAATAAGAGAATTCATTGAATGAAACTCTAGTTACAGATATCACATCTCTGAAGGGAAGCTGGCCTCTTAAAAACCAGGCTGCCAATGCAGTACTGTGTGGGCTGGAGTGAAGGCAAAAGTACTCTGCAGGTGAAGCAAGCATAATGTGAAAATGAACATGGAATCTTTCCTGAGAAAACCATCCTTGCTCCTCTGTGCTCACAAATTGCCCCCTACCTGTATGCCTTGTGTCGCCTTACATATTTAGGTCCAAAGAGAACATTGACCTTATTTGGAGTTCTTAATGAAGCTAATACAATAATAAAAACTAAAGCAAAGGGGTTATTTAGAGTCTAGAGAGCTCTCTCTCTCTTTCAGGGGGATTGCTGCAGTACTTTTCCTCTGGTAAGATGCTGGGCCGACTTGTAGAAAATGGGGATAGTGCATTATTTCTGCAGAGATACAATCCCCTGATATTGGTAAAACTATTGTAGTCCCTAGTTTTTTTATGTATGTGTATCTAGTACATGTGTATGTGTGATGCATATTGGCATTATTGTGAGCTATGCTGTGTGTGGTGAGCACCCTCACCTTCCACTCTTTTACTGGGTGCATATACCAGGCTCCTGGGCAGCAAGCTTCCAGGGCTCCCCTCTCTCACTGTGGGATGCTAGGATTACAGATATGTGCTTGTTGAGTGGTACACAGGTTCTGAGTGTTCAAAGTCAGGTCCTCAGGCTCACTGCAAACGAGGACTTTGCCCACTGAGCTGCCTCCCCAAGCCTGCACAGTGCTTCTTTGGAGGGATAAGGAAGCAGGGCTGATGTGGTCCAACAACAGAGAGTAGAGAGAGGACTCTGGCTTTTGAACTTGGCAGGTTTAAAGAAGCATCTTTTCTTTACAATACAACAATGAGATTATCACAGAACCACCCTCCAGGAAGAACCCCAAAAGATTCCAAAAGTGAGGGAAAAGCTAAACTCGGGAAAGCTCAGCAAAAGCCGGCTGGCCACCGTAACAGGTGCATCTGCTTCTCCCACAGGATGTCTGCTCACAGCCAAGTCTTCTCTTTGGCAGCCTGGAGAGTCCCAGTGATACCAAGCAAACCAAACTGCTCTTTGCTTTGTGTTCTCATGGAGACAATCCTACCTTGTTCCTTGCTCTAAGCATTGCCTGGTCTCATTGGAGTTTCCAACCATACTGGCAGAGCTAAGCCCATCTAAAACCCAGGATACCTATCTCACCAAACCCAGGCTGCTGTCTCACAAAACCTCAAGGCTTCTAGTCATATCTCTGAGGCTTCCAGACCTTTATTAAACCCTAAATTAAAAACAATCCCGGGGCTGGAGAGATGATATGCAGGGGGCTGGATTTTTGTTCCCAACACCTACATCAAGTGGCTCACAACTACTTGCCTATAACTCTGGCTCCAGGGATTGGACACCTCTGTCCTCCATCCGTCCTCTTCAGGGACCTGAATAATTAATATTATTATTAATAATAAAAGAAGCAATTCACTCAAAGAAACTTGCATTCAGAAAACTCAAGACCTCACAACTCACAGATCCTCAGATGCCCTGGCTCTTCTAGAAGCAAACTGCAGTGGTAAGGAGCTTAGGAGAAAGCACACAACTTTCCATCTGCAGTGAGCCTCTCTCTGCACTCCTGGTGAAGCTCCACAGTCTTAGAGTTGCACCCACCTGTACATGTGTACATAACACAACACAGGTACAAGAGAGGTCCAACAGAGTTAGTCTCAGCAATGTAAGTGGCTGTTTATACTGGACAAATGAAAAGTCATTTTGTGTCAAGCTAGAAACACACATTTTAAGATGCAGAAATATTACTGGGGAAGAAAAGGAAAAAGAAAAGCAGCTAAGCGCTAGGATACCTGGTAGATACAAGAACTTAATTGTTGCTAAGTGCTACGATACCTGGTAGATACAAGAACTTAATTGTTGCTAAGTGCTACGATACCTGGCAGATACAAGAACATAATTGTTGCATGGCGGTGCACGCCTTGAATCTCAGCACTTGGGAGGCAGAGGCAGGCAGATCTTTGTGAGTTCAAGGCCATCCTGGTCTACAAAGTGAGTTCCAGGACAGCTGGGGCTACAGGGAGACCCTGTCTCAAAAATACCAAAAAAGAAAAAAAAAAACTCAGAAAAGTACCCAATTATAATGCACTGCTCTGACCTGGGCCACATCTCTCTGTTCACTGATGTCTGCTCTCATTGGCCTCTGAGTTTTCAGAAAACTTCATCCCATTGCACAGGGTGGTTTGTACATTTTTGTAGAAGTTACTAATGTAGTGTTCCTAGGAAGCTGGGAAGAAGACACTGAAACTCTGAGACTCCCCCCGTACCCTCCCTCAGAGGCTTTCTGCATGGATAGGCAGGATCTAATACCATAATCATTGAGCTAGGACTCGGGAAGAGAGGTGTCTGCCACGGTGGTGATGTGTAGGTGTTAAGGTAATGCTCCATTCAGAAGACAGATGAAGAAATGTGTAAATGCAGACACTTAGTCAAAGCACAAGCCAGATCTTCACTCATAGAAATCTGGGATGTGCATTCGTCACAGGTGCATAGCTGCCCTTCAAGTTCTGATTCTGAATCTCAGTCCACTTCCAAGCCATGGTTCTTCTCTCTTCGAAATGATTGTTGGAGCGATGTGTGCGACTAGGAAGATGGAAAAGGCTTGGGAAATGCCAAGTAGGAGGCTGCTGTGGACCTGGATGGAAATGGCAACCATATTTCAATGTGTGTCCCATGGGCCAGAACACAGTTGTATGGGCACATGTGACTGTGAAGAAAGCTAAAAGCATAGGTCACTGATCCCTGGCACTGTGCATAGGCAGCTGAGGCTGTGGGTCTGTGAATCGCTGGCCAGGGTCTCCTGCCAGGACAAGCTCTAGGACCCCTTCCAGTGTGAGAGATGCCACAGTCCAGGATCTCTTACACCCTCTTCTGACCTCTGTGGGCAGTGCATGACATGAGTGCAATTATATACATGCAAGCGACACACTCGTACATGTAAAATAAAAATAATAAGTAAATACTTTTTTAAAAAGAGGGATGGAATGGGTAAGGTACCAGAAGTATGTGTTCATGTGTGTGTTTATGCTTTGTGTCTGCGGGTCTGTGCATCTGTGTGTACGATTGTTTTGAGGGAAGATGTTAAAACCCCTACCCAGAGTGAACCAAAGAATGAAAATCAAGAGCCAAAATGTGCAGTATCACAAACGAGAGGCAGTGCTGGTACATTTGAGAAATGTCATCAATAGAGGCACATAGAATGTGGAATGTTTGTGGGACATTTTATAATACCAGTGAGCGTCCTATTTCAAACAGTGTGCTTATCTTCCAAGTTCTATCGAAATAGAAGGGAAAATAAAATATTAGCCTATGTTCCAAAAGGCATGTACAAATGGAATAGATTATCGTACATTTACATGAATATTTTAGCACAAAATGGCAATAGAGCTAAAAATTATGACAAAAAGATCAATCCTGTGTTCACTGAACAAAATATGATGTAGTTATTAAAATAAAGATAGAACAAACACCATAGAAACAAGTGAGACAGTTTATTATATACAAATATTAAGAAAACTGGAGTCAAAATGATGAATGTTCTGTGGTTACAACTGTGTGGGAGAGAAATGCTATGGAAGCAGAATAGGAAGCTGTATGGAAGGGTTAGATAGCACAGGGAGGGCAGGGAGGGACATCTGGGTAAGCAGTTTAACAGCAAGGGCACACATAGATAGAGGGGCAACGGGAAGAAAGCTCCGACTGCAATGCAGAGCTCGAAGAAGCAAGTGTCTTGAAGTATTGCTAGATCAAATTCCCAAGCATCAGCATGAAGAACTCAGAGCTGCCTGAAGGGGGCCGTGCATGCACAGAGCTTGCTGTCTCTCCTTGCTTGCATCATCATTGCCGTCCTTAACAACAACAAAACAACAGTATCAGCATCATCATTGTTGTTGTCGTGGTCGTGTGGTCATCATCATCATCACCGTAGTGGTCTCCTGGGGCTCAGCCATGCCCCTGGCAGCAAAGGGATGCATGTCGAGTACCAGGTGGAATGAACCATAGAAGCCCCTGTTACTCTCCGGTTCCAGTGGCCTTTTCTGCAGCTTTAGCTCTTTCTCATCTTACCCTGTGTGGTGGTTGTAGTGAGAATGTCCCCCTCAGTCTCCAAGTACTTGGATATTTTGTCACCAGCTGGTGGAGCTGTTCGGGGAGGCTTTAGGAGGTATGGCCTTGCTGGAGGAAGTGCATCGCCTGCGGAGGGCTTCGAGCTTCTTAAGCCTTCCAGCCCCACTCTGCTTCCTTTGCCTGCTTGAAGATGTGACTACTTAGCTTCCTGCTCCTGCCCCCATGGCTCCCTGCCCCAGAGTTTAATCCTTCTGGACCCTGGAACCATTATCTCTTCTTCCTATAAGATTCGTTGTTCATGGTGTGTTATCACAGCAACAGAAAAGTAACCGATATACCATGGATGAAAATGCAGCTTGTCCTTTGGGCCTTAGTCTCCTCCTGTCAACCTAATAGGATAGGCGAGCCTGGCAAGATGGTGTTCTATGGACAAGAAATATCCTAGAGGCAGGTTTGGGTGGAGGCTGAAATTTCTCCTTCATGAGCATTGTTGGATGCCACTGAAGTGTTTCTATCTTGTCACATGCTGTTTACCCTTCCTCCATCCTTCTCTCTCTCTCTCTCTCTCTCTCTCTCTCTCTCTCTCTCTCTCTCTCTCTTTCTCTCATGAATATACCTTGTTCATTCACCTGGAATCTCCTAGCCTCAAGAATTTTCCGTTATGCTCTCTGCAACCAAACTCATCTCTCGAGATTCCTCTGCTCCCATGGAAACATGCTTGTTTAGTCCATCCAGTCAGTACCTGAGCTGAACATTGCATTCTCCCCTTTGACAAGATATAATACTGTGCTGTGGTAATATTGATCCTGAATTTCAAATGTCCCAGTGTTGCCACAAAGGCAGGTAAAGTAAAGAAATCTCTTTAGTAAGATGTTCATTATGTAAACATTTCTTAAGGTTCCAAACCACTTTTTACTAATATTCATTTTACTGTTTAAAATATTTTATTAAAAATTACATTGATATCAAGCCCATCACAACCCAAGGAATTAAACAGTTTAAAGTTCAGTATCTTCAACATTTAAAAAATGAGGAAAGTGAGGCCCAGATACATTCCGGAAACGATATCTAGTTGGTGGCTGAACAGGGGACGGTTGTATGCTTACCTTTGTCTCTCACTATCTCACACACCTTCACCTCACAGCAGCCCTGTGTCCACACCACTGGTTTGCAAACTACTGTGTTGCTCAGAGGCCCACTATAGAATTCCCTCTTTCTCTTCTTCTCCTCCTCCTTCTTTCTTTCTCCCTACCTCTTTCTCTCTGTCTCTGTCTCTCTCATGTGTGTCTATGTGTTTGTGTGTGTGTGTGTGTGTGTGTGTGTGCTTGTGATGTGTTGCTGTGTGTGTGGGTACATGTGTGTGCATGTGCACCTGGAGGCCAAAAGCCAATTTTGGATGTATTCCTCAGATGTCTTCTGCCTTGCATTTCTGAGACAGAATCTCTCACTGGGACCTGGGGCTCACCAATTAGGCTACACTGGCTGGCTCATGAGCCCCAGGGACCCTCCTGTCTCCTCCCCAGAGCTGGAATTAAAAGTTCATACGACTGTCTATGCTCCACCTCTCAGCCTCTCATGTGGGTGCTTTGGAATGTGGAGCCTCAGGCTTGAACTGCAGACCCTTCCTGACTCAGCCATCTCCAGGAATCTCCAGTAAATTTCCAGCTTGGCAGATTCCGAGTAGGACCCAGAAATGTGCATCGGTCACAGATTTAGGATCCACGCTGCTGCTGACCACTGTGAGAAGCACTCATCCCTATACATTTTCTGAGGTGCTTAGTACAAGTTACCCATTTCTTCTTTATAACTGGCATTGAAAAAGTATCATCATGCCCAATTGTAATGGACTGCACACTTCTTTGTAAGGCTTCCCAAGTTATCATATGCTTTTGGAAACTGCTCAATGGGTGTGTGGTAGAGAATAAGCTGAAAAATTCAAGGGTCTTTGGCCCTCATTAATACTTAAAATTCCTTGAGCCTCAAGGAAGGCAGGGCTCAACAGCATGGCAGAGGATCAAAATGAAACAAATAAACTCATTCAGGCAGACAGGAACCTGTTAATGTGCATGTTAAATGTTAGCTCCCTTTAAAAATAAAAATAACACAGAAAACAATCTTCGGCAGGGAAACAGATCACTCTAGATTAGGGAAATGCTGTTGTTTCAGGTGGCTAACCTTGTTGCTCCAAACCTCAGCCTGGAGTTAAAACATAAAACCACAAGCCCGAAGGTCATTGCACAGCGCAGTAGTCTGAATGGAGCCCTATTAACAGTAACTAAATACCGTGGACTTGGGGCATTGCAAATGCGGGCCTGTTGCCATTCAAGACAGCTTAAAAATAAAGATAGCTACATGGGGAACACGAGCAGCTGACTTGTTTTCCCCAGAAACTCCATGGAAATATCCCCCTGGGGAGATATTTCTTTCACCTGCTGACTCTTGGAAGCTTTTCCTGGGGTCAAGAATGTGACTGTACAGGGTAAACATTTGTCATTAGGTTAGGTCTCCCTGGACAGGACTTAGATAGATGTACTTAGAAACACTGGCAGGTAATTTGTTCCTCTTGGAGTTTGGCTTTCCCACTAGATATAACCTTAGTGATGTGAAACATTAACCTAGAGCAGTTGGTCAGCAAGGGCAGAGATTGTTCAACTGGGCCACTGGAAGGCTAGCAGGTGAATGTGCTCACAGCCCATGTGTGGGAAAGCTGGGAAAATGATGACCATTATATCAACAGCAGGGGACATCAGCACTGGGACATGTAATGAAGTCACAAGACCAAAGAATAACCTATGGGAAAAGGGGAGAAGTCACCCCAAGGATTCTTTTCGATGATCTAGTTCAGAAAGACACTGCAATAAAACCTGACCATACATCTCTCACTGGTAGAAACATGCATCCAATAGTCACACTCTTCATTCCTCAGGGACCTTGACCTTGGACATTTCATTACTCAGCCCAGCAGGGTGTTTGGGATGCATCACTTCCAATGGGGTTGGCTCTCGTGACCACAGGCCACCAGTCTGAGGAAGAGTTTCTAAACCTGGAAGCATCTAGGCAGAGGTTTTTTTTTTAATCATTCTGGAAATGTCTAGGAGTGTATCAATGCTAGAGGTCTAAAGAAGGCCTCGGTGACATGTCACACTCCAAAGAAGAGGGAGAAGTTCCTGGTATCCCCAGGTGCAGAGTGTGGAACAGTGGCTGGACTAGGAGAGGGGGGGGTGAGGATTAGGTTGTGGAAATGCATTAAGAATTCAAAGAATACAATTATATTGAGTTTGAGTATCTGTAGAATATAAAGATGTCCATCAAATGATTATATATAAATATATATATATACATTTATATCATAATATATATATATATATATGTGTGTGTGTACAGGCACACACACTCATGCATGCATGAGAGAGAGAGAAAGAGAGAGAGAGAGAGAGAGAGAGAGAGAGAGAGAGAGACCAGGAAAATAAAGAAAATGACCATTATACAATGCTTAGAAATTTGAGAAAGAAAAAAGGGAACCTTACAAACAATTATGAAATAAGCTGATAGGCTCCTTATGAAGTCTCATGGAATACTTAAGTAGGAAGTGCTTGGAATTGGCAATTTAGAATTTTTGACTTATTTGAAAATTACAAAATGCATCATTATATATATTTTAACAGTAGTTGGTACTTTCATTATAATTTATGTACTAAATAATTATATTTATCACATAGTATAACAGAGTGGCACTGTATTTTTTAGAAAATTAATAATAAAGGTTCTAATGTGCTTATTAAAAAAAAGAAAATGACCATTAAAAATGGATATTACAAGAGACTCCTAAAATTTCACAGGCCATTGCCACAGCCTTTGATTGCCTCCCAGAACATGAAGGTGAGACCCTATTCCTGAAAGTAGGACATACTTTCAAGACTGGATTTGGAGGAATGGAGCTGGAACTGACCTGGAAGCCACTTTCCCTGAAGGCTAGCTCTCATAGATTTAGAAAGTGCCATGCAAGCTGTTAAGAGAGAACATGAATCAATGGTCCAACACCAGCTTTAATGCCAAATATACATGTCAATGACAAGCACAATATAAGACATTGGGGCACTAGTGGCACTTTTATCTTGGGGGAATCGATGGCTAATTGGACCTAAAGTTCATTCAGTGGAAGGAAACTCATGTGCGGTATTGTAAACATAGCCAGATACACACAACTGGAGAGGCCGTAGATCTTAGTGAAATCTCAAGGTTGATACATCCCTAAGCTAAAGTAACATCATACTAACTGCAAGAGGTATTCTTCTATTTACAGACCTATATCCTAGAGACTACTCAAAAAGAAGCTTCTTTTGCAACAGATGAAGAATAGTACAGAGTTCCACAATGGGACACACACAGACATGGTCTGTGAATTTCTCATGCCCAGGTGACACATCTACAATGTAACCTCTACACATAAGCCCCACACAACATAGAACAGGGACCCAAGAAAGCATTAACTTCCTCTTAACTCTCCTTACAGAAGTTCCTCAATCCAACAGGAGGCCAGGAACTCAAAAGGGCATGAATGGCCAAACTACAGAGATCAGGAGTCTATAGAGTGTGGTTCCATAGGCAGGTCGCCTATATTCAGCTTCACCCACTCAGGGCTCGGGGGGCATTGCAGAAGAAGGGGTGGGAAGATTGTAAGAGCCAGGGAGATGATGCAAGACCAAATGGAAGTGAATCCTATGAGCTCCTGGGACCCTGTTCATATCAACCTAGAGCATTGGTATCAGCATACACAAGACCCATGCAAGCTCAGCTGGACAAAAACCCAGCACAGAACTGCAGAAATGGGTAGCAGAACCCAATTTGGCTTAAGAAATATTGGCAGTTGATTTATGTTGGGTGAGGAAGACCTGGCCTCTATTAGGAAGGGGACTCTGGATAGGCTGACTAGAGCTTAGGGCATGAGCTGGCACTGAGGAGTAGTTTGGGCCAATGGACCCTAGCACAAATGACAGAATATATGAAGTCTGGGGTGGGGGTGGGAGGGGATAAGGGGGGTATCAATGGAGGAGTGGGAATAAAGGCAATTACAAATGATTAAAAAATTACATGGGGCTGGAGAAATGGCCTAGCGGTTAAGAGCGCCGACCGCTCTTGCAGAGGACCCGGGTTCGATCCCCAGCACCCACATGGTGGCTGAGAACCGTCTGTAACTCCAATTCCAGGAGAACTCCAGTTCCAGGGGAATCTGAGACCCTCTTCTGACCTCCGCGGCATTGCACGACACGGGTGCACAGACCTACACGCAAACAGTACATTCATACACATAAAAAAAATTGAAAAAAAAAAATTACGTATGAAACACGTAAAAAATGCAATAAAATTTTATAATAAAAATGGATATTAGAAATTTAAAAATATAATCACACAGAAAGAGTTAGCAAAAGTTGGGGAGGGAAAAGGGAGCAGCTGTTGCTTAATTAGTGGAGTTTTTAAAAACATTTTATTACTTTTATGTGTATGAGTGTATTGCCTACATGTATGCAAATGTACCCATGTCTGCAATGCCCACAGAGTTATAAGAGAGCATTGGATCCCCTGGAACTGGAGTTATGGATGGTTGTTAACTAACATGTAGGTCCTGGGAACCAAACCCGGGTCCTCCATACAAGCAGCCAGTGCTGTTTCTCAATCACTGAGCCATCCCTCTAGTCCTGGAATTTGAGTTTTGCAAGAAAGAAAAATGTTCTGTATGGCAGTTGAACAACATTATAAAATATTCTTAGCACGTACTACTTAGTACTATTGACTGTGTCCCGAAATGGCTAATATGGTCAATGTTCATGTTGTAAACATTTGATTAAAAGTTAAAATTAATAGATTTAACTTTTTCATAGGAAAGAAACTAAAAGAATATTAAGCTGGGAGCAATGGAACACATGTAAAATCTCAGCATTGGGGAGGCCAGCCTGGGCTATGTAGTGAGAGACTCTGTCTCAAAAACCGATAAACTGGTTTTCTGTGATTTAATATATTTGAATAATTACATATTGATTTACTCATATTAATTATATGCATCAAACAAATTATAAACTTTTAAGTAATGTCCTTAAAAGCTAGCCTAAGGGCTGGAGAGATGGCCTAGCGGTTAAGAGCGCCCACTGCTCTTGCAGAGGACCTGGATTCTATCCCCAGCATCCACTTGGCGGCTGAGAACCATCTGAAACTCCAGTTCCAGGGGAATCTGACACCCTCTTCTGACCTCTGCGCGGCATTGCACGACACTGGTGCACAAACCTGCATGCAGACAGTACATTCATACACATAAAAATAAATAAAATTTAAAAAGCTAGCCTAATATTTATTTGCTTTTAATTTTTATTTAATTTTTTTTAGACTTTCATACAATGTAATTGTTTTATCTTTTTGAGACAAGGCATCCCTGTAGCACCAGCCAGCCTGCAGTTCACTGTGCCTTGATCTCAGCCTGCCTCTGGTTCACAAGTGCTGGGACTAAAGGCATGGGCCAGCAGATCTGGCCCATACAATGTAATTTGGTGATATTTAGATACCCTCCCCTATCTGCATGTCACTTTATTGCACCCCCCGCAACCAACTTAGTGCACTCTATTATATGCACAATTAAGGCCTATACAGTCCAATTTTGTGCACTCTATTATATGCACAATTAAGGCCTATACAGTCCAATTCGTGTCCCCAAATGTCCTTTCAGTGCGGGCCATCCACTGGAGCTTGGTTAACCTACCAAGAGTCCTGTCCTTGAAAAAGACTGTCTCTCCCCACTCCCAGAAGTCATTGGTTGCCAAAAGTTCCTTAGGTTGAGTTGGAGTTTCTTGCCCATTTCCCAATATCTATGTTGGGACTTTGTCTAGTTTGAGTTTGCATGGGACTTGTGTATGCTGTCACCACTGCTGTGAGTTCATATTGTAACTGACCAGCTGTCTGGAAAATTCAGTTTCCTAGTGGTCATCCATCACCTCTGGGTCTTACAATCTTCCTCCCTCTTCTTCTGCAGTGATGTTCTGAGCCTTGGGAGGCAGAAGTTTGATATAGGTGTCCTATTCAGGGATAAGTGCCTCTTGTTAACTACATGTTAGCCAGTTATGGGTTTCTGCTTTAATCCTCATCTGTGGCTTTAATCCTCACCTGCTTTAATCCTCACCACTTCTCTGGTGGGACTTGAGAGATGTGTTGATCTGTTGGCTATAACAGTAAGTCATTAGGGGTCAGTTAAATACAATAGCTATTAGTAGAAAATTAGTATTAGGTTCTCCCCTATCTCCTATGATGTGTCTAGCCTCAAATACCAAAGTCTGATATCAATGTCAGGTATGGGCTCCATCCTATGAGGCCAGCCTTAAATCCAAGTAGAGAGTGGTTGTTTACTCCCATAATATCCATGCCACTATTTCCCCAGTGCCAGGCCAGTTGCTACTGTACACTGGATTTACAACTGGGTAAGGCTGGTGTTTATTTTATTCTTCTGGTAGCATGTAGAGCACCTTACAGAACTATGAAAACTAGCCAGCGGGGATGAGGCTCTCAACTTCCTACCAGTTTGATTTCTCCTTCTTTGTTCTAAAGTTTGTATATGTAGTCTCTTCAGAAATAGTGTCTTACCATCAAGTTCTGGTGACTAATCAAGAGTAGGTAGCCCAATATTTAACTTTCATTTCCAGGTTGTAAAGAATACAGACTATTATTACCTAAGAGAGGTGGCAGTTTCATTATTTCTTAATACCAAGTGTTAGCCTGCCCAATAAATAAACATTACACACTATCGTATGCATACTGTCTTTCAGAAGAACATTTAAAGTTCCAGCATCATTTAGCTATTTCCTCTGAATTGAAATATTCTCTCTTGCAAAGAACAGGAAGTTTCAAAAGACTCAGAAAGCCCAGAAAGTTACATGATCCACAACAGCCCCAAGGTTATAGAATCAGTAAACAATTATCTAAAGTAGAGCCTTTCTGGTGGTGCTGTGTGAAAGGTCAGTGGGGCTCTGCAGATGAAGTTTTTATCACTTGCCCATACTGGGGAGGGGTAGTTCAGTGATGCAGGTGCTTTAGTTTTTTTGTTTTTTGTTTTTTGGGTTTTTTTTTGTTTGTTTTTTTTTTTTTTNGTAGCCCCAGCTGTCCTGGAATTCGCTCTGTAGACCAGGCTGGCCTTGAACTCACAAAGATCCACCTGCCTCTGCCTCCCGAGTGCTAGGATTAAAGGCGTGTGCCACCATGCCCGGCTAATTTTATTTCTTTCTGTAGGTGTATGAATGTACTGTCTGCATGCAAGTTTGTGCACCCGTGTCGTGCAATGCCAAGGAGGTCAGAAGAGGGTGTCGGATTCCCCTGGAACTGGAGTTCTCCTGGAATTGGAGTTTCAGACAGTTCTCAGTCGCCATGTGGGTGCTGGGGATCGAACCCGGGTCCTCTGTAAGAGCGGTCAGCGCTCTTAACCGCTAGGCCATTTCTCCAGCCCCGATGCAGGTGCTTTTGAGCCATATATATTTCTGGAAGTAACTCTAGTGTTGCACAAGCCAGATGTAAGTGGAATTGTTTCATTGCTCTGTAGTTGGTGCCCTAGCTGTGGTAATAGACATTTGTTCACATCTCCCCAGGAATAGTCATACCCACCAGTACAAAATAGCAGAACTAAGGAGAAATTTCTATACAGCTTGATTCTGTTAAGCACCTGGACTTTTGACATTAGATCTATTATTTTGATACTTTCCCTGGTTCTGACCCTGCAACTCAGAAGGATTTAGTCCTGGAAATGAAGTCGTCTTCCACTATTACACTGGAAAAGTTGAGTACCTTAGGTGGAATAATTATGGATTCATGCCACCTACCAGAAATCCATATGCAGATAACAGCTTTTCAATTATTCATTCATCCACTGATTTAATCACTTGACAGTCACTGGGGAGAACTCTTTGCAGGTATTGGGCTGACTCCTGGGATACCAAAATCAATAAGGCAGAACCATTTCTAATTCTACCTAGTAGAACTCTATGTGGGTATTGGAGACCAAAGATGCTAAACAACTTTCTGTGAAAGAATGAACTTCCCAGAGGTGGTATCTGAGCTGAATTTTAAAGACTAGAAAGAAGTTGGCTGGATACATATGGGGAGGAATAGTATTGCAGGGAGAAGGATCTGCCAGTACAAAGGAAACATTAACAGAAAGATCTGTTTTTGCATTGGCAGCCTGTCCTAAATATCAGCAGGGGGAAAAACTACTCTCTCCACCATGAAAAGACAATCCCCTGGGCCAGAAACAGGCAAGGACTCTTCTGGGTCTGAGTGAGCTGTCCCCAAGGACTGCCCTCCCCTCCAGCTGTTTGCTTTGGTCCTCCTTCCGTTCTCCAGCTTTCAAACAGTCCGTGAGATTCACATTAAATGGAGTTTTGGAGAAACACATGTGTATTAAATGGTTATCCAGGTGTCAGAATGAGCATGTGAGGGCTTAACATGGAAGGAAAGAAAGAAAGAAGAAAACAGCAGAATTCCTGCCCGTCCCCAGTCCCCCGGGGTCTCTGCGGAGCCCTGATGAGGCGCTGCTCTTTCTGGTTTTCAGATTGAGAATTCCTGACAATCCTTAGCCAAGAGAATACCACTGTGGTTTGCTGAGCCTGGGTTTGTCACGCGGAAACATGTGGCTCTAAGTTTTAAAATAGCCCTGCAGTGCTGCAGTGACTGAGAGACCCTAGTGGTTCCACATGGCTGATAAAAATCTCCTCAAGCAGAGGGATCTATTCTAGACTATTCCTCCTACTCCAGCTTCTCTTCTGGTGATCGGCAGCTCACATTTTCCATTAGGGTGCCCAATGAGCAGCTTTAGAGAGTGTTCTCCATCAAAGGGAGGTGACAGGAACATGGGATCTGACCTCACTCAAACCAGTTCCATCAGCTTACATCTTTAACACAATATCCAAAGCCTAATTTGCCTTATAAGCAAGTTCATGGAAAGCTCATCAAAAAATCTCATCCCGCCCCATTCCTTGCTGTTATTCACACTAACCAAAATACACAAAAACCCAAATGTTTGCCAGCATCAAGGATCCTAATCTGCCTGTGGCCATTCAGATTTCTGAATGGATTTGAAAATTATGGTCAGATTCCATTTTAATTCAATAAAAAAGGAGTTTCATTTTCTATATTTTCACTTATAGAACATTTTTTATTCAAAAGGTTCAAATATTTTTCCAAAAAGTGATAACTAAATGAGTGGAAAGAAAACATACAAAACTTTTCATAGCAACAGTCTAAAAAGTTCATTCTATTCTTTTCTTCTGGAGTCTGCTATTTCTCACATAACAAAATAAAGATTCACTGTGGTATAAATACACCCTTGCTTATGAAAGAAATTAAAGAAACCATCTCAGATTACTCAGAGCAAATCTTGGATCAGCTACAAAGAAGAGCTATAAGAAAGTTTTGAGACTTGACCTTCTTTACCAGATCCTGCCCAACTGTGCAAATGGACCATGGATTGAAAAGCATTATCTAAAACAACAGGGGGGATTTTCTTCCAGCATATCTGGGGCAGGTATTAAAATTGGTCACTATTAAGCCGGGTGTGGTGCACACGCCTTTAATCCTAGCACTTGAGAGGCAGAGGCAGGCAGATCTGTGTGAGTTCAAAGACAGCCTGGTCTACAGAGTGAGTTCCAGGACAGCTGCAGCTACAGGGAGACCCTATCTCGAAAAGACTTCCCCCCCCAAAAAAAATTGGTCACTATGGAAGAGGTAGGAGAAGAGAAGTGTTGTGAACTTTGAAGTCAAGCAACCTTGGATTTGTCTCTCACCTCACCAACAATTACCTATTTAGCTCTGGGAAGTTAATTTCCCCTTAACTGCTTAAAGTAATACATTTCTTCATCAATAACCTCTACATCTTTTATAATCATTCAGTAAGTAAATCTATAAGATCTGCCTTATGGATGACTCATAGTTGGCCCCGCAGAACAGGAAAGTAAACAGCAGTCTCCTTGTCAAGTTTGGGAATCAAGCGAGAATTAACCATGGGATCCAAAGAGATGAAACTAAGAATATGCTGAATAAAAACAGGCTGAAGTACAGACATTATTTTACACCTACGGTACCATCAGAAGTACTAAACTAGTTACTGTTGGGATTGGGAGATCTGGATAAAGAAGAGGGATCAAGAGGCAAAGCATCAGTTCTTTCCAGAACTGCTCCTGGAAGTCTGTGCTGGGAGCTGTGGACAGGGCAGAGTCAGAAGAAGAGGACCCAGCAAGAGTTCCTCCCTACCTTAAAGGATTCCTCCACCTTGAATGTGGAGAGGCTGCTGGAAGAATTAAGCAAAGGATCGAAAGAGAAGATGTTCTTGTTTTGTTCATGTTGCTGTGATTAAAACAACAGCCTGACCAAAACCAATAGAATGTTCAGTTTTTAACTGTCAACTTGTTACAACCTAGAATTACCTAAGGTGTGATCCTAAATTGACAAACTCTCTAGGTCAGGTTGGCCCAGGGGCATGTCTGTGGGGAACTGCCTTAATTGTTAACTGATGTAGGAAGACCCAGAGCTTTGTGGGTAGTGCCCTCACCTGGGATCCAGAGCTATATAAAACAGGGGAAGCTGGAGGAGAATAAGGAAACAAGAATCCATGTGTATATTCTCTTTCTGCTGTGATGATGGATGTGAGGATCTAAGTTTCTTCCTTGACTTACCCTAAATGATAGAATATAAGCCGAATAAACCTCTTTCTACCCTATGTTGCTTTTAGTGAGGGTATTTTATGACATTAACAGAAATGAAACTAAGACAAACAACTTAGGGGAGGAATGGGTTTATTTCAGCTTACGGTTCCAGGTTTCAGTCCATCACTGAGGGAAAATCAAGGGAAGAGCTCAAGCAGGTCATCATCTCGCATCTGCCGCGGTCAAGAGCAGAGAGAAAAGAGAGCATCCATGCCACCTGGCCTGATTGCTGGCTGCTCTCAGTTTGCTCATTGTACTCAGCTAGCTTTCCTCACTCTTCTGCAGCTCAGGTCCCAGCATAGGGAACTGCGCCACTCACAGTGGGTGGGTCAATTAATAGCTAAGCCACTCCTCTTCAGACATGTCCACGGGACAACCTGTTCTAGATAACTCCTCAATTGAGACTCTCTTCCCAGGTGTTTCTGGGTTGTGGCAAGTTGACACTTCAAACTAATCATTGTAGACATTAATGTGTTTTAACAATCGATTCTTCACAGTTTTCATGAGATTTAGAGTAGAAGAGTTGGAAATAGTGTACTTAATGGAAGAAAACCCAGTTTAACTTTCTCAAAGCCTGGAAGCAAGAAGGTAGAAAGTTTGCATGCATGTGAGTGACCTTTAAAGCAGCTTTTTCTTCTGTCACCGTGCCCAATGACTATCACTTAAACAGAATGGCTTTTAGATCTTTTCAACTTTTTTTTTACTACCTTATTTTAATATTGTTGGCCTTGCAGAGATACATGCCATGACTATTGCAGCTCTCTTCACAATAACAAGTAACTAGAACCAATCCAAGTGCCCCTCAACTGACGAGTGGATAGAGAAAATGTGGTACATCTACACAATGGACTTCTATGCAGTGGTAAAGAAAGATGGCATCATGAACTTTGCAGGTAAATGGATGGAGCTAGAAGATATCATGCTGAGTGAAGTAACACAGTCTCAGAAAAACAAACGACTAATGGTGTCCCTCATCTGTGGATGCTAGCACCAATTACCAAATCGTATGGCAAACTGAGCAACATCAATGTGATCTGAAAACAACTGTGCTCTTATATTGTAGAATCCCTTAAAAAATAAACAAATAAAGAAATAAATTAACTTAAAAAAATAGATCTTTTCATTTCTGAGGGAAGTTCAAAATCTCTCCCTTTAGATATTACACTTAAAATGGTGCCTTACTTTACTGATTTCTTCTTTTTTCACCATTTCCATGTAATTATCAATGAGTTCTCACTCAGACTCTGGTTGTTGGAGAATATTTGCATCTCATGAGTCCTGGTGCCTTAAAACACTGAAAAAAATGAGACCCCTTAGGATGTGGTCCTAGTGGGGTGATGGTGACAGTAAGCAGCAATAGGTAACAGGATTAATATATTTCTTTCTTATTTTCATATGTTAGAGTGCTGTGTTGTACATGTGTGTGTGTGCATGTGTGTGTTCACATGTCATGAAATATCACATATTTTCAATTATATATGGAATCTAAGTTTAAAACACACACCACACACACACACACACACACACACACAAATATCACGTGAAAGCAGAAATGGAAAGGAAAAGAATCAGTGGGAAGAGAGAAGGAAGAGGAGGAGGAGGGGAAGAGGAAGAGGAAAGATGGAGAGATAGAGGAGGAGGAGGAGGGATGGGAGGGTGATGGAGGAAAAGGAAGAGGGATGCAGAGAGTAATGGAAGAAGAATGTGGGCAAGATACAATGATATATATGTAAAATGAGATATGAAACCCATGCTAACTAAAAATATTAATAAAAAAGATCATGGAGTGATATGGAGTGTTTTATTCTCTAGACTGTTCTCTAGACTATCAGACCACACATTCTAATGTGTAGAACAGCCACAGCTCAGTATCCTATCTTTAAAACTTCTTCAAGATATAGACCCTGTTTGAATCTGCACCCATGACTCTCAATGTAGCAAGGATAAGGATTCCAAGCAAATGCTGACAGCTTCATCCACTCATTTCTGAAGACTTGCAATCCTGTAGCTTGGGCATGTGGAAGAATTGTAGTTAGGATCACAAGGACTATAAACAAAACCAAAGTAGTATGCTATTTTAGTGTTAAAAAGGATCTCTCAGTTTATCAACTTCAAAGGAGATCTATAAGATGAAACAGACACTGCACAAGCTTCCTGGGCATAAAAATGACATGAGGCGGCACTGAGGTCTTCTACCTGAGCACCAGCAGCCCCTGATTTCATGCCTCTCTGCAACAATGGCAGCTTTGATCTTAGCAGGTCATTTAACTTCTCTGCCCCTCACTTCTTCATCTGTAATTGAAGACAATAAGCTACAAGGAGAAAATAGGGTTGATTTATACAGGGTTATCACAATGGCTAGAAAGTACAACTCTCAGCAATGGAACCATTGAAAGTCCATCCTTCAATCTGTGGAGCTACAAAAGACGTGTAAAAGGTGTCCATCTTTCTCTTTTTGGTGGGTGTCTTTTTTGAGACAGGACCCTGTAGTTCCAGCTGTCTTAGACTAGGCTGGTCTTGAAGTCACAAAGATCCACCTGCCTCTGCCTCCAGAGTGCTGGGATTAAAGGCATGCACCACTACACCTGGCAGAGTTGGAACCAACCTAAATGCCCCTCAACTGACAAGTGTATAACAAAAATGTGGTACATCTACACAATAGAGTTCTATGCAGCAGTAAAGAAAGATGACATCATGAGATTTGCAAGTAAATGGATGGAACTCAAAGCCTTTATGCTAAGTGAAGTAACACAGTCTCTCCCCACCCAAAAATGGGGAATGTTTTCCCTCATTTGTGGATGCTAGTACCAAATCCTCCAATTGAAAGAAAAGCTGAGCAATGTTATTGTTATATTTCTTTCTATCCAAAAGCAACTAAATTGTTATAATGTGAATATCTTAATGAGTCCTAGAATTAACTTACCACCTACTTTTAGGCATGATAATTAATGTACCTGGGTGGAAGGTATATTCATATTTTAGAGTAATATAAAATTAAAAGAAAAAATCTGAACCCCTGAACATGAGTAAAAAGTGACTTCTGGATGTTGAACTTTTGTCAGATGGGTCACTGGTGAAGAGTTCCACTCGAAACTTGTTTTGATTAACTTAGAGTTTATTTTCAGAGTTTGTAATTTTGATATATGTATGGAGTGTGTGTGTGTGTGTGTGTGTGTGTGTGTGTATATATATATATATATATATATATATATATATTGGAGAAATACAAAATGAAAGAAAACAAAAATGACAAAATAGACTCATTCAACGAACTGACCAAAACTGTAAACTTCTATATCAAAAAAGTTAAAAAAGACCAAGAAAAAGATGCAAGACAGGACTTAACATGTATGGCAGAATGTGTATGTGTGTGTGTGTGTGTGTGTGTGTGTGTGTGTGTGTGAATATCTCCTAGTGAAGATGTGGTTTGGAATGGTTGTGTCCAAAAATCTGATTCCACAGCTGGCTTTAAATATTCCTGTTACAAGGAATAAATATGAAACTGGAATATAATTAACACTCAACAGAAATTTATTGACAAACAAGAGAAGTCAATGTTTTACTAGCACTTCTAATTTAATTGGTTTTTCAAAGCAAGGAAGTGAAAGGCCTATAAAATAGCGTAACAAATATTTCTCAAAAGTAGGCAAGACTTTTAGCGTGCTGGGCTCCTGGAGAAGAGCTGGAACCAACCCAAATGCCCCTCAACAGATGAGTGGATAACATAAATGGGGTTCATCTACACAATGGAGTTCTATGCAGTGGTAAAGAAAGATGACATCATGAACTTTGCAGGTAAAGGGATGGAACTCAAAGCCTTGATGCTAAGTGAAGTAACACAGTCCCCCCAAAATAAATTTCTTATCTGTGGATGTTAGCACCAAATCCCCCAATTGAAAGGCAAGCTGAACATCATTATTGTTATATTTCTTTCTATCTGAAAGCAACTGTCATGTTATAATGTGAATCTCTTTAATGGACCCTAGAATTAATTTACCCCTTATTTTCATGGTAATTAATGTATATGGGTGGAAGGTATATTTTTTTTAATTTTTTTTAATTTTATTTATTTATGTATGTGTATGAATGTACTGTCTGCATGCAAGTTTGTGCACCCGTGTCGTTCAATGCCCCGGAGGTCAGAAGAGGGTGTCGGATTCTCCTGGAACTGGAGTTCTGAAATTGGAGTTTCAGACGGTTCTTGGCCGCCATGTGGGTGCTGGGGATCGAACCCGGGTTCTCTGCAAGAGTGGTCGGCGCTCTTAACTGCTAGGCCATCTCTCCAGCCCCCGGAAGGTATATATTTTAGAGTAATATAAAATTAAAGGAAAAAATGTGAGTTCCTAAATATATTTCAGAGTTAACATACAGTTTTATTCCTGGAGGACATAATTCTGGTACATATATAGGCATATTTATATAAGCATATTTTGGAGCAATACAAATGGGAGGGATCAACAACAACATAAGGACTGTGTCAAAGAACAGATTGATACAGTTAAATTCTGCCCAAAACAGTAAAGCTCTGCAGAGAAAAACTTTAAAAAGACTGAGAGAAAGATGCAGGACGTGTATGGCAGAATGCATGAACTGGGGTGGGGTTGGGGGAAGGGAAAGGGGAATATGTCTAAATTGGACTGAAAAATGATGTGTGAAATACACAAAACATCAATAAAAGTCTTTTTTTTTTTAAAAAGTAGGCAAGATGGAAAAACAGACATGCTCTCTCCCTCAGCTTCATAGAGGTGCTGCCAAAGCTAATAAAAATAAGCACATTTTTTAGGAAAGAATACAAAAAGAATCCCTCTCAGTATTATAGGTGTATATCTAATTCCTTAAAACCTTCCAGTACCTTGTCACCAAGGAAATAAGGAAATGAGGAAATGCCACTTTCAGCAAGAAGTGATCAGCAAGAATGTTGATCTAAGACTGAGTTGCTTGGCAACACATTAACTTATTTAAACCTGATTGCTGCCTTGACAAAGATGATGCAAAGATCCAAGAAGACACCGGTGAGATCCTCAGGAACAGTCACTTCAGGAGGCCCACAAAGCACCAGAAACTTGTGCCTGTAGCTAAAGCTGGAGCTCCACAGACTACATTTCCCAAATTCCCTTGAGAGCAGGATTCCATTCTGCCAATAGAAGACACTAGCTGGAGATCTTGAGGTAAAGAAGAGGCCCTGGAGGCTTTCATTTCTGACAGGGTAGATTCTGGAGGATGTACTTGTCACCGACATTAAAGGGACCATAGACTCCAGTGATCAGAGTCTACAGTTTGGGAGCTGCGCCCCTGGTGCTGCTACCCTGGTGCAGGCGCTGCTACCCTGGTGCAGGCGCTGCTACCCTGGTGCAGGCGCTACTACCCTGGTGCAGGCAACCTCTGCAGCAGCGACAGCATGGGACGTGGTGATGTTACCTGGAAGCTCAGAAGCAACAACAGGCTGCAGAACCCAGCCCTTCATTCCTCTTCTTTCCCCTTTTGTTCTTTTTGCCCTAATAAGACTTTCCCTGCAGTTTATCCTCTATTTGAAATAGTCACGGTTGTTTCTGGATAGTTCCAGATGGAAGGAAATCTTCAAGGAGTTTAGATTGTTTTTCATTGGAGTCAAAGTTTCCTGCAATGTGCTGTGGGTAAAGGAGACATGAGCATTTCGGAACAAGCTTGGAAAGGTTTTGTGATTGCTAATGGGGATCTCTCTCTCTCTCTCTCTCTCTCTCTCTCTCTCTCTTTCTCTCTTTAAGATAGATGATAGATTAGATAGATAGATAGATAGATAGATAGATAGATAGATAGATAAATAGATGATAGATAGATGATAGATAGATAGATAGATGATAGATAGATGATAGATAGATAGATAGATAGATAGATAGATGATAGATAGATAGATAGATAGATGATAGATAGATAGATAGATAGATAGATAGATAGATAGATAGATAGAAATAGTCAAGATAGAGTTATGGATATATTCAGATTACCAAAAAGAAAAACATACAGAAAGACAGGCATAGATATATCAACTTGTCCTGTTTCTCTAGAAAAAAGTCTCCACTACATGGATCTGAAGGAGCTGAGGACTATGATGTGCCGTGCTGCTGCTATTGGCTGAGCCTGACACTGACCAGCTCTAGGCATCTACTCAAAGTCACAGGATTTACTCTGACATTTATCAGTTCTTCTGATGCTTTATAGAGAGAGGAGCACATGATCATATTTTATTTTCAATAAAAACCATCCTGATTGTAGGAGCAAAGGGATGAATTTCTAAGGAACTTCCTATGTGCATTCACTGAGCCTCTGCTCAGTAGGGAGGCACGTGTACCACTATCAGACCCTCTGAGTAGCTGAAGCTCAACTTACCTTCGCCCACTGACACTGAGCTTTGTTTACCCCAGAGGCAAGATGTCTTCAGGCTATGGCATTTTCTTTGATTGCAATGAGGAAGAAAGTTAAGAAAGGGTTATATCCTGGCAGGCCGAGTGAGGATACAAAGGGTTATTTTTTACCTAGAACCATAGCTCATAAGTCAATAGTTTGGGTGCCACACATTATACAGAAAAAGAAAAGCTTTCTATATGTGGGTCCTGATAACCCTTGTAGTAGCAAAAGGTCTGTTTTTGTATAAAACTAGTGTCTCAGATCATACTCTAGGGATTAACATGTGGACTTTATTATCCCATTTAATGCTTTTCAGAAGATGTGAAGAAATTGTACATGCTACCGAGGCTCTGCACAGGGAGCCAGGGGGTGTTTGCTGGGACTATAATGAATTTTAAAATTTGGAGCCCTCTGTGTATGTGTGCATCCTTACCAGGATACTCATAGGGACTGCTCAGTGTTTAGGTGGTCATATGGCTTTGCTAATATCGCCGAAGCGAATATTAAATATTGCATCTGTTGTCACTGAAGACTGCAGTCTCTTGTCAAATGACCTTTCTGCTTCCCATCCCCTTGTTTTGGGTGATGGTGTTAACTTAATCTGTTGGCATTTTGTGGGTCTAATTGAACAGGACTTCTGGTGGTGTAAGTTTATGCTTACGTACATCAACGTATATGTTCCCTGACCCTTTCAGAGAAACCAAGTTATTGTTCACCGTCCTGCCTCAGGAACAGCTCTAGAAACAGTCCTACCACCCACTGTGTGGATGCACCCCGTGCCCTGACACAAAGGATCAAGGCCAGAGGTTGATTCACAACATAAACTTGCCCCCAGCCACAGAGGCGTGCAGGTTGCAGTGAATAAAAAGGCTCTGAAATGTGCACAGCCAGAAGCTAATCGCTGGAAAATCCTTCCAATCATCGAACATGTAAAATACTAAGCAGATAATTTGAAACAGAAGTTCTGTCCTTCCAAGAATATACTTGATAATGCAGCACATACAATTAAAATTCTCTGCAATTTTTTTTCTTTTCAGAAAGGAATTAGATGCAGTAGAGTTATGGAAATAGCTATTTGAGTTTCCTGCCCATTTGATGGGAGATACTGATGCTGAAAAAATACTGAATTCATATTATGCTATCAAAACAGAGGCCAGAAGAAGCTGCCAACAATGTTGTCTAATCAAAAAATTTGAGAATGAATTCTGTGCAAGAAAATGAAAAAAGATCCGAAGTTTTACATTTTATTAAAATAAAACAAGTGTGAGAGTGACTTTTCCAAATCTGACAAGAGTCTACATTTACATGGAATTTCTGAGGAAGAATTATGATAGTAGAAGTTTCCTGAAGTATTAATAAGGAAGTCAAACATTTATTGGAGAGGAAGGATCTAATTATCTTTATTGTTTCTCCTATAGGAAATATGACAGGATTAGTGTTATATGAGCAAATGGTCAAAGACCACACACTTCTCTCACCACATTTTACTAAAGAATACTTTCTTTTGAACAGAGTTCCCATAAAGATGCAAGCTCTCTTCCTAAAGACCTACAGGACATTTGCCTTTGGGGAATATTGTTTGAATAAAGGAGTAAATTAATTGATTTATTTATGAGTACTACTTTGCTTTACATTCAGTATACACATGTATGCCTATGTGTACAAATGTATTTCAAAGTATGTATATTAATACATAGTTAATACTATTCCTGGAATAGGCCTTCCCTCACCAATTAGCAATTAAGAAAATGCCTCACAGACTTGGCCCCAGGCTGATTTGATGTAGGAAAGGCCTCAGTCGAGGTTCCCCTTCCCAGGGATTTCAAGTTGAGCTAAAATATCACAGCATTCACATGTGTCATCTATGACAGACTTTCTCAAAAGCAACATGGGCCCAGGGTGCTCAAAACCTGCTCCTCTTCCATTAGAAATGTGTCTAGTAGTTGCATTAGTGATCTGTGATCATCGTATCCAATGTGACTATCAACCAAACACCAGAACTCATCCTTCCTCATACCCCCCTTCCCCGTATCTCCACACAGTTTCCCCATTCTGCTCCCTGGGACTCTACCCCAACCTCCTCATCCTGGAACTTTCCCTGCATATGCCTCAGGGCCCAGCTGATGTGCCACTCACTGAAGGTTCTACTTGGGCATCACTAAGCAGAACTTTCTCCCTTGTATATTCCTCCTAGCATTCAGGTCGTCGCTCAGCTCCTCATGGGAACATTTCTTCCTGGTTGATGTCTTCATCATTCACTGTGAACACCGAAACCTCTGGATTGAGAGGGGTTATAATACCATTGAGGAATAATTTAGCACTTATATCAAATTGGATCTTTATAAAAATAAAAGGCAAAAGTCCTGGAGAGAGATGGATTCAAAAAGTATGGACAATTGGTAGACTGCATGAAAGTAGAGTAAGAAAAGAAAGTGAGAGAGGAGGACTGCACTGTCCTATGGAGTGAATGGAAATACCTGACTCCAAATGGAGGAAGATCGTTCCACCTGATCCCCAAGAATGCTGCGTTTACCTCCCTTGAAAGAGTTTCCCTGAGACAAGGGAATGATGATAAGAGAGGGTGGATTAGCAAGCTGAGGCTTCATAACAGGAAACAGATGTAGAGGCCATCTTTAGTAACAGAAATTAAATTTTCCATCATTTTGAAAGACGCAAGTTCAAGGCCAAGGTGCAAGCAAGGTTGGTCTCTTCTTGATTTCCTACGGTCACTTTCTCAGGGCATCTTCACTGAGCATCACAGGTCTGATATCTCTCCTCTTCTCAGGATATCAGTCCTCTGTGAGGAGGGCCCTGCTATTATGTCCTCATTCCACCTTAATCATCTCCATAGGATAATATCCCTAAATACAATCACATTGAAGGTGGTGTGTGACACCATCTCTGAAAAGAACAAGTGTCTAATCATCCCAGATAAAGAACTAATGGCAGGCCAAATTGAAGATAGAACCCAAGTCTAACTTGCTGAAACAATGAGGTTTATTGGGGTCACTTACAGGAGTACTGGTAAGGGGGTTACTTATAGGAGCATAAATTACTTAAAGTTAGTGGAACCACAAAAGGGGTGAAAGGTCACAAAAGCTGGAACCCCTGAGCATACTGTACAACCCACAGGCAGCTGAACAGGTTGGAGGGTGTCTCTTCTGGGTTGCTCAGTTGATCTGAGCCTCTTCAGTTGAGTTTGTCTGGTGGTCTTTTAGGCAAAGTCGTTTATCTGAGAGTGTCTCTCAACAGGGCTTATATATGCCTGGGGACTGACTGGTTGATATCAGGGCCTTCCTGAAGCTTTTGAGTTGCTTACTTCCTGAGTATAAGGAGCTTCTCTGCAGGGTGGGATCTTTAGCTCCCCTTAGAACACTTTTTTGAGCTGGGCGTGGTGGTGCACACCTTTAATCCTAGCACTTAGGAGGCAGAGGCAGGCGGATCTTTGTGAGTTCAAGGCCAGCTGGGGCTACAGGGAGACCCTGTCTTGAAA
Source organism: Rhizomys pruinosus (assembly GCA_009823505.1). NCBI lineage: Eukaryota > Metazoa > Chordata > Mammalia > Rodentia > Spalacidae > Rhizomys > Rhizomys pruinosus. Next base: position 572,006 of record VZQC01010196.1, read on the forward strand.
AGACCAAAAAAATAAAAACAAACAAACAAACAAACAAAAAAACCAAAAAGAACACCTTTTTGTTGACTTCCCTTTAGAATATCCTCTTGCTTTAGTGCTTTTTAGTAATCTACATCTTAAGAAAATACTTTTATTTACTCAAGAATTTCATGCAAAGCATTTTGATTTTAAAAAATTCTGCATGTGCTTTCCTCCAAGATAGAATGTCTTAGCTTAGAGGAAATTGGTATACAACAGATGGAAGCTAGGACTTCAAGCCGGGACTGCTGATATTGGATCACGGACTATTCCCACGACTGCATTGCCAGGCTCTCAGGTAGTAAGTAGCACTGAGAAGCTTAGTTGCCAGACTGAGGCTGACACAAATGAGCATCCCAGGGGATCAAACACCACAGATTCAGCCACTTAGAAGGTGCCTATTGACAGACAAGGGTTACTGTAAAGGCTAAAGAGGTTGGGCTGGTGGAAAGTGGGGGGGGGGACTCAGGAGCTGTGGAGGTAGCAGATTGGAACAAGCTGAAGCCAAGACCTTGTCCTCCCAAAAACAAGGTATCATAGAGGTAAAGTCACATTCTGTTTCTGGATCTGGGAGAAATCAGGTTACAAGGGTTCTTCAGTCATTAGTCCATGAATGATAGGTCCTTAAAGGCATGGATGCAGAGGAAGCTTGCTAGGCTTTGTCTGCAGAGGCTGCATACATCTGAGGACTTAGAGAAGGTGCTTATGCATTGAATGAGAAAAAATTTGTTCTAGTCTAATACTCTGATTCCTTGTTTCTAAACTAAGTGGGTCATTAAAAAAATTCTCATCCCTGGGGCTAGGGAGATGACTGTATTGGTAAAGTACCTGTCACACAAACATGAGTTTGGATCCCTAGCACCAGACAGAAGCTGATGGTGGTGGTTGGGGGGGGGCATGCATCTGTAACAGTAGGACTGGAGAGAGGGAGTGAAGAGACAGGCAGATCCTGCAGTGCAGCTGGCCAACCAGCCTGGACAGATAGATGAGCTCTGACTTCAGTGACAGACCTTGTCTCAAAAATAAGGTAGAGAATGATTGAAGAAAACTTACACAATGTTGACCTTTGGCCTCTGTGCATACATGTGCACACACATGTATGCTCACCTACTTGTACCTGCACAAGCCCACATGAACATGTACATACACCACTTACATAAACTCTTTACCTATGTGTATGTTCCTAGTTGTCTTATTCTATAGGCCTGTGAATTGTGTTGATGTTTTACATGAGTTGGCCCTGGCCAGGGTGTTATGTGAAGGGGATGACAACATGCATGTTTCCTTCAGTAGGAACCTTGTAAATAATTTTTTTCTTCATGGCTCTTTGTACTTTTGATCCACATATGTAGGATACATTCATTATGTCTCTTTGGAAGCTTTTTTTCTTTCAAGTGGGTGCATCATTGAATTCTTAGATGAATGGAGTCCCAATGCTGTTCAGGACTTGCCCCGTTGGGTTGGAGTGTGGGGGCAGTTACAGATCTTTCACTCTTTCTAAGAGGCACACTGGTTCACATTGTTTTCTCCAAGAGTTAAAGCAGACAAAGTGGGCCCAAACATAATAAGACAGCCCGTTGGAAACATTTTCTGTGCTTACATCTTACTGACTTTTATCATAAATTAGAGATTTTGAAGAGAATGAGTCATAGAAAAAGAAGAAAATAATAACCTGGTTCAGCAATCAGTGCATTATATCCCCTCAGTGACTCATAACATCAGATTCAAGTCAGGACAAACAGGGCTCCTGTCAGGAAGAAGTACAGTTTAAAAATAAAAGCAAAAATAGGAGCGGGGCTTGTATCTTAACAGTCCCTAGAGCTTTTCTAGGCTTGCCTGGTGAAGGTTTCAAGCTGAAAATATAAGTCCTTCACAGGAGGAAGCAGCACACCCCCTTCCCCCACAGCCACCACAACGAGGAGCCCCAACAACTGGATTTCTGAGTAAAATCTTCCAGCAAAAGGGGCAGCACAAGATGAAAGGAAAAGAACACAGCAAAGGCAGCTTTCTCAAAGGGACCATGGGACAACAGAAGGAGCAGAGCCTTCACAGCTAAAGAAGCGCACGTCTGAACTCTGGCTTCAGCAGACTTAGCCGTCCCGACTTGAGGTGTTGAGGGTTATCTAATTTCCTTGATCTTTAGTTTCCATGTCTTGGAAATGAAGACAGCACTGAGATTTGGGGTTCTCGTATGGAAGGGGTGCTCTTCCACCCACAGTGCAACGGGAGACCACAGAATGTTTAGGAGCTGCCGGCTGACCGGAGGAATCTCGGTCATTGATTGTGTGCCCTTAAAGGGGAAATTCAGACCCCAGCCCCTCACACTTCCCTTCTTGCTCCTCTGATGCCATCCAGTAAATACTCTGTGCCCTGTGCTCTCACCATAGTGTGCTGAACCACCACAGGCCCAAAACAGCCGTGGACTGAACCCTCTGAAAGTAGGAGTCAGAATAAATGCCCCCCCCCCTTTTAAGTTAATTCTCTAGGGTATTTTGTCACAGTGATGAAAGTTCACTAATATAGGTCATAAGCCATAAAGTACTGACACATTGAAGGTTAGCTGACCTATACATTCCTGAAAATAAGACTCATACTAAATAGTTATTTGCTTAAGGAAAACAAACAAACAAACAAACAAACAAAAAAACAAGATGAAAACAAATGTGAACAGGTGCTTCCAAATGCCTAACTGGTAGATTTGGAGGACTGGCTGTGCTACAAGCACATGTTGCAGATCTCAGATCCACAGCATGGCTCTGGTACCCTTCAACAACCTATCATATGGAAAAGGACTTTTAGAGGCCTAAGCTGGTCCAAAATTTTTGCCCAAACACAGAGGCTCTTTTCTTAGTCTCTCCTGAGGCAGTGTGGCTTGTTCTTCCTGTACAGCCTGGGGAACCCCCCAAAGGCACACAGCTTTGGGTTAAATGCTGACTTTTCTACTTGCCACATGACATCATTGATACTTTTTCTAAGGCTTATATAAGACCTATGAAATTTTAAGTAAACATGCCTAAAGTCATTTCTGTGTACAAAACAATTGATGGGTGTTTCCTTTCCTCTGTTAATAGGTACAGCTTAGTAACTTCTGGCAAACTAATTAATTAATGCAGATCCCCCCACATACACCCCAGCTTTTACAGGAGAGTATTTGCAAAGGGTTTGGTTCACTCTCTAGTGCAAATGTGGAAGGAGGATCATACCCAGAGGTTAGCCCCTAGAACTCTCCCTTCCTCCTTTGTTCACAAGAGAGGAAGGAGTAGGTCCTGGGGTGTGAGCAGTCTGTGTTCCACAGACCTGGCCCAGAGCACTGCTGTGAACCTTGGAGATAGACTTGTGTTGGATTTGTGTTTTTACAGCTGTTTGAAGTTGATTAACTCATAGAAGCTTCATACAGGGAAAATGACTTTATAGGGATGCAATAAAGATCAAATAGTAGAGGCTGGAGAGATGGCTCAGCAGTTAAGAGCATTTGAGGCTCTTCCAGAGGACCCCAGTTAGGTTCCCAGCACCCATGTCCAGCAGCCCACAACTGCCTGAAACTCTAGCTCCAAAGACCCTCTTCTGATTTCTGTGGGTTCCCACACACATGTGCATTCACTCACACAGACACATATGCATACACATAAATAACATAACAAAAATAAATCTCTAAATAAAACCTAAAACTTAAGGAGCAGGAATGAACACCCTGGCCATGTCCCACCGACCACATGGGGTCTCTCTACTCCAGGACTCAGGACTTGGTTCTGCACTTTCTTTTCCCTGTGAGACCCTCATCATGTCCTCTGAGGACCTCTTCGTACATAGCTCCAAGATGGAATTAACCTGCAGCTGACACTCTTCCTTATTGCTCCAGAAGTGTAGGTGCAGGGTCATCAGCAATGATGACGTACAAAGCCTCCCCTCAGAGAAGAGGGAGAGTCTGCGCATTGTCCTTGTGGCTGTGACCCCCGCCTCCAGGTCCCAGCTGTTTTCTGCAGGCCTCCCAAGTTTATCCCATCTCAGCACCTTCTTCCTCCCACCAATCTGCCCACACCGTAGTGTTCAGTCCAATAAAACCAAGACCTGAGATGAAGGGTAGGAGTCAAAGTGGCAGATAGTGGTCTTCAGAAATGACCCTAGTCATAAAGGTGGGTCAAGTGATCTTCCACAGTCTTGATGTTGACCGGTGGAGCATGTCTTCCTATACCTCAAGCCCTGGCAGACCTCCATGTCTGACTCAGAAAGAATGTGAAAGAGGCTACCATCACTTCCATATCTGGGTTGGAACAGGGGCTGCAGGTCCTGCCCCATGCTGTGGCTCTGTTTCTGTCCTGCTATCTAGGGAAACTCTCTTTGCAGCTCCTATTCACTGTCCAAGATTCCCAGCTCTCTGAAGGTATCTGGAAGCTTCCATGGTAGAAATGGTTGCTGGAGAGGGCACGCAGGGATAAACAGGCAAAGATCCAGCTCGGAAGACTGGCTCCTTAGGGCCACCACCACTACCTTAGTGAGGAAGGAAACAGGAACTTGCAACTTGCAACTCAAAGCACACAGAACCATACCTTCATGACAGGCATGCAGAACTGTTCTGGTGAAACTAGGCAAGCCCCAGAAAAGTGAGAAATTAAAATACAAGAATGCTGCTGCTTAAAACGATGAAGGCATAGTGTTGACTTTTCATGTAGTAGACTAACAGAACTGTTTCTATTAGTCTATTAGATATTGCTAAACACAGTCTAAGTGACAATGACTTTGGGGCTAGATAACTTGGAGATACATTTGGGGAGCTGCATGGAGATTGTCAGAGAAGAAGAAACAGAAAATGACAAAAATACTGTGAGAAGTTGGAATAAATGTCTCTCCTTACGTGAGCAGAGCTTAGAGGCTGTAACATGGAAGCCTGCCTTGGTGATCCAGACACTTTAAAGGCATAATACTGCTTCTGATATATATGTATATGAATATATATATATATTCATATATATCAGAAGCATATATATAAAATTCTGATATATATATATATATATATTCATATATATAGAGAGAGAGAGATATGGGAAAAGGGATTCATAATCTAAAGAAATATAAATATAAGGGACCTAGAATTTAGTAGGTTTGAAACTAAACCTGCTCCTTGCCTAAAACCCCCAGGGAAAACAGTGGTAAAGTTCAAAACTGACTTCTGGACAGAAAATATATTCATTAAGAAGTCGAGGCAACAAATGTGAAGAAAAAGTCCAGATTTGGAAGTTCAACTCCCTTGTTAGGCCACGAGAAATTTCAGAGAATCCCCAATACATCCTTGCATATAGACAAAAAATATTAGACGACATCAAAGACACAACTTAAAATTCTACATTTATAATGTGAATCCCTTAATGAGCCCTAGAATTAACTTGCCACTTATTTTCAGACATGGTAATTAATGTATATGGGTAGAAAGTATATATTCATATTTTAGAGCAATATAAAATTAAAGGGAAAATTGTGAATTCCTAAACATGTATGGTGGAATACACAAACTGGGGTTGGGGGGGTGGGGGGAAAGGGAAAGGGGAATATGTCTAAATTGAACTGAAAAATGATGTTTGAAATACACAAAACATCAATAAAAGTATTATATTTTTTTAAATCTACATTTAACAAGAGGTCTGGGAATCTTAAAGCCATTGGACAACAGAAATTCCCTGAGAGTCCCCAGTATTGAAGAATTTTGTGGACATGGCTTTAATATAATGAAGTTAAAATTGATTTATTGAATATTCATAAAGTTTGTGTATAATTATATTTGCTTGTGGTGAAAATGATCCTCTCTGAATGTCATTAGGGCAGGAAAACTACGAAGCTTTGAACACTCATCAGTGAGATGGCTCAGTGGATAAATTCGCTTGCTACCGGATTGACAGCCTGAGTTTGATCCCCAGGCAGGTCCTACATGGGGAAAAAGGAGAACCAATTTCCAACAAGTTGTAGGGCAATATGCACTGCATGAATAACACAGAAATAAAAACGTGATAAATGTTATTAAAAAGCTGTCAACATGCTACAGTTTAAAAGAAAGGGAGAGATGGCTCGGGGGTTAAGAGGATTGACTCTTCTTCCAGAGGATCTGGGTTTGGTTCCCAGCACCCATCTGTAGCTCTGGTTCCAGGGGATCTGACATGACCTTTATGAGCATTGCAAAATATAGGTGCACTTCCATACATGCAGGCAATGACTCACGCACATAAATAAAAATAATAAATAAAATATTTAAAAGAAAAGAATAACTCAAAACACAGAGCTCTCTGGGGAATCTGTCACAGGCATCATCAGAGCTGGTATATATAAATTTGGGGGCCATGTGTGTCTTTTTTGAGAGAAATATCTAGTCATAAAACCCTATCTTTGTCATATCTCTGAACAAAATTTCTTGCCATTTGCTAAATGTGAATCCTTATATTTATAGACAAATATACCATATATGACTAATCAAAAAACCTTTTTGTAACAGAAGCTGTTGTAGAGTTCCACACCTGGTCACACACAGAGAATATGTGGAAGGAAATTAGATGATTGGGCAATGCCCTTGAAGAAGATTTGAGATTTTGGCCCTTTCCTGTCTCTGCTCATGTCAGTTAACTTATACCCACCCCCCACCACAGGCTCCTGAGATAATTTACTGTGCCACCATAATCCAATGAAACAGAGCCAACTACATGGACTGAATACTCCAAAACCATGAGCCAAAATAAACTTTGCTTGCTTTTAAGTTGATTCTCTCAGGTGTTTTGTTACAGCGGCAGAAAGATGATTAACACACACAGACAACTGATTTGGGGAATACCAGAACATGCAATGAGGGACAGAATCCCTATAACAAATAATGCTTAAAAACTGGATCTCAACATGCAGAAAATATGATTGGACCTCATACCTTATATGTTACACAAAAATCAGCTCAAAATAGATCAAACATTAGATGCATCTTTACTAAAATTGTAATACTCCCAGAAAAAGAATCATACAGAAAAATCTTCTTGACTTTGGTCCTGGCAATTATTTCTTGAATATTATTCCACATCAAAAGCTAAAATAAGGAGAGTGTATGACATCAAACTAAAAAGATACTGACAGTGGAGGAAACAGGCCACAAAATGAAAATCAGTTTATAAGATGGGAAAAATAACCACTAACCATATATTTTATATAGGAGATTAATTTTCAAAACACATGTGGAATCTCTCAATTCAATAGCACCCTCTCCTCTAAAAAACACAGCAAAGAACAGAAAATAAAGAGAGAGATAGTAGAAATACAGGTTAATGGGGCTGGAGAGATGGCTCAGCAGTTAAGAGCATTCTGTTCCCTCAGAAAACCAGAGTTCACTTCCCAGCACCTACATGGTACCTAGCAACCATCTATAACTCCAGTACCAGGGGATCTAATGATGTCTTCTTCTGGCCTCTTCAGGCAGTGCATGAATGAGATGTACTTATATACATGTATGCAAATACTCATATACACAAAATAATAAAATAAAGCAAAATAAAATATAGTCTAAAGATAGTTCCATTTTTAATATTTTATTGTGTTTTTATACACTTCATATAATAGCTCATAATCAAATTTAGAACCTCCCACCTACCCTCCATAGCCTTCCCCACCTAATTTCAGGTATTCTGTCATATATCTTAAATCCTATCTGGTCAAGTGTTTCTATTCAGGTGTCCCTTGGTGCAAGTTCATTTGCTGGAGTCTAGTCAGTCTATAGAGATTCACGCCCTTAAGGATCTAATCTCTCTCACCCCACAGTAATCATTTGCCAATAGTTCCTTGGCTAAGGTTGGAGCCTGCTGCCCATTGACTTTCCTCCATGATGTATTTTTGTCTGATTAAGTCTGCATGAGTCTTGTGCATGCTGTCAGCATTGCTACAAATTCATATGAACAAGTTTCCAGTGGCCTGAAAGCCTCTGTTTCCTTATGTCATGCGTTAACCCTGAATGGCTCTTACAATCCCCCCCCTCCCTTCTGCAATGGTCCCTGAGCCATAGATGAGTGAGGTTGAATATGAGTCCTATCCAGGGAGATACATTCTACAGTCTCTTACTTTCTAAAACTTAGCCAGTTGTGTCCTTCTGTCTGCATCACACTCTGTTGCATGAGGAAGCTTTGCTGGTGAGACTTGAGGGATGCATTAGTATTCTCTTTACACCCTGTTCCACTTTGTCCCATGAGCCTTCGGTGTAGAGGGACTACTGTAGATGTGTCACTTAGGGCTGGGCATAATCTCAAATCTTCTTCAAGGGCATTGCCCAATCATCTAATTTCCTTCCACCGGATTTTACCTTCTAATGGTTTTGCTGTTTCTAAATACTGATCTCTGCAGGAAACCAAGATTTTGACATATGAGTCTTTGATAAACCTTCAGAGCCCATGCTGTGCAACTGTATATGCATGAGTTTACATATAAGCTTGACACTCTGTTCCATTTATGAACATATATGCCAGTATAATAGTACTTCAATTGCTGTAGCTTTGTACATTATTTAGAAATAGGGACTTATTCACTGAATGTAAATTAAAACCATGTTGAAATATTGCCTCACATCTGTTAGGCTCACTACTAAAAAAATGAAAAGAAAAAACTTTAGGATAGTACATATTGATAAGGATATGGGAAAATTCTGAGATTATATACTGTTGAGAATGCAAAATGGTGCACCCAGTATAAAGCAATATAGAAATTCAATGAAAATTTAAATAGAGCTATAATTATAATATAACCTAAAAATCCAATTCTGCATATTCAAAAGAATTGAAATCAAGGTTTCAAAGAGATATCTGCACTCAAATGTTAGCTACAGCATTATTCATAATATCCAAAATAGGTGAACAAATCAAATATGCATCAGTGGATGGTCAGGTGAAATATAATGTGATAAAATCTACAAATAAAATATGAACAGTTCTTTGCACATCAGTAGACCTGTTTAAAGAAGTGAACTGACAACATGTAGCTCTAATTCAGGATGTTATGAATTCAGCTTTGATGCATGTCTCTGTGTCCCTGTGTGATTCTTCTGATTGGGAGTGCCTGCCATTCCTCTTCTATGTTTGCTCCATTTTCTATAATGTGTGGGGTGGGAATCGAGAAGTCAGGTTTCTTGTTACACCACAAGTCTTCTGATCTGGGAGAATGCTATCCCTGGGACTATGGTTCTGAACTCATTGAGAGATCTGTCTTATACCTGGAACCGGCTTAGAAGACAAGATGGTTGGCGTAAAGCTTGGTCCTGATGCCATCCTGGAACAAGGGTTTAGGTAATCTTGTGGGTAACGGTCAATAATTTCCAGTTTGGGGGAAAGTGAATTGCGCACAGAGGACAAAACAGAAAATTGTTGATATTTTTTACCTAAAATTTCTACACCAATAGGTATAGACTAACAAGTCCTTCTAGAACTTTACCATTTCTAGAACAAGAGATGGAAATTACTTTCCCTCAGAAATTGTGTGGAACTTTGCCATAGCATTCACAGTCACCAAGCTGGAAAAAATTACATGGCAAGACCACAGTGGTTAAAAGAAAGAAATGCCCAGGTTCCTCCAGCTGCTGGAGACCCCAGTTGTTTAAGTCATCCCATCCCGAATAGAAACAGTACTAAGAATAGCTAGATGATTCCAGCCTTATCCACTGCCTTACTATAGCAAAGTGAGAGACTGTTAAAGACTATCAACATAAACCCAGTCATCCTGCAGAGAGGTGAGGAAAATAATATGGTAGTTGTTATTTTAAAGTTACATTGTCTGGGCTAATTAGTACATAGCAATAGATAACTAAGATACTAAGGTAGATTTCAAAAATATCGAGGGCATATTAGGCTGGAAAGCCTCATCATTATTGCATTACATATTTAGCAGATAAGGAGGAAAGATAGCCACCCAGAGACAACATAAAGAAACAAACGGAGTGTCCCACAAAGTACAAGAGACAACAAACTACATTAATGCATAAATTTAAATATTTTCTATGCAAAAATAAAAACCAAATGTAATTCAGATGACTTTGTAGGCAGGATGAATATCAGAGAATCCTGGGAAAATAATATGATGCAAAGAGGAATAACAACCCCCCTACATATGATCTACCAAAGAAACACACAAAATTATTGTCAAAAGACAGGGCTGGAGAGATGGAAAAGTTGGTAAAGTGCTTGCGATTGCAAGCATAAGGACTCATGTTTAAAGCCCAGCATCCACATAAAAAGCCAAGTGGGCATGGTAGCATGAGCCTGTAACCCCCTCATGGGGGGAAGGGCTTAGAGGTAGGACATTCCCGTGGGCTCACTGCCTAGCTAGTCCAGCTGAATCAGTGGGTCTAGGTTCAGTGACAGACCCTAACTCAAAAACTAAGGTAAACCTGGGGCTGGTGCACATGTTTAATCCCAGTACTTGGGAGGCAGAGGCAGGTGGATCTCTGTGAGATAAGACCAGACTGGTCTACATAACTAGTTCCAGGCCAGCTGTCTCAAACAAAAAAGTCAACAAGCAATTGAAGAAGACACCTGACATAAATTTCTGGCCTTCACATACATGTATACACACACACACACACACACACACACAGAGAGAAAAAGAGAGAGACGAATATGTACACACATGTGCACAACAGATTAAAAAAATTCCCCAAAACTATACAAGAGCATATAGAGAATAATTTGTTATTATAATCAGCAATAGACAGGCAGAAGAATTTAGAATAATAGCCAAATGCCTACCCTATTTTTTTTTTTATTTTTGGCGTTTTCTTGAGACAGAGTCTCCCTGTAGCCCTAGCTGGCCTGGAACTCTCTGTGTAGTTATTTTTTTTTTAATATTTTGATTGAATTTTTGTGAATTTTATACAAATTATTTTGACCACATTCAGGTTCAGTCCCCTAACTTCACCCCTTGTGTAGCATCCTCACAGACTTTCATGTACTCTGTCATATGTTAATGACTATCTAGCCAATTCTTTCAGTGTATATCCATCCACTGGAGCCTGGTTAACCTATGTAGTGCCCCATCCTTGGGGAAAACCAATTCTCCCTCTCCCAGTACTTATCAGTTGCTAATAGGTCCTCAAGTGAGGTAGGGACTTTGTATCCACTTTTCCTCTTCTATGCTGGGATTTTGTGTGGCTTGAGTTTGTGTGGGTCTAGTGCACACAGTCACCATATGCTGTTCAGATGAGTAACTTCCTAGTGCTAGAACACTGTCCCCTGTGATCATCCACTACATCTGGCACTTAGAATCTTTCTGCCCTCCTCTTTCACAATGATCACTGATCCTTGGGTGGTGGAGGTTTGATATAGTTATTTTATTCAGAGAAAAGCACTATGCAGTCTCTTATTCTCTGTGCTTTGGCCAGTTGTGGCTTTCTGGGTTAATTGCCATCTGTTGTATAATATAGGAAGCTTCACTGGTGAGAGTTGGGAGATGCATTAATATTTTTCCCCCTGTTCCTCTATGTTTCCTGAGCCTTAGGTGTAGAGGTTGCATTGTAGATGTATCACTTTGAGCTGGCTACCTCATAGACACTTATTATGTGCATTTGACCTATTGTAGAACTTTGTAATAGTCTCTACCTGTTCCAAAAGAAGCTTCTTTGATGAGTGCTAGAGGTGCATTTGTCTGTATATATATATAAAGATACATATATAGAATACAGTAAAACATTAGATTGTTCTAAGGATGTGATAAAAGTAGGTTTTGTCTCTGACCTATAACCTCTTCTGTCATATGTATTTGGCTATGTTTACATAGGATGAGTTCTCTCCCTTTGAACAGGCCTTAAATTTCAGTTAGACAGCTATTGATTACATCCCAAGTAGAAATGCCACTGTTACACCTGTAGAGATTATTTGCTGGGTGGTCATTGTTGTGGTTCATAGACTTTAAAGCTAGATGGATCATGATTTGGTTTTCTCCCTTGGAGTTGGCATAGTATCCTCTGATACTATGGAAGCTAGTCTTCAGGGAGGTTTCCAGATCAGTTCCAGCTTGATTCCTCCAAGTCCAGTGTCTGAAGTCTGTGCTGTCTTTAGAAATGAAGACGTGGTGGCGCACGGCCCTTTGTAGGCCTTTAATCCTAGCACTTGGGAAAGCAAGAGGGCAGGCGGATCTTTGTGAAGTTCAAGGCCCAGCCTGGTCTACAGGTGAGTTCCAGACAACCTGGGGCTACAGGGGAGACCCTGTCTCAAAAACAAAGAACAAAAAAAAAGAAAAAAACAAAAAAAGAAAGAAGTCTTAATTCATTTTTGGGAAGTAATCAGGGGCATGTGTCAACAATAGCTTGAGTTATTTGAGGACATCTTCTTGGATTATCATGACCAACAACTGGAAGGGAGGGCCCCCCTGTTTGGCACTGTGTTATAATGAATTAGTTCAAAAGCCTACTAAAAAATATACATTATATATATATAATTTACATATAATATATATGTTGTGGTCAATGAATCTATTTATATTTAGATCATGTATATAATAGCGATGTAATATACATATATACATATATATGAGTGCATGTGGATAGCTGAAGGCCTAACAATCCAGAAAAATAATAACAATACAGTGCCTTCCCTATTTCATAAGTGGTTGTACAAGGGACTAAAAAACATCTGTAAGCCAAACTTTCCAGACTCTATTTTCAACCTTCATTGGAACTGTGTTCTAGTTAATGCTATGAAATGCCTCATCCATAACAGGAGACTCTTCCCAGCATAATAAAGGAGACAACATTTTCTTTTTAAAAAATTTTTTTTATATTTTTTATTTATTTATTTATATATATTTATGATTAATTGAATACTGTCTGCATGTTAGATTTTGAGCTGCACCCTGTTCGTGCAATGCTAGTGGAGGTCAGAAGGCGGTTCCAGATTCCCCTGAAACTGGAGTTCTTCCTGGAAATATGAGTTACAGACGTTCTCTAAGCCACCATAGTGGGTTGCTGGGGGATCGAACCCAGGTCCCTCTGTAAGAGCAGTCGCGCTCTTAACCACTAGGACCATCTCTCCAGCTCCAGGAACAACATTTTCAAAGTAGGGTAAACCTATTAGTGTTCATTAGTTTCCCCCAATGCTAGAGGAGGCAAGAATGAAAAGAGAGATTGATCATAACTAATTGTTTCTGATGATAAATGACAACAAATTAACACAAAAATCTTGGTGGAGTTTGGTTGTCCCTTGAGAGAAGGATGGTATGGAAGGAGTTAGAAATGGAGCCACACATGACCTTTCTCCTACAGCTCCTTGTTCAAACACTAAATTACCCTCATTTTCCCTTGTAGCCTGGGGAAGAAGATGGGTACCAGCATAGCAGAGCATGGGGACTGGTAGTATAAAGCTGTCAGGCCACATCTATATTGCTAGAACAATCCAATATAAACATAATTTCCTCATCCACAAAAGAAAGATACACTCTGGAATACCCAGAATAAACTCAATTATGATAATACAATTACACAAAATTGAACAGGAAACATCAACAAATCAAAGCAGTTACAATTACATCTGAGGCTTCCTAAGAAAACAGAAATATAAGCAAACAAACCAGTCCTGAAATCAAGCCTCCAGGGGGAAGACCAAGAGAAGCTTTTCCACTAAGACAGGCCAGGGAGAGAGAAGAATCTGTGTATTCTAGACATGGACAAAGGAAGTGTCTACCTGGAGCCAGTTGTCCAGTATCTAAACAATGTCAAAAAAACCCCAACCGTCAACACTCACAATCCTGAAATTAAAGTAAGGAGAATGAGGGGGAGAAGGAAAGGTAGAAAGAAAGAACAAGGTCTAACATGAATAATAGAGGAAATATTCCAGAATGAATTTAAATTAAGTGATAAATAGCCAGGCCTGGTAACACAGGCATGCAATCCTAGCTACTAAGGACGCTGAGGCTGAAGGATCAGAGATCAAGTGACTCTACCTGTGCTACAGAGTGAGATCCTGTCTCAAAATATATAAAAAGCAAGAAAAGGAAAAGGAAGTTTGGGGATGTAGTTCTGTGATAAAGCACTCATCTAACAGCTCTGTGACAAAGCACTGGTTTAGCACATACAAGTTCCTGGTTTTGATCACCAGTACTTAAAAAGAGATAAATAGATTGATAGAAATGAAAGTTAAAATACAAGATCACTGAGTAAGTTTGATAAAGTAGGGAATGAAATTGAATATCAAAGAAGACCAATCTAGATTAAATAAATTATGCCTAAGAAGGCTGGGCATGGTGCAGTTTGTCTTTAATCCCTGCACTCGGGAGGCAGAGACAGGTGGATCTCTATAAGATCAAGCCTAGCCTGGTCTACATTGGGAGTATCAGGACAGGTGGTGCTATAGAGAGACCCTGCTTCAAACAAACAAACAAACAAACAAAAAACACACACACACAAAAACAAAACCATTATGCTTAAGAGATATCATTACAGCCATGTTATTTCTAGTACTAACAATAATAACTAAGCTATGGAATCAACATAAGTGTCAATCATTGGATGAATGGATGGATGGATGGATGGATGGATGGAATAAGAAAATGTGATACATATGTATACATAGTGTGCAATATTGCTCCAACATGAAATATTGAATCCTACCCTTTGTGACAGCATGACTAGAAATAGGGGATATCATTTTAAGTGAAATAATCCAGGAACAGAAGACTAAATAGTATATGATTTCACTAATAGGTGGGAGCTACAGAAGTTGATCTTACAGAAATAGAATCTAGAATGATTTGCTAGAGGCTGGAAGAAGGGGCATAGAGAAAGGATGAGTAACAGTTGCAAAAATGCAGTTGGAGGACTACGCTCTAGTGTTCTACAGCATGGCAAGGTGACTATATTTACAAACAATTTATTATGTATTTCAAAACATGTAGAAGAGAGTAATTTAAATGGTTCCAACAAAGGGATTCTATAAATATTTGAGGTGAGGAATGGGAAAATTATTCTCATTTGATCATTACATATTGCATGCACACATAAAAATATCAGGCTGCATCCAGTAATGTAATTGTCAACAGAAATAAAATGCCACATGGAAAGAAATAAGCATACTGTTATGGAAAAGGGGGAAAGGAGGATTCTAAATGGAAAGCAAAATTGTGTCCTGCTAGGAAACACTGCAGGATGACAGTAGTCACCATGAGGATGGCAGATGACAGAAGCTACACATCAAAGAGGCAGCACATGAGTGTCTGTGTCCTGGGAACAGTAAAGAGGAAGTGATGGAACAGATAAAGAATACATCAGAATACATCAGATACAAAGACATACTTCCCAAGCCTTCAAACGTGAGAAGGTTTTACATTAACACAGGAAAAAGCAGTCCAAAAGCCTGCTGACATGAAGCCTAGCACCCTTCTTCTGCAGATGTCTGACCTTGGATGGCCATTCAGATTGAGTTCCAATCTGTAAAAGGCAAATATCAAAAATACTAGCTTGGGGGCTGGGAAGATGGTGCCATGGATAAAATGCTTCCCATAGAAATATAAAGACTGGAACTCGGATGTTCAGCAGCCACAAAAAAGCTGAGCAGATGTGGCAGCCTGCCTGCAATCCCAGTGCTTGGGAGGCAGAGACACGGAGCTCCCAGGGAAAGCTGGTAGATAGATCACCAGAACCAGCAAGCCTTTGGTTCAGCAAGATCCTGTCTTAACAAATGATGTAGAGAGAAATCTAGGAAAACACCAGACATCAACCCCTGCCCACTGTGCAAATGCACACACATGCATGCACACCAACACATGAAATCATGTACACATACACAAATACCAGTTTCATGGCTTGTTGTTATTGAGAACCCAATGAGTTAACATGTATAATGGACTGAGGGTGTCACCAATGCACAGGATGTACCTTATAGGTCTTAGCTGTTGTTTGTGTCTTGGCAAAACTCCTAAACATTAGGGGGGGGAAAGAATCCTGGAACAAGAAAAAATTACAGCCTTAGACTTTTACAGAACATTAGGTAATGCCAGACAACAATGCAGAAATGTCAGGGGAGGCTTATGGAGTGAGAAACAACATGATCCAGGAATGTTACAGACAGACTGGTGGTCATTCAAGTATAAAGGAGCTTGATGGTTATTGTAAGAAATGCTGGGATATGAAGAGCGAAACTTTTTTTTCTCTTTTGTTTATTTTAAAGGATTCTACAATATAATAGTACAGTTGTTTTCAGATAACATTGACGTTACTCAGTTTGCTGTACAATTAGGTAATTGGTGCATTTTTTTTGAAGTGATCCAAATTATTAAGCATAAGCAATGAATGTAAGTAACATTCATGTAAAACCAATTTGCAAGTATCGTGAACAACCCAAGGTTCCCATAGTCCAGTTGGAGAAGCTTGTATGCACAAGCATGTTGATCAAATAGGAGTCCAGTCTATATTGCTGTAGTCTCATGATTCACCCCAATCTCTCCACAGCACTTACATTCTATCATGCTTCCTCTTCAGCAAGTTGTCCCCTAGGCTTTGGGAAAGGGGCACAAGTGGGTGAGAAGCAAAACCATCTATTTTCTCTGAAGATATCATTTTGGACTTTAGTCTGTTCAGGTTGTTCCCCTTCATGGGTTGACAGCTTATCCAGTGATACCTTTTTTTTTAGTCTTTTCAAGACAGGGTCTCCCTGTAGCCCCAGCTGTCCTGGAACTCACTCTGTTAGTCCAGGCTGCCTTGAACTCACAAGGATACTCCTGCCTCGGCCTCCTGAGTGCTAGGATTAAAGCGTGCGCCACCAGGCTGGCTCTAACTTTTTATCCTACTAAACAAGCAAAAGCAATTGGATATACGGCATTTAAGCAGTTACTAATATTGGCAAGCTAAGCTGTGAGCATAGACAAGATGCTTGAATGATATGCTAATCCATGAACTGTGGTTCTCTTAAAGTTTGACAAGTTCTTATTGTGGCTTATAGCATCTCCTAACCACTAGATGACATAAGCTTGTGGATCCACTGGAGTTCTTTCCTCCAAGGAGAGAGCGAATATCCAATAGATTTGGGATATATATTATTAGATAATATATATATATATATATTAGACACATGGCTGCCACTGTTGCACAGTATCTCCAGGAAGGAGAGCTATATCCAATTAGATTTGGGAATATATATTATATATATATCTCCTATATAACTATCATCATACATATAGAGGCCACATGGCTGCCAATGTTGCAGAGTATCTCCAGGCAGTTGAGATGTAGCTGATACTGATGGAGGAGTCTTGCTTGTCTCAAGGAGACCAATATTTTGCTGTATTGCTTTAGTGGCCTTTGGTAATGCTCTCTGGCATTTCAGAGGCCAGTTCTACATTAACAAGTGACGTCTCAAAACATTTTTTTCATGCTCACACCAGGTCTTCGACAACAGGGACTTACTGCCTTTCTCCTTGCATATATCCTACTTACAGGCAAAATGCCTTTATAATTTGGGGGGCTTGAATCCCCTAGCCAACATGGAGAGTGAAAATTTAAAAGAGAAACTTGTTGATGAAAACAATCAATTTAAAGAGCTGAAAACAATTGAACTAGAAAAATGTACAACTTTTAATCTATTGTCGTTGTCTTTTGTCATATGACAGAACATGAAGTTAAGATCCTACGATTGAAGACACCACACCCTTTGGTAACAGAACTAGGAGTCATCGGGCTGGTACCAAACTGGAAGCCTTCCTCCCAATGACTAGCTCCCATAGTTTTGGAAGGTGCTATGCAAGCTGCCAAGGTGGAAAAACGATCAACTGTTCCACCCAGCTGTAGAGCCCGAAAACCCTGACAATGACTGAACTGGCAAAATAACCCCACAGTACAACAGTGACACTTGTATCTTTAAAGTAACCAACAATTGTCTAATCTGACCTAAAACATGAGTTCCAATTGAACAGAATTTAGATCCAATTAGTTAGCTGATGGCTACTCCCAAGAGTAAACATAGCCAAGAACCTATGACTGGAAAGGCCATAGGCCCTAGTGGACAACCTACTATTACTGTTACTAAATTAACACAATTTCCAACTGCCTTCTTAATAATTATACTCGCAGACAAATGCAGCTCTCATCCCTCATCAAATGAGCTTCTTTTTGAAGCAGGGGCTATTTGAAAGATCCATAACTGGTCAAAACAGAGACTAAATGACTGAGGTGTCCGTCTCCCAATGGGACATGTATAATGCAATCCCTACACCTAAGGCTCAGGTATTGTTGCAGAAGAGGGGCTGACAGGTCATGAGAGCCTGAGGACTAGGGAAACTGCCTCTAACAGGATAGGGAGGCTGCACTCTCAACAGTATGGCTACTTGCATCTATCTGCAAAGACCACACCGGTGAGCATGCCAACATGGATGGAGAAAAATTTCACAAGTGCCACTCCCAGATAAAGATCTACAGTCAGTGAACACCTGCTCAGAGAGGGGAAAACAGTTATTTTGAAGGAAGATACCCCATTCCTAAGTGGTCAGCACTAAGCATATGCCAATAAGCATAAGAGTAATTGGACTCAGTAGATTGTGTGTATGTGTGTGTGTGTGTGTGTGTGTGTGCTGTGTTTGTAACAACAAAAATTATAGAAGAAAAGTTTATGAATTTGGAAAAGGGGTGGTCATGGGGACACATGAGAAATTGAAAGGGGGAGAAACATGTGTGAAAATTATACAAATACAGTATATATTCATGTATGAAACTCAAATTTAAGATACATAAGCCTTTCATGAGAGGACTGAGAACAAGTACTACAGCCATTTAAATAGAAAAATGATCTAATTGAAGCCATTGCAGTTATCTCAAATATATGTGTTTGCTACACATGAGTACATATTTAAAACCCATTTTCTTCATGAAGAAAAATGACTATGTAACAATAATAGACTGTGGAAGGGTAGTGGCACAGAAGTATGTGCATCCTGCTTCTCTCTCTGCTCTTGATGGGTGGTCAGGAGGGGGAAGGGTCACTGTAAAGGTTGATTCTTATTGAAAGCAAATTCTAAAAGAGACACTAAGATGAAATCTTACCCAAAATAGGTAAATGAATGCAATATAAAAGTAAAAAATTAATACATATGAATAAGACTTTCTGAATGGGTTGAAATGTGCATTTATGTGTGCAAAGTAAAGTGTGGAGGGTAAAGCAGGACCTGGGAGCTTTCTAGAAGTGAGAGTGTGAGGGAAGGGCTGGGATGAGCTTGTGCTTTCTTTCTTTTTCTTTCTTTTCTTCCTCCTTCCTTCTTTTCTTCCTTTTTGGATTCTTATATGTCTCTGTCTGTGTTGATATGCATACAAGTGTGGTATATGTGTACATGTGTATTTGTTTGCACACACCACACACATTCACAGAGACCAGAGGACACTGAGTGTCCCACTCTTTTTCTCTGCACCTTCTTCCTTGACGCTGGGTCTCTCACTGAACTGGAGCTAGGTTGCTGGCCAGCAAGCCTCAGTCAGTCTTCATATCTCCATCCCACATGGTGGTGGGGTTCCATGCACACACAGCCACTCCTAGCTTTCTACGTGGGTTCTGGGGACTTTATCTCAGGTTCTCATGCTTGCCCGGCAAGTGTTCTAACTAGTTGAGTCATCTCCCCAGCCCTTCTTTATTTATTTATTTGGTTTGCTTTTCTTAATGAAATTTTAGGAATAGAAATTAGTATGAGGAATAAGATAAGAAGCCTCCAGGTATCTGTTATCTTGAATAGACAGTTTTTCACATGACAGTATTAT
Organism: Rhizomys pruinosus; assembly: GCA_009823505.1. Taxonomy (NCBI): domain Eukaryota; kingdom Metazoa; phylum Chordata; class Mammalia; order Rodentia; family Spalacidae; genus Rhizomys; species Rhizomys pruinosus. The sequence goes on from VZQC01010196.1 coordinate 591,747, forward strand.
TTTAGACCATTTTTAAAAGAAAAATGAAACACTAGAGATACAATCTCAGTATCAGCCATTCCTTCTTCCTTATTTTATGTTCTTCTTTCTCTTCATTGAAAGCATCTAATATGTATCTGCTTAGCTTAATTATGAAATTACAAACATACTCATGAATGGTGTATGCATTCATAGTTGGGAACTCTATTTAATACCAACAGCAATGGCATCCTGCTATATTCTTCTAAAACTTACATTTGTAATCCAACTTTCTTCTTTGTTAACCTTTACTTTTCCTTATTTTACATTTAGATATGTGTGTGTGAATTATTTTAAGTTAAATGGAGTATCTCCATTGTAGGGAAGACATATATTTGATATTGTTCTTTGAGGTCAATGGGCACACCAATAAACTCTATAAAAATACTCTTGTGACTCCTAAAAATGGATTGATTTCCAGGATAATATCATGGTCTGAAATATTCTCTCCCTAGAGACCTTTTAAATTCAAATGAACTGACACTTTTTTTTTTGGTCTTTTTGAGACAGGGTCTCCTTGTAGCCCCAGCTAAGATTAAAGGTAGGTGCCACATGCCTGGTGACACTTCAACTTTTTAAGAGTAAGCAACAGCTTCTACTGCCCTCACGTACATGCACACATGAGGTTACTTGCTAAAAAGGTGTTTCAGAGGCAAGCCATGTTTGCATGTTGGCATATTCTAAAACTCCAGTGTATTTAAGCTGTTTAAGAGAGAGAGACAAATGATGCTTTTAACGAAGACAATGGAGGCTCGAAGCAATTGTGCTTAATTATATCCATGTAAATAAGATATTCTGTTAAATGCTTTTGTATTTCTGTGACAAAGTCCCTGACATAAAGAACATGAGAGAGGAAAGACTTACCTGGGATCTTGGTTTCAGTGGGGTTTCAGCTGATGATAGTGAGAAAGACATGATGAATTTCTCTTGGTGAGAACATTCACATCATGGTGGACCAGTAGGGAAAGAACAGCTGAAACTAGAGAGCAGGCTTACCTTAGTGAGAGCAGATATACCCTTAGTGACTTATTTCTTCTAACCAGGACCACCATCCTAAAGGTTCCCCAGCCACCTGCTGAGAGACAAATATTGAAAATCTGAGCCTGTGGGGGATATATTGGATTCAAGCCATAACAGATGTCAAACATAAAAGTCTGCATCATATTATGTACAAAATATCTACATGCATATAGCTACTTGTACAATTCATATCTGTAGAAGAAGTGTGAGATATTTTATTGGAAAATATATTAGAGGTACACATATACACAAATGTGCATATGGGTTCTTTCATATGTCCATATATGAATACATAGATGTGTGAATTCTATGTGTTGTTTTCACAGATGTAAAACATATAAACATACATAATATGTATGTAATATATATGTAAATATGTGCTTGTATTGCTAGCAAACAAAGGGTTAGCTATTAAAAATCAGAAAATTGGCTGGGTGTGATTGTGCATGTCTTTAATCCCAGCACTCAGGAAGCAGAGGCAGGCAGATCATTGTGAGTTTAAGGCCACCCTGGTCTACAGAGTTAGTTCCAGGCCAGCCGGGGCTACAGGGAAGCCTTGCCTCAAAAAGATAAAAAAAGAACATGGTGAAACATAAAAATACTAATAAATATAGAATTTAAAGAGTAAATTCCTTGTGTTGGCAAGAAATCACAAAGTCAGAAGCCAAGGTTATACTTTAGAGCTAATTACTTTAGAAATTCTGCTCCATTTTAGATATCTACTGTCAATATTTACATTTCAGAAATAATTAAGGTAAAAGTATATATGTTTTCATCTGCCCACTCACCAGGATTACTAAGAATCGAAATATGATATATGTTTTCAAGTCACTTTGAAGAAACAGAAGATCAAAGATAAACTGGAAATCACATTTTTGTATAAATATTACTTAAATATCTTGATAATTCCTGAGGCATTTGTATATGGCTCTGAGTGAAATTAAAGAAAAAGATCTAAAATGAAATTTTAGTTGCCATTCAAGGAGTGTACTTTGTTATTTGAATCCAAACAGTGAAACCTTTTTTATTATTATTATTATTTATTTCTGTATGTGTATGAATGTACTGTCTGCATGCAGGTCTGTGCACCCGTGTCACGCAATGCCGCGGAGGTCAGAAGAGGGTGTCGGATTCCCCTGGAACTGGAGTTCTCCTGGAATTGGAGTTTCAGACAGTTCTCGGCCGCCATGTGGGTGCTGGGGATCGAACCCGGGTCCTCTGTAAGAGTGGTCGGCGCTCTTAACCGCTAGGCCATCTCTCCAGCCCGAAACCTGTTTTTAAAATAAGCAATTCTCTTTGAAGAAACACAAGTGATTTCAATCTCCACCTCAATGTTGCTTCCCCTCAATGTTGCTTCCTTGCATTCCACTCAAATGTGCAGGACACGTCCCACATACTTCGCTATATGAACAGCAACTACCTTGGGTGGTAATCCAAAATTACTAGGCATACAAATATATTGAAATGTGATCCGTTCTCAAAGAGAAAAAAAAAAAACTAATATAGACAACCTAAAAGAGTAAAATAAAAGTTGTGTATACTAAAATAAGTTCTATGTTTAGCTGCCATATGACTCAGCAATTCTAATTCTCTCTATATATATACATATATATGCATAGATGTGTGTATGTGTATATATGTTGAAAATATATACATACATGTAAATGTAGGTGCCAGTTTTCACAGGAGCATTATCCATAATGGCTAGCAAGTGATGGAAATAACCCAAAATGCCAGTTGAATTATAAATGGGTCAACACGATGTAATATAGATATACAAAATGAAAAAGAAGAACTGAAGAAGGTTGTAATATAGGAAAATGAAGAAAAAGCACTGTGCTAAGTGGAAAGTTCTAGATAAAACTTGAGCCAAGTACTTTGTGGTTACCTTATATGAAATGTCAAGGACAAGAAAATCCATAGAGGCAGAAAATAAACAGTTGTCAAGGGCTCTGGAGTATCTGAAATGCATTGTAACTGATAATTAATGTAGAGAGTATAGACAATATTTTAAAGTTAAATAGTGACGATTATACAAAATTGTGAATATACTAAAAGAACACTGAAAAGTATAGTATACTTTAGGTTGAATGCTAAGGTATGTGAACTATATTTCAATAGGGCTGTTGTTTTAAAAAAAAAAAGCAATTCCTAAGAAAAACATTAACATAACCTGATAAGCTGGAATTTACATAGTCAAAATAGCCTTTAAATCAAATTTTTTCCTTCACAATTTCATACATATATAATGCATTGTGATCTTTCACCCCACCTTTTTTTTTATCTCATCCCCACTCCTATCCACCCTCCATGTCTCTTTTGCATGTTAGTGTCTTCTTGTTTTGTTTATGTTGTTGTTATGTCTTGTTTGTTATGACCTACTGAGTTTAATCAGCACCCTATGTGACCATGGGTGTGGAAGTACGAAGTGGAGCTCACCAATGGACACACATCTGAAGACAATGACTCTCCTCTTTCCAGAATCCACCATCAGTCAATAGGTCAGCAGGGAGGTATAGGGAACCATGAAACCCTCCCTATCTACAATGTTGACAGGTCCAGTCTTGTGCAGACCCAAAGCTGACAACCACAAATGCTGTGAGTTCATAGCTGTAGTGTCTGTTTATCTTCTGCATCTTACATTCTGGGCTAAGGATTCAAGCATCCCTTGTTCTCAGAGCCTTGAACACCCATCAGTCTCTGCGTTTATCACCATTTGCTATAAAGAGAATCTTCTCTGGTTCAAGCTGGGAGTATGCTTCATAAGAAAGTTTGATACTACATTGCATTAATTAAATACAGTAGTTAGTGCTTCCCTAAGGCCTATTATCTCTCCAGACATGTTTTTTTTTAATTGGGTTTTGAAAGTATCAGGCATGAATTCGTCCTATAGAATGGATCTCAATCTATTTGGAGAGTAATTGGTAACCCTCATTGTAGTTGTGTCATTATTTCAGCAGTGGGCACATTTTGCCTGGTGGGTTGGTTGTAGGAACTGATGGCTATCTTTCATGATTCTGGAAGGAGCTATGCGGCCTGCTAGAGGGAGAAAAAGTTATTTCTATTTGAAAGGAAAAAAAAATGTAAAGAAACCTGCCTGCAGAGAAAAGTTGAAAATTTATTGTAATAATAAAAACATTGTGATATGGTGTTAGTTCCATAATGAAAAACTTAACTCCTGTCACAATGTATAGAATGTAGAGTCATATTTATGTATGTATGGAAAATTTTCATTTGAGAAGCAAGATTAAATGAGTAGAGAACAGCATAGCACTTGGTACAATAAAAATCTGCTCTATATATAAGGGAAAATTTTATCTCTGCCACAAATTATAGAAAATAAATTTATTTCTGATGATGAAAAGCAAAAACATATGCCAGCCTTCAAATCACCCGGAGAACCTCACACCTAGAGAATCTTAACATTATGACTTTGGCCTTGGCAATAAGAATCTCTTAAATATATGATTATAATTCATAAAGAAAAAATGATAAATTTATCTACCTTAAAATAAAAATGTTTTAGCACAGAAAACAATACAGCTTTAAAGAAAAAAAGCAGAAAAGAAGAAGAGATCTGCTATTTGCGAAACCAATGCATAGATGATAGTATTGACTATTCAAGACATTACCAACAAGCATTACTAGAAAGATAATGTTAGTGGGAAAAATAATTTTCAGGAAAATAAAGCTGGATTTCTAATAATAGAATGACATGTAGAGTGAGCCAAGGTGGACCACACCTGTAATCCCAGCATTTGGGAGCCTAAAGTAGGAGGGTTTTGAGTTTGACTTTAGCCTGTGGTACATAGGGAGAGTCTATCTAAAAATAAAAAAAGGAGAGAGGAAGAGAGAAGGGGATGGGAAGGAAGAGGAAGGAAGAGAAAGAAAGGGAAAAGAAGAGAAATGTGTTGAATATTGTTAGCAAATAGCAATTCACAAAATTAAACATAATAAATATCTATACAATATGAAATATAACAACTGTAGTCTCACCTGACCATGGTGAGGAGTAAAGAAAGGACTTACCACACATTGCTCAAGTGAGTGAACCTTGTTCACCCAATTTAGATTCCAATCTGCTGAGGACCATGCTGAGCACCTCTTGCCTAGGATCTCACTTTCAGATAAATTCCTGCACTCATTCTTCACCACAGCTCATAGCAGAAATATTAGACACATCTTAGTTTCTCACCCCACAATGAGGATAAATCAATACAGAAATTCCCTTGACTTGGGAAGAATACTAATTCCTCCCTTAAAAGGAAAAAGAGCTTGTATTCATGTAGGTAAGCTTGTCAGTATAAAAGTTGTTTCAATTATTCTTCTACAATCTTTTGATTGATCTTGGGATCCAGAGAGTTATATTCTACTGTAGTATTGGTAAGGGCTGTAAGATTTCTTTCATTCCAGTATTGGAAATATACATTTTCTTTAAGAACATTTGCTAGCAATTTATTGACATTATTTTCTATAAGACTCAATTTTTTAACATTTTCCCTTTTCCATTTTACTCTCCCCTCTTTTAAATCAAATTCTGATCTTACACGTTCTCCTTCTTGTGTTGTTTTTAGTATTGAGTGACAGGGTCAGGAAAACTTATGCTCATGGTTTCTTCAAATAATATAGAAGATACAGGTGGAAAACAGAGCAAACGTCTCAAAGAATCACTTCACTGGGAAGGATATGTGAATGGCCAGTGCACATATCTAAAACGTACCAAAAGGAAAATCTCAACCAAGAAATGAATCAAGGGAGTCAGATGCACATAAAGCACAACACCAGCGTGCTCCCAGCTCCTGGCATGAGCAGACTTCACCTGTGTCCTGTGCAATAACAACCTGCAAAAGATCAGGTGAGCCCTGCCTGCCTGGGTGCTTTGGGCACCCCTGTGTCCTGGGGAGGCTTGGTATTGCCCAGGACCTTCCAACCTTCAGGTCCCAGTGTGCAACATGGGCAAAGTCAGACATGCACACAGCACCACACCAGCGTGTAACCAGCTCCTGGTATGAACTGGCCAACAGGGTACCAGCACGTGGGCCAAGATAACAACCCCCACCCACTCAGCCTGGGGAGCAGTGGTGCAGAAGATCTAGCATGTGCAGTATTACTGATTATAGTCTGTGCAGCCAATGTTGAGGCACCAGAATGCAAAGAAACAAATAAACAAAATCCACATGCCAAAGACACATAAAAAACAACATGGGAAAAGCTCATTATAAATCCAACCCTACAGAGGATTCCTACAATGAGATCTCACAGGAAGGAAACCAAGACACAGACTTTGGAAGAACAATTATGGACATATTCAAAGAAATTAGAGAACTAAGGGAAGAGAATGAAAAACTCAAGAAGTACCAAGAGGGTGATAATGACAAACATTGGAAAGAATTAAGGAGACAGATTGAAAAATTCAAGTAGGACCTAGAGGGAGATAATGACAAACATTGGAAAGAACTAAAGGGAGAAAATGATAAACTCCAGAAGGAAGTGGAAACACTGAAAAGATCCCAGGCTGAAATGAAAAAAAGAAAATGACCAACGAACTAAAGAGCTATAAGATGAGAATGACAGGCTCCAGAAGGAAGTGGAAATACTAAAGAAACAACTACAATGCTCAAGTAAAGATTATGAAAAATTAAAAAAAAAACACAAGATTGGAACAACCAGGAAATGCGGGACACTATGAAAAGGCCAAACCTCTGCATCATAGGGATAGAGGAAGGAGAAGAATCCCAAGACAACATTATTGACCAGATCTTCAACAGGATAATAGAAGAAAATTTCCCAGAACTGAAAAAAGACAAACCCAAACAAATACAAGAAGCACATAGAACACCAAACAGACAGGACCAGAAAAAGAAACTCCACATGCCATATAATTGTTAAAACACTAGATGTTCAAAACAAAGACTAAATACTGAAAGCCACAAGAGAAAAACAACAAGTTACGTATAAGGGGAAACGCATCAGAATCACAGCTGACTTCTCAGCACAAACTATGAAAGCTAGAAGAATGTGGACCAAAGTATTCCCAGTACTAAATGACTTTAGATGCCAACCCAGATTACTATACCCAGCAAAAATGTCAATTATAGTTGAAGGAGAAACAAGAATCTTTGACAACATGAACAAGATGAAAGAATACATGTCTAAGAAACCAACACTTCAGAAAATCCTCAAAGCAATCCAAAGAACAGAGGAAAGGAGAAACTATCCTTAAGCAATTAAAGAAAGAAAGCAATAAAATCATGACAGAGTAAATACAAACCTAGACCAAGAATGAAAACAAAAAATAAGATAAAAAGAAACAACACACATCTCTCAATAATAACCTGAAATACTAATGGTCTAAACTCCCCAATCAAAAGGCATAGGCTGGGAGAATGGATTAGAAAACTGAACCCTTCTATATGCTGTCTACAAGAAACCTATCTCACCCACAAGGACAGACACAACCTCAGAATGAAAGGATGGGAAAAAGTATTCCAAGTGAATGGTACCAAGAAACAAGCCAGAGTGGCTATTCTAATATCAGACAAAATAGATCTCAAAGTAAAATTAATCATAAGAGACAAAGAGGGCCATTACATCCTTGTCAAAGGAACAATGAACCATGAAGACTTCACAATCCAAATGTCTATGCACCAAACTCTGGTGTGCCTAACATTATAAACATAATGCTGCAGGACCTCAAGACACAGATTAACCCTAACACACTAATAGTGGGGGACTTCAGCACCCCACTGAGCCCCTTAGATAGAACAACAGGACAAAAAATAGAGAAATATCAGAACTGAAAAATATAATACACCAAATAGACTTCACAGACATCTACAGAATACTCCACCCAAACACCAGAGAATATACTTTCTACTCAGCACCTCATGGAACATTCTCCAAAATTGATCACATACTGGGGCACAAAAGGAACCTCAACAAATACAAAAGGATAAAAATTATTCCATGCATTCTATGAGACCACAGTGCAATAAAGCTCAATATGAACACCAGAATAAGTCCAACTAGCTAGAAGAACACATGGAGACTAAACAAAACCANATAATGACAAACTTCGGAAGGAACTAAAGGGATAGAATGATAAACTCCAGAAGAAGTGGAAAACCACTGGAAAAGATCCCAGGCTGAAATGAAAAAAAGGAAAACATTGACCCAACGAACTAAGGAGCTATAAGATGAGAATGACGGCTCCAGACGGAAGGAAGTGGAAAATACTAAAGAAAACACAACTACAATTCTAAGTAAAGATTATGAAAAAATTAAAAAAAAAAACACAAGATTGGAACAACAGAAATGCGGGACCCTATGAAAAGGCCCCAACCTCTGCATCATAGGGATTAGAGGAAGGAGAAGAATCCAGACAACATTATTGACCAGATCTTCAACAAGGATAAATAGAAGAAAAAATTTCCCGAACTGAAAAAGGACAAACCCAAAACAAATACAAGAAGCACATTAGAAACACCAAACAGACATGACCAGAAAAAGAAACTCCCCACATGCCATATAATTGTTACAACACTAGATGCTCAAAACAAAGATAAATACTGCAAGCCAACAAGAGAAAAACCACAAGTAACATATAAGGGGAAAACCATAAAAATCACAGCTGACTTCTCAGCCACCAACTATGAAAGCTAAGAAGAATGGGACCAAAGTATTCCCAGTAAAATGACTATAGATTGGCCAACCCAGGATATATTACCCAGCAAAAATGTCAATTATAGTTGACGGAGAAACCAGAATCTTTGGACAACATGAAACAAGATGAAAGAATACCCGTCTAAGAAACCAACACTTAAGAAAATCCTCAAAGCAATCCAAAGAACAGAGGAAAGGATAACTATGCCTAAGCAATTAAAGACAGAAAGCATTAAACAATCATGACAGAGTAAATACAAAACCTAGAAAAAACCCCCAAGAAATGCCAACAATAAAAATATAGATTAAAAAGAAAGCAACACACCTCTCTCCATCATAACTGAATACTAATGGTCTGAACAACTCCCCCATCACAAGGCATAGACTGGGAGAATTGTTTAGGAAACTGAACCCTTCTAGATGCTGTCTACAGAAACCTATCTCCCCCACAATGACAGACAACAACTCAGGAATGAAAGGATGGGACACAAAAGTATTCCAAGTGAATGGTTACCAAGAAACAAGCCAGAGTGCTCTTCTACTCTCAGACAAAATAGATCTCCAAAGTTAAAAATTAATTCTAAGAGCCAAAGAGGGCCATTAAATCCTTGCAAAGGAACAATGAACCATGAAAAATTCACAAACCTAAATGGTTCCTATTGCACAAAACTCTGGTGCACCTGACTTTATAAACATAATGCTGCAGGACCTCAAGACACGGATATTAACCCTAAACCACTAATAGTGGGGGACTTCAGCACCCCACTGAGCCCTTAGATAGATCAACAGGACAAAAATAGAGAAATATCAGAAACTGAAAAGATAATACACCAAATAGAATTCCAGACATCTACAGAATATCCACCCAAAACACCAGAGACTATACTTCTTACTCAGCACCTCATGGAACATTTCCCAAAATGATCACATATTGGGGCACAAAAGGAACCTCACCAAATACAAAAGGATTAAAACTATTCCATGCATTCTAGCGACCCCAGTGCAATAATGTTCAATATGAACACCAGAATACGTCCCAACTAGCTAGAAGAAAACATGGAGACCTAAACAAAACCATCCTGAATAATGAATGGGTCAGGGAAGAAATAAAGAATGAAATAAAGTATTCATGGAACTGAAACAAAAAAGACAAACTTTTACAGGGCTGGAGAGGGATGGCCTACCGGTTTAAGAGCGCCGACCGCTCTTGTCCAGGGGCACCCAGGTTTTCGATCCCCCCCCAGCACCCCACATGGCGGCGAGAGCCTTCTGAAACTCCAATTCCAGGAGGAGCTCAGTCCAGGGGAATCCGACACCCTCTTCTGCCTCCTCAGGCGTTGCACATCGGGTTCACAGGACTTGCATGCAGACCCAATTACATTCATACACGATGGAAATAAAATAAAAAAAAAAAATAAATAAATAAAAAAAGACACTACAACACAACAAAACCCTGTGGGACACTTTAAAAAGCTCTTGAGAGGGAAATTTATAGCCCTGAGTCCCCACATCAAAAAAAAAAAAAAAAAAAAAAAAAAACCACAGAGAAAATGAATAACAAATTAACGATCTAACACTGCAGCTTAAAAAAACCACTCAGGAGACATGAAACCCTTAAACCCAACAGATAGGAAGAAAATAACAAAATCGAGCAGAAATCAATGGCATAGAAACAAGGAAAACACTACATAGAATCAATGAATTCCAAAATCTGGTTCTTGAAAAGATAAACAATATAGACAGACCTCATCCCCGTTGAGAGAGAGAGAGACGGGAGAGAGGAGAGGAGGAGAGAGAGAAAAGAAAACAAAAGAAACAAAGAGTTACTCCAAATCAATAGCATTTTGGGGAAACATCACAACAGACAAAGCAAAGCAAAGATCCAGACCCAGGCATCTGGGGAATACTTCAAAAAACCTAAACTCCAATAAATTTGAAAACCTAAGAGAATGGATGACTATCTGAAAATCCTGGGAATTAACAAAGCTTAACCAGAAAGAGATTGACAGTTTAAGCAGACTCATAATATTTGCAGAAATTGAAGATGTACTAATAAGAAACCTCCCAGCTTAAAAAAGCCTGGGCCAGGATGGTTTCACAGCAGAATTCTATAAAACATTTAAAGAGTTCTTACAACCATTGTAACTCAACTGTTCAGAAGGATACAAACAGAGGGAATTATCCCAACTCATTCTATGAAGTCAGCATCAACCCCTAATACCAAAACCAGACAACGATACAAGCAAAAAAAGAACGCTTAGACCCATCTCACTATATGAACATAGATGCAAAAGTCAACAAAATACTTGCTACTTGCATACAGACCCACAACAAAAAGATCATCCATTCATGATTCAAGTTGGATTCAGGCCCAGAGAGGCAGGGAGGTTCAACATATGAACATCAATAAATATTAAAAATACATAAATGGACTGAAAGACAAAAAACCACAGGATTCATCTCAATTGATGCAGAAAAAAAAAAAAAAAGGCCTTTGACAAGATCCAGCATCCCTTCACAGTTAACGTTCCTAAAGGGAATAGGACTGAAAGTAACATTCTTCAACATGATCAAAACAATATATAGCAAACCCACTGCCAATTATCATCATAAATGGAGAAAATTTGGAGCCATTTCCCTTAAAGGCTGGAAATTTTCCTTTTTTTCTTCTCAGCAAGGCTGCCCTTATCACAACTCCTCTTCCATATAGTGCTAGAAATCTTTTTGGGGTAGGGCAATAAGACAAGAGATAGAAAGAAAAATTAAAGGAGTACTAATTGGAAACGAAGAAGCTAAACTATCCCTTTTTGCAGAGATATTGTAGTTTATCTAATGGATGCTAAAAAATCCACCAGAAAACTTCTAGAAAATATTAAGAGTTTCAGTAAAGTGGCGGGCTCCCAAAATTAACCTAGAAAAATTCATAGCCTTTCTTACACCACAGTAAACAAGTGGAGAAGGAATATATAGAAGACCTTCCCACTACAATAGTCTCAAAAAATAATAAGATACCTGGGAACAAAACAAACCAAAATCTACCCAAAGCCTCTACAACAAACATTTAAACCCCTGCAGAATGGAGATTGAAAATGACATCAAAAGTGGAAAGGATTCCATGCTCGATTAGTTCGGGGAAATTAATATAGTAAAAATTCATGTTATACCAATTGATATGCGTCTCAATGATCCAATCAAATCCATACTTCTTAAGACTTGGCAAAAAAAAAATCCTTAATTCATATGGAAAACACAAAATACTCCGAATAGCTAAAGCAACTAGAGAACAAATGCATACACATGGGCTATTTTTAAGGACTATAGCATAAAAAAACAAGCCTGGTACTGGCACAAAAACAGACCAGTTTACCAATGGAACAAAATTAGAAGATCCAAACTTGAAACTTATACAATTTTCAGCCAACTCATCATTAATTGACAAAGGGGCAAAAAAAAAAAAAAAAAAATCCTCAATGAGGGAAGGATAGCACTTCCAGCAAATGGTGCTGGCAAACTGGATCCACCATTGTAAAGGAAAAAATTTAAACCCTACTTCTTCACCTGTACAAAATAAACTCCAAGTGGATCAAAGATCTCAACATGAAGCCTGAACCCGAAGGTGAGAGATGATAGAAAGAAGTAACAGTTGACAAAAACCTATAAGACATAGACGTAGGTAAGACTTTAGAAATCATATACCAGCTGCACAGGAAATAAGGTCAACAGTCAACAAATGGCACCTCATCAAATTCAAAAGCTTCTGTACAGTGAAACAATCAGGGAAGTGAAGAGAAAATCCACAGAGTGAGTTCCAGGACAGCTGGGGCTACAGGGAGACCCTGTCTTGAAAACAAACAACAACAACAAAAAAAGAACCAATGCTGGAGAGGTTTGGAGAGAAAGCAGGACATTCATCCACTGTTGTGGGAATGTCAACTTGTACAACCACTATGGAAAGCAGTGTGTGAGAACCCTTTAAAAGACTCAAAATGAGCCTACCACCTGACTCCAGTGATACCACTCCTGGGTATATACCCAAAAGACTGTTCCTAACTGCAAAGATACATACACATCCATGTTTTACTGCACTCTCTTCACAATAGTGAGAGACTGGAACCAACCCAACTGCCCCTGGACAGACGAGTGGTGACAAAAATGAGGTACATCTACACAATGGAGTTGTTCAGCAGTAAAGAAAGAGGACTTTATGCACTTGCAGTAAATGATGGAGATCCAAGCAGTACGACTAAGTGACAGTAACACAGTCCCAGAAAAAAAGGCAAATGTTTCCCATTTGTGGATGCTAATACCAAATTCCCCCAGATGAACAACATTATTGTTATATCTCTGCTTATCTGCAAGCAACTAGGTTGTTAGAATTAATCTCCTTAATGGGTTCTAGAATCTACCCACCACTATTTTCAGGCTCTGTAATTACTGTATATAGATGGAGAGTATGTATCCTATGTTTAGAGTAATAAAAAATTAATGGAGGAAAATGTGAATTTCTAAGCATAAAAAAGGACTGTAGATTGCAGGACAGTTATGGTAGATGCTAATTCTGGGGGGGTGGGGGAAAGGGAAATGGAAAGGCGATTCAAACATTGAATTGAAAAATGATGTCTGAAATACAAAAAAAAAAAATGAATAAAGCTAAAATATATTCAGTAAAAAAAAAGAAACGAATCAAACAGCCGGGTGTGGTAGCACACCCTTTCAATCCTAGCACTTGGGGGGTTGCAGGAGCAGGCATATCTCGGTGAGTTCATGGCCAGCTTGGTCTAGGCCAGCAAGGATTACACGGAGACCCTGTTTCAAAAAGACAAAAAAAATAAAAAAAAAAAAAAAAAAAAAAAAAAAAAAAAAAAAAAAAAAAAAAAAAAACTGGAAAGAAATGAATCAAATAAAAGTATCAGGCAACTCTGTATACTAATGTTAAAATTACTATAAATAGCAGGAATATGAATTTGCACAATTTAGAAAACTATATATCCAGATCATATTTTGTGATTGAACTTTTAAGAATATATTCCTGGGCTGGAGAGATAGCCTAGCAGTTAAGAGCACCGACTGCTCTTGCAGAGGACCCGGGTTAGATCCCCGGCACCCACATGGTGGTTAAGAACCATCTGTAACTCCAATTCCAGGAGAACTCCAGTTCCAGGGGAATCCGAGACCCTCTTCTGACCTCTGCGGCATTGCGTGACATGGGTGCACAGACCTACATGCAGACAGTACATTCATACACATACAAAAATAAATAAAATTAAAGAATATATTCCAAATAATTACTCAGATATATCAAAAGATAGACTCAAGAATATTCTTAAAAACAACAAATATCCTTACTTAGTCATTACTGTGGCTTTACACAACTTACCCATGGAATACTGTGATACGGAGACCAGTCCTTACCTGACTGTAGCATGCTTCATCATGGGGAAACTAACAGGCACATTGTTGAGTGAGAAGATAGTGAAAAAACAAGTTCACAGAGTACAACTTCATTTATATCAACCTCCAGAAGCTGACCAGTCTATCCACGGTGATGAAATAAGAACAGAGGCTATTTGGGGAAGGGGTGGGGGCTTAACAACTGGAATGGAGAAGGTGGATCCTTTTGGTGATATGCCCTGTCAACCCCAATTTTTGTGGTGAACATGGATTTGTTCCATTAGAAAAACTTATCGAGCAACACATAATTTTTACATTTTACCCCATTTTTTATATTTCAGCTAATTGTTAAAATATTATTTTTATTATTATTATTTTGGGGTTTTTTTTGTGACAGGGTCTCCTGGTAGTCCCAGCTGTCCTGGAACTCACTCTGTAGACTAGGCTGGCCTTGAACTCACAAAGATTCGCCTGCCTCTGCCTCCCAAGTGCTAGGATTAAAGGCATGCACCTCCATGCCCGGTTATTATTTTTATTTTATGTGTGCATATGTATTGCCTGCATGTATTGAAAATGTACTCTTGTCATGCAGTGCTTGAGGTCAGAAGGATGTGCTAGATTCCTCTGGAACTGGAGCTAGGGATGGTTGTTAGCTGCTATGTGGTGCTAGGAATTGAACCCAGGTCCTCTGCAAGAGCAGCCAGTGCTCGTAACGTCTGAGCCATCTCTCCAGCCCCAGTACTTTTAATTAATTATTTTATTTTATTTATGTGTATGAATGTGTTGCCTCCATGTATGTAAGTGAGCCTGTGTTGTTCAACCCTCAGAGGTCAGAAGTGGGTATTAGATTCCTGGAGTTAAGTTGCCATGTAGATGCTGAGAATTGAACATGGGTCCTTTGCAAAAGTATCAAG
Organism: Rhizomys pruinosus; assembly: GCA_009823505.1. NCBI lineage: Eukaryota > Metazoa > Chordata > Mammalia > Rodentia > Spalacidae > Rhizomys > Rhizomys pruinosus. The sequence goes on from VZQC01010196.1 coordinate 606,752, forward strand.
TACTGCTGAGCTGTCTCTCCAGTGTCAGCTAATTTTTTAAAAAAGGCATTTAAAATACTTTTATGCACATGTTCTTGAGCAATTTCTATTTACAGTGGAATGATGAGAATTAAGACTCTTAAGCTTCAAGTAACTGGATGGAATTTCATAGCTTGACATGGATTCTTCTAACTCTAATGTGTCCTTCTCAGTGTCCCCTGCTGCTTCATACTTCATGGCTTTGCAGGTAACCTGGGCACAAGGAAAACTTGCCATAATTTGCAACTGCACAAGTGAGATCATATCTGCCTCTGCCTCCCGTGGACCTTAGGTGCCTCAGACATTCCCTCAAGCTGCAGACTGGTGTGAACCATTCAGTGCTGGAAGACTTAAATCAAAGATGACCCCAGAGGTGGTAGTTCAAAACCCTTGCCAATATATCTTTATTATCTGCAGTATCCAAGCAAAATCACCACATGTTAGAAAGTGAATGAGGCAAATTGCTGGTGATGTCATCAAAGTAATCACTGCTAATGAATATTTCACTCATGGGGTTGCCTGATGCTGCACTGGCAGGAATGAAGGAGCTCATTTTGGCAAATCTATTTGGATTATTTACAAGGTGTCTCTTCCAAGCTGTAAAAGCATATAACATAAGGAAAGGATAGAGGAGGGCTTGACTACAACTCAGAAATGCCCTTTCCACTGTGAGATGGCATTTTAAAGGCTTTGCTAGAAGGTGACAACTACTAGTTTAAATGATCATATTAAAGAAAAGAATAAATGGGTATTAAAATATGCTCTTATTTCCAAAAAGAAGCTGAGCATAAAATGAGCATGAATTTTGGTGTGGCCTACCCTGTTCTGGATTCTGTACACTATCAGCCCTGGTCCCGATCAGGTAACAGAGTATCTAAGAGTTGATGATTGATCAGGACCCAGGCTTCTGCCTGACTGATCCATACAGCCCATCTCTTTGCATTCTACTGCCCATTAGCATCCTTCCCAGAGGATGAGAAGCATAAGAATTGGGATGTTGGAGGAAAAGAAAGAAGAATTGCAATAGTAGCTGGGGAGGGAAGGAAAAAAGCCAGGATATGCAAAGATCCACACTGCTGAGGCCTGCCCTGAAGGGATTTCACTCAGGATGTCATTCCACTTGAGCAACTGGCTAGTGAGTCTGTTAGACATAAACAACTTGACAAATTGTCCCCTCATGGCACTAGCTTCTCAAAGAAGCTGGATGAAACACATCGGTGTGTCAATGAACAACATTATTGAAAAGGATCCAAGAAAACATAATGCTTAGCTGCAAATCCGAGCTGCGGGGGCAGCTCCATGCACAGGACAGAGAGTTTGCAGTGATGAGCTGCAAAGGTTAGGGACATGGCCAGTTTCACAACCCTGTCGTGTCAAGGTTGAATCCTCTGCTAAACTTTCCTTCTGCCATCTTGAATTTACTAATGCTTTTACTTTTTGAGATTATAGTTTTTGAGGGAACTCAGATGCCTTTTTGGCATTTTGCAGCCCATGGGAACTCAGTGAGTCTGAAAGCAAGTGCAAAGCAACCATGTTTTAAGAAGTGAAGTTTTCTACTCTTGCAGTCATGTTGCCCTCAGTAACGTCCAGATATTGGAGCTGAGTCAGTTAAGTGCTTGATGCGTGAGCATGGGGACCCAAACTCAGTCCTTATTACTCGTAAAAGGTGGGATGTGTTGGTGTCCACTTGTATTCCTAGTATTGGGAAGGCAGAGACAGGGGATAACCTGGGCTCACTGGCCAGGCAGCCTAGCCTAATTATAAGTCCCAGGTTCCACTGAGAGAACGCCATCTCCATAAAGCAAATAAATGGGCACCTGAAGTTGACTTCTTTCTTCCATACACATGTGCAAATAGATGCATGTGTACCTACATACACATGCAGCCAGCCACACACCCATGCACAAGACTTTTAAAGTTCTGCATTTTTAGAATCATTTAGACTTTGATTTTCTACGATAGGAATGTCTTAGCTGGGACAACGAATGTGTGCAACCACATCCAGCTTTCTATTTGTTTTTCTAAGTACACTTTTATTGCTACCTTTTGAACCAGAAGCATCACATTTTCCTTCCAAACTAGGATCAGAAAAATCACATCACCAGTTCCAGTCACAAGCTTTGGAGGCCTAGGTGGCTAAGCTCACTAATCAGGGAGATTGGGAGCTGTGTCTCTGTGCCTGAAGACAAGCTAGTTTCGTCCTTCAGTTTGTTGTGGAAATTTCACTAAAACTTCAGTAAGACATTAAATAAAATTACAAAAAGAGAAAAGGTAGTATTGTAACAACTCCACTGTGACAGCCATTTTTGGTTTCCAGAGCTTGCTTCCTGTTTCCTCTATGCTTTGGCTCCTGGTTTCCATGGAGGAGCGCCACAGCTGCGGTCCGTCTACCAGCATACTCTCCAGCTCACGCCTTTGCACACGGGTATCCATATCTCAGTTGCTTCCTTCCAAATCCCATGAAGCATAGGCGTGTGCCCTAAATCCCATCTCTGGCCCTCTGGACCTAGAGAATTTCATTTCAACAGCCCTGGCCTCAGCTGTGGTCCTGAGAGAAAGAGCAGCCCCCATGCTGAGCCAGACCTTCCTGGTGATTCGGTGCCTGTTTCCCCAGACTGATTTTCACAGAGGCATCCTGCATGTGATTGCCTTTCTCAAAATGGTAATAGACATATAAAATGAATGGAAAGGGGGTTTACAAATTACTTAATGGTAGGTTGGTTTTAAGGAAGCAAAGCACCTCAGGACTAGCTTCTCAGAAAAACAGGACAAAGAAGTCCTGAGGGGATAACACTGAAAGCCAAATTTGTTGGCAAAGGGGACAGGGCATTTCTCATTTTCCAGAAGGCAGGTCTGTGGAATATAGTCATCAAAATTAATCAATATCCTGAAGCTACCTGTATTAGTAGTTCTGTTTTTAAAAGATTTATTTTTAAGGGGCTGAAGAGATGGCTAAGCAATTAAGAACACGGGTTGTTCTTCCAGAAGACCGGTGTTCAAATTCTAGCACCCACATGGCAGCTAACAACTGCTTGTAACTGCAGTTCCAGGGGATGCAATGCCTTCTTCTGTCCTCTGTGGGCATTGCATGACACAGGTGCATTTACATACATACAGGTAATACATGTATGCACATAAAATAAAAATATTTAATAAAATATTTTTAAAAGATTTATTTTTTAAATTATATGTACTTCATATCTGGGTCTTTGTACAAGTGCAGGTTTCTGTAAATGCCAGTAAGGGGTGTTGCATCCCCTGGAGCTGGAGTTTCAGGCCAATATGAGCCTCCCAATGTGGGTGCTGGGAAGCAGACTCAGGTCCTCTACAAAAGTAGTACATGTTCGTAATGGCTAGGTGACCTCTCTTGCCCAATATTTGAAGTTCTTGGAAGAAGGACGTCTCTGCCTGCCAACCCATCAGGATTTTAAAGTTTGGACTAAAAGTGGGAGCCTTAGATGCATTTATCGATTATGAGGCCGTGACCATTTTTTTTATAAATGACTGTCTCTTGCCTGTTAAATGGGCATATAAAGATAGACCATAGGACTTCTGGTCCCTGCTACTTTGAAACCAAGAGGGGGTCCCACCAAGAAGACCTGCTCTTTCCTGTCTGTCCGGCTGCCCCCCTCCCCCGCTATTCCTTTACTCTTGCCTGAGGTCATCTACCTCCCTAGTCAAATCTCTCCATTCCACTAAAACATGCAAAGTGATTTAAGTCAATGAATATTACTTTCCAGCTCATGAAGATTATTTTTGCACATTTAAATTATGTCTCCAACTATGAAAGGGCTGAAGAGAGAAACAAAGAGATTTGCAAACTTGTGACTCACTTTCTAGTCACCTGGCCATAAGAATCGGATTTCATCTTATTCTGGATCTCATGTGGACAGATTTATCCTATAGTATTGCACAAGGCAAAGATAAAATAATTCAGTTTACTGCTATATCAAAGAATTATATTTCACTAGTTTCTGGTCATTGCCATAAAACTACAGTGCAAGAAGTTGAGTTTGGAGAAGTTTATGACTAACGGATTTCAAATCTTACCTTTAATACTAGTCTATGGTCTGTTGGGCTCAGGGGGTTATTATCAGAAATGAAACACATGAGGTATATGGGCAAATGAATCCTGGGAGGGTTGGCGGACATTGGGTGTCATGTCTGAGTGTCCCTCATAAATTCTCTCCTCAGCTGTTATATTGAACTCTGGGCTTCCTCGTCCCATGTCTAGGCTATTGCTACAAGTCCCACTTTGTCTTCCTTCATTGGTTCTTGCCTTAACTAATTAATTCTTCTCACTCCCATAGAATAACCAATTTTTTTTTTTTTTTGCTTTTTTTTGACACAGTATTTCCCTGTATGCCCTGCTGGCCTAGAACTTGCTTTGTAGAGCAGGCTGGCCTTGAACTCACAGAGATCAGCCTGCCTCTGCCTCCCAAGTGCTGGGATTAAAGGCATGCACCATAACGCCCAGCAGAATAGCCAATTTTAAGTCACAAATGCACCAGTCATTCACCAGCTCAACATCCTTAACTGCCAGCATCTTCTGCCTTATCCACAAACACTATGATATCATTCAGCCTCACTAATAAATATCCATGCTGACTACCTACTGTTCTCTATAAAGGAAAACATCAAAGGCCTCTTAAGTCTGCCTTGAGTTCTCCCTTCCACCTCAATTTCATTGTCTATTAACATTCCACTCATAATTTATTTGACAGCATTCACTGAATGATGCTGTGTCAGTGCACACAGATCAGAGGTCCTTTCCGCTGCAAAGCTTCCTATGGAAGCTGCCTTTGCTGAGCTCTCACTGCATTGGGACATTACTTAATTATACCACCCATTGAACAATAGTAATACCAAATATGTTTTTATCTGTTTCCCTACTGGATTTGGAGAATGCATTTCGTATTCAGGGCCACTCAGCATAGCTCATTATAGACACTTGATAAATTTTTACTGACTGGATTATTTTGAAATCATTCTATGTTGTAAGGAATTGGTAGTTCATTTTCCATATTCTTCAACCTCTACATAAATAATGGTTTTCTTTTGCTCCAGGTCATTTCCTTTTAAGGACACTTATACCTAGTGTCTGATCAGGAGCACTGACAGTCTGGCAATAATAATAATAATAATAATATAATCTTTTTTTCTTTTTTTAGTGGTCTTTTTGAGACGGTTTCCCTGCAGCCCCAACTGTCCTAGAACTCACTCTGTAGACCAGGCTGGCCTTGAACTCACAAAGATCTGCCTGCCTCTGCCTCCCAAGTGCTAGGATTAAAGGCATGCGCCACCACACCTGGCGATAATAATAATAATCTTTATATTGACATCCTTCATCTGTGGATGCCAGTACCAACTACCTACTTGTAAGTATTTCTTGTGCATGGCCCCTTGAGCTTTTGTCCAAGCAGTTGGGAGTGATGCATATTGGAAACAACAACAATAAAAATAAAAGCAATAACAACAACAGAAAGGACTGCATCAAAGAACTGACTGAAACAGTGAACTTCTGCTCAAAACAGTCAACTTCCACATGAAAAATATAGAGAAAGACTGAGAAAGAGATGAAAAGCATGTTTGGCAGAATGCATGAGCTCAGGTGGGGTGGGGGCATAGGGTGGGGAACACGGGTCTAGATTTTATAATCTTGTACAAAATATATATTAAAAAAATAAATTAATTAAAAAAAAGAAATTAGCCTAGCCAATGTTAAAGGGAAATTTTTATGGTGGAATGGACAAGGCAAGAGGGATAGAAGTCTATGGAGGAGCTTGTAGTAGAGGGGGTTATGATTATGAAGACTTTTAGTCACATATTACCACCATCTAAGAACATCCTACACAGAAGAGGACCTGAACAACCAATAAGAAGAAAGAAAATGTCAACCAGCCTTCGCATGATAGTTAATTTCAATTTTGACTTGGTAGGATCTGGAATCACCTGGGAGGCTAGCCTAAGGACATGCCTGTGAGGGATTTTCTTTTTTCATTATTAATTTTTAATTAAATTTTTGTATATTTTACACATAACATCTCAATCAATCTTAATCACCTTTATACACCCTTCCCCATTTGGCACCTGTCCTAGTTTGTTTTCCATTGCTGAGACAAAACACTCTGACCGACACCAACTTGGGGAGGAAAGGGTTTATTTAGCTTACATCTCCTGGGTCACAGTTCATCACTCGGGGAGCCCAAGGCAGGAACCTGGAGGCAGGAGCTGAAGCACAGGCCATGGAGGAATGCTGTTCACTGGCTTGCTCCTCTGGCTCATGCCCAGCCTGCCTTCTTATACAGTACACAACAACCTGCCCAGGGTGGCACTACTCATTGTGGGCTGGGCCCTCCCACAATGCTTGACCATCAAGACAATACTCCACAGATGTGGCCACAGGCCAATCCAATGGAGCCAATTCCCCATATGAGGTTCCCTCAACCCAGGTGTGTCAAGTTGACACTAAAGCTATCCAGCACAGCACCCTCCCATAGAACCCTTCTCTTCACTGAAATTCATATAGTCTTTCATTTGTGTTAAGGCTTATTATGGCAAAATAGTATCCCTGCCATTCCCCAGTGCAAGTTCATCCACTGAGCTCTAGTCAGCCTCTCCAGAGTCCCTCAGTTTAAGAAGACCAGCTCTTCCTCACCCAATGGTAATCAGCTGACAATATTTCTTCAACTAAGACTGAGTTCTGCTGCCTATATTCCCAGTTCCGTGATGGGTTTTTGTCTGGTTGAGTTTGCATGGGTTTTCTCCATGCTGACACCATTGCTGTAGGTTCATATGAGCAAGGTCCGAGGAGCTTGTAGGATTCTGTTTCCACATGGTCATGCACCACCTGCTTGGCTCTCGCAATCTTTCTGCCCCCTCTTCCACAATGGTCCGTGAGTCCTGAACGAGTGAAGCTTAATATAGGAGACCTGACCATGGACTCACACTCTGCAGAGTATTAATCTCCATGCTTTGGCCATTTATGACATTTTTAGTTCCTGGCCCTCTGTTAAATGTGGGGGCTTCCTTAATGAGAGCTGAGAGATTCATTAGTGTCCTCTTGGCACCTTGTTCAATGTTGCATGAGCCTTAGGTGTACAGGTTGCATTGTAGACGCGCCACTTAGGCTTGGGAAATTCCCCAAAAATTCTGTGTGTGACCAGTTGTGGTACTCAAAAATAGACTTCCTGGTGCAAAAGAAGCTTCTTTAATGAGTGATGTCTGGGATATTTGTTTTTTTTTGTTTTTTTTTTTTAAAACTTTTTTTTTATTTAATTTTATTTATTTCTGTATGTGTATGAATGTACTGTCTGCATGCAGGTTTGTGCACCCGTGTCGTGCAATGCCGCGGAGGTCAGAAGAGGGTCTCGGACTCCCCTGGAACTGGAGTGCTCCTGGAATTGGAGTTTCAGACGGTTCTCGGCCGCCATGTGGGTGCTGGGGATCGAACCCGGGTCCTCTGCAAGAGCAGTCGGCGCTCTTAACCGCTAGGCCATCTCTCCAGCCCCGATGTCTGGGATATTTGTCTATAAATATAAGGATGCATATTTTACACTTAGTAAGAGGTTATATTAGCCGGGCATGGTGGCACACACCTTTAATCCTAGCACTTGGGAGGCAGAGGCAGGCAGATCTTTGTGAGTTCAAGGCCAGCCTGATCTACAGAGTGAGCTCCAGGACAGCTGGGGCTAGGATCACTCTTTGATCAAGGTTAGATCACCTAGTGTCCTCATTGCATGTCCATGTCAGACAGAAACACTGTGCCTCTGACACCAGGTCAGCTGGTCCATTTCGTCTTGAAGGTGCTAGCAACTCTTTCTCTGAGAAATTGACAGACATGTATACTCTCCTGCCTGGAGGGCATTAGCACCACTCTCTGCAGGGTTATAGAGGTTTGAATCTGCTTGTACCAAACATCACGAAAAGTCCAATTCCTACTAAACAGCAGTATTGGAATGGGGAATGGGCCAATCACGGCAGAAGAGATGCTAACAGATGCCGCACCACCCAAATGCAGCTGGTCTGAAGAGCCAGTCCACGCAGAGCCTCTGCTGCAGGCAGGAGGGGCACACCCATGAGCATTCTGAGTGAAGAATTCTAATTTGCTCTCCATGTCCATAGCTTCCACATCTGCAAATGCAACCCACCCAGGATGGAAAATGTCAGAAAAGATGCAGCTGTACTAAGTATGTACAGACTTCATTTTCTTATTGGTCTCTAAGCAACACAACAATTTACATAGCATTTACATTCTGTTAGGTTTAAGTATAATCTAGAGATGATTTAAAATATATTGGAGGATGTAAATAGATTTACGTACAAATACCAATTGGTTTAGTTTAAGGGTTTTGGTCTCCTGTCTAAGAGGACTGCATGTCAAAGGGGGAATACATTTCTAGCTAGTACTCTGTACTGTGTATGCCATCAGTTATACATAAGAGCCATTTTGAGGTAGTCACAAACTAAAATTTCTCTCATATGTTTTTTTCTAGAGAGGATGGTAGATGTGGCACCAGATACATGGGATTCAGCAAAATAAGAATTAAGCACAAGAAGTCAGACATGATGGCTCATGCCTTTAATCCCAGTACTAGGGAGGCAGAGACAAACAGATTTCTGTGAGTTCAAGGGCAGCCTGGTCTACATATGAAGTTTCAAGGCAGCTTGGACTATAGGTGGACCCTGTCTCAAAAAGATAAACAGAAATATTAAGCATGGGAATGCTAGGACATCTTCATGAGACACCAACGGGGAGATCAGTCCAATGCTGTGCCCAGGCCCAGGACACTGTAGGTCTGCTCATTGCTACAGAGAGAAGTTCAGATAGAAGAAATATAAGAAATCTTCATGTTTCAGCTGTTACCAATTGTTTGTTGTTGAGTTTATTTTTTCTGAGGAAGAACTGGGGTTGGATTGATAGAAAACAAAAGAGATGAGTAAAAAACAAACAAACAAACAAACAAAAAAGAGATGAGTAAGACAACGAAAGGTGAAACCAAGGTGTACAAGAAAGTAAATTAAATTGTAGCAGCACATCCTGAACTGTGAATAGATTTGCAGTTTCAAGAAGGCAAACATTGTATTTCTTTACCCAAGTACAATTAAGGTAGAGATAAGTTGGAAGAATGGTGGTCCCATTAGTGTGTACAAACAAGGCAGGGAAAAGGAAAGGAAGAAGAGGGAAATTCTTCTCAAACGCCCAAGCATCATTAAATGTGATGAGGTGAAGACTGCCAGCATAGATGATGGAATGTTATCAGAGAAGACTGCTGTGTCTGCCTTAGACACATTGCTCAATATCACTTTCTTTTTCTGCTCATGTCGCCTTTCTGATTATATGATAAACTTCCTTGTGCTCATTGGACTGAGAAATGTTATATTTCCCTTGAGAAAAGATTGTTTGTGCTATTTGCAGTTTTCATAAGCACCATGAATCTTACAGCAAGTCGTTGTTTCACTCCTGGATGCTGATGAATGCTAGGTTTGCGTTTCCCTGCTTTTACCACATGGACCGAATGTTCTGACATTCATCTTGCATATTAACTTCATCCCGATTCATTAATTTTTCTGACCTTCATTTTTCATTCTTCTTCATTTCTTTATTTAAAATTCTAATAATAGCCATAGTTTTTAAGTTCCCTTAAATTATTTTGCTTTTGAAAGAGTCAAGGTAACAAACAAACATATAAATGAGACATTGAACCATTAATACATTTCCAGATATGCCTTTTCATAATCGTGTTGGCTGTTTACCCTGCACTGTCACCATGACTTCCCACTACAGCATAAATTTACAAACATCATGCAAATGCATTATTAGTAATAAAACTGACTAATGAGCATTAAAAGCCAATTATTTCTATACATCTGCTGGCTATGGCTAGCAATAATCGTGCATCATTCAGATTTGTGGCTGTGTTTGCCTTAGTAAGATTTTAATCACTCATTAATTTATAGATTGCAATATGCATCATGGGTGCCTGAGGTCCCCAAACTGTCTCAGATGTATAAATTAGAAAGCAAGAGGACTTGGAAGTGCAAAAACAAAGCCTTCCTTTCTAAATTGTGTCTTCATACCAATGTCAACTAGAGAATCATAGATAAGATCAGACAAGACAAATTGCCTTTACAGCATATGGGGTGCACATAATCTTCTATTTTATTGATGAATCACTTTATCATTTTTTACAAGAACATAATGCAGTAGTTTATATTGATTGTCAACTTGACAGGATCAAGAATCACCTAGGAGGCAAGCTTATGATGTGTCTGAGAGGGGTTATCTAGATTACTTTAACTGAGATGGAAAAACCCACCATAACTAGGGGTGGTACCATGTCATGGGCTGAGGTTCTGGAATAAATAAAAAGGAGACAGCAGGCTGAACAGCAGTATTCATCTCTTGTTTCCTGACTGCATAGGCAACATGTCCAGCTGCTTTAAGCTCTTGCCACCATGATGGACTGTAACCTGGAACTGAAAGCCAAAATAAACCCTTTTTCCCATTGGTTGTTTTGTGAGAGTATTTTGTTACAGCAGCCAAACAAGTAATCAACACAATACTACACTTCTTTATTTTACTCTTCGATTTGTCAGCTAAGACTTCTGGGTGACCTAATGTCTGGGATTAGGAATGCGTATGTAAGGAACGAGTCTTTGCATTCAGGTGTAAGTAGGTTAGATTCTGATGTCAATCCTAACTTGTTACAAAATCTTAGGCATGTATCATAACTTTTCTATACTCATACCTACTAATGAAAAGAATATCAATGATAAAAGTGCAACACTATCGGAAGTGAGAAATTTGAAAAATGATATGTCAATCTTTGAAGAAGTTGTCCTTAGCTCTGGCAAGAATGAGTTTGGGCGGAGGGTTGGTGACCGACTTCCCACATGACCTTTTGAGAAATTGTATTTTAATTAGGCATCCAAAGCCTATGACTCCCACCTCTGTTCAGTGATGACCCTCTCTCAAGACACACATCTGTTTGTCTGAACATGAGGGCTTTGGCTCCTGCATAAACACCATATGACCTCCACTCCCAGTTTACACCAGGTCTTTTATTTATTTTTTACTCACTGTTTGTTTTATGCTCAGCTGCCCTTGATCTCAGCAAGTCCAGCTGTGGGAGCAATACTACCAGACAGAATACTACCAGCAGTAAATCCATCATATGCACAGAGAATAGAAGCAGAGTGCTCTGAGTAGGGTGCTTTTTACCTGCCCCAACTTACATGACTAAGAAAAAATGCGGATTGTTTTAAATATTCAGAAAGAAGAGTGAGAAAGTACAAAATTCCTGATACTGAGGGAAAGAAAAATATTTCCCTGTTTCAGCAAATCAGAATAAAATAAAGGCCTGCCACTTGCTAGGCATTTAGCTCAAGACACAGTTTAAGATGTGAGGGGGAGAGTGAACACTCAGGTAGAGAGTGAAGAGATCAAAGTGAGGAGACACTTTCTGACTGTGGGCCAATAGCAGACACATTCAGATATCACCTCATTTACAGAAACACAGGAACAGCACAGACAGCATCCGGGCTGCATGAAAACATTCTGACCTCCACAATGCCAGGATGAAGCAATGATCATCCAGATGAAAATACACTTCAGAAAACAATTCAATGCACATGGTAGAATGCATATGCTTTGTGTTATTGGTATATGAGAAAATATTGCTGCATTGTTTTATTTAGCTTTCTGATGCTTTATAAACCACCGACTAAACCCAACTCGGGGAGGAAAGGGTTTATTTGGTTTATAGCCCTTAGTCCATTATCAAAGAAAGCTGAGGCAGGAACTCAGGGCAGGAACCTGGAGAAATGCTGCTTGCTGACTTGTTCCTCTGACCTGCATTCATCTTGCTTATATAACCCAGGATCACCTGTGCAGGGATGGTGCTACCCTCATTGGGCTGGGCATTCCTACATTACTCAACAATGAAGACAATTCCACACAGACATAGACCAATCTGACAGAAGAAATTCCCCAACTTAGGATCCCTCTTCCCAGGTTTGTCAAGTTGACAGTGGAAGCCATCCAGCACATTGCATGAAATGAAATGGAATAAATGGAGTTTGTGTTGGTCCACAGATAGGCGTAATTTTTTTTAATTTTATTTATTTTTGTATGTGTATGAGTGTACTGTCTGCATGTAGGTTTGTGCACCCATGTCGTTCAATGCCTCGGAGGTCAGAAGAAGGTCTCAGATTCCCCAGGAACTGGAGTTCTCCTGGAATTGGAGTTACAGACGGTTCTTAGCCGCCATGTGGGTGGTGGGGTTTTTTTAATGAGCTGGCAGAGTTAGGCAGAAATTTGATTAAGCAAAAATATGATACCTAGAGCTAAACTATGCCATATTAACACTAACTGAATAAGCCATGCAGTATAAAAGTCAGAAAACAATGGTCCAAAGTCCACATCTAGACCACTCCTGGTTTTGTGTTGGCTTGGATAGAATAATAATTTTTATATTTTTAAATGATTGGGGGGAGAATAAAGTTTTATCGCATAAGAAATTGATATGAAAATCAAATTTCCATGCCATTCATAAAATTTTTGCTGGAATAGAGGCTCCCCTTGTCTTTCACTTACATATTAGCTAAAGCTAATTTCAAGATGCGATGGCAGCAGACTATGAAACCTATAGAGCTTCATGTATTTTCATCTGTTTATAGAGATAGATTTATTTCTTACTATTTACATCCCATTTTCAGTTTTTCTTTCCAGTCTTACTGATTTTAGGTGGTGTTTGTTTGTTTTGGTCTTTTTGAGACAGGGTCTCCCTGTAGCCCCAGCTGTCCTAGAGCTCACTATGTAGACCAGGTTGGCCTGGAACTCACAGACAACTGCCTACCTCTGTCTCCCAAGTGCTGAGATAAAAATCACCACCAAGCCCAGCAATTTTATTTTTTAAAATCTGCAAATGATTAACATAGCTGTAAAAATCAGCACTACACCAAAACATATCTTCAAAGACTATCTGTTCTCAATTATTTTTCTGTTACATTCCTAACCCACCTCCTTTCCTATCTATCCATATAAAGTAAATAATGACATTATAAATTCTTCCTTATCCTGTGTGTTTGTGCATGTGTGGGTGTGTGTGAGTGTGTCTGAGTCTATGTATGTGTGTGTTTGGCAGAAATGAACATATTTGTACAATTTCTTTACTTCTCCATTTTGCACAATATATTATTTCCATTTAATATTATTACCCCAGAAATACTTAATATCAATTGATACAGATCTTTATCTTATACTTTTCAAGTTTCACAGGACTCCATTGTATAGATGCATTATATTTCATTGGCCCAAACACCCTTGTCCTAGGAATGGATAATTTAGATTGATTATAAGATTTCATATTTGTAAACAATCTAGCATGAATATATGTTTCTGTACTTTTGGAAGTACATTGTTTTATTTTGTACATAAAACATATCAGCTCAGAGGAGTCAAATCCTTGATGAGTGAATGAATGCAGCTCTGAATTCTATTTCACTTCAAAGATTTTCTTTCTTGGGACGACTGCAATGGCTCAGCAGGTGAAGGTGCTTGCTGCCAAGCCTGAATACCAGAGTTTTATCCTTGGGACCCACATGGTAGAATGAAAGAACCGACTCTTACAAGTTGTCCTCTCACTCCGCACATGTACCATGCTTGTGCATACCTCACACACAAATAAATAAAATGTAATAAATATTTTAAGCAAAAGATAATCCTTTTCACCACTTTTTCCCCCAGTATAAAGGCAGACATTGGGATAAGTGAAAACTAAGGGTGAGCCTTGCTCTGAGACAGAATCGATGACTTAGTCATAAGAACAAGCTACAACTTAGGTAGTAAATGAGTTAAGAGGGACTTAGGGGCACAAGAGCATTCAACAATTATGGAACAATTCATTCAACAATTGCTGAATGCCCTATCACGAGTTGGCCATGGTTCTCGAACTGCAGCAGCAAGTGATCAGAAGGGAACACTTGAATTCACTATTCCATAATGCATATTTCTATGGGGGAAGGGGGATAAACAAAATATGTAGTTAAATGGATATGGTATGTTAGGGGGCAAGAACTATAAAGAAATATGAAGTGGAGAAGGTTGAAGAGAAGGGAGCTCTTTGTATACAGGGAACACCACTTCAAATCTGATAAGGAGAACCCGACAGAGAAGGTGAATGAAGATGTCCCACTGTGTTAATGGGAACATCTTGGAGAAGGACATTTCACACAGGGAAAGAGCAAGGTTTCTAAAGCTAAAATATCCCAGCAACACGTAAGAGCAACCAGGAAGCCTAGGGAAGAGTGAAAGGGGAGTAAAATGCAGACAAGTTGGAAGGAAAGTGAGGACTGGATTGCGTGAGGATATTCAAAAGCTTGACTAGCTCTGAGCGAGGTGCAAAAGTGTTCTGAGAAGTGGGGCTAGGAGCAGCTCTTTGCAGGGACAGAATGTACACCTGACAACAAATGAAGACACATTCTGAATGGAGCACTCTGGGAGCTCGCTGTTTAAAATAGAGCCTCCTTCTCCCCAGTGCCCCCCAAAATGATGGGGTGTGGCCTCCAAGAACATGGCTTCTTCATCTTCGTTGTATCTACTGGGTTTCTATAAACTTTGAGTGCTAAATAATTAGTTATGTCTTGATTCTGTCCACAGAAGCACAAGTAAGAGATAGGTGATTGTTGGAGATCCAGTATAGGCCCCACTTGTTGCTGACAACTTGACAGAGATTTACAAGGCTTAAAGTCACACGGATTCCTATCCCACAGCGTGCATGGTCAGATGTCCAGGCACACCAGGGCAAGTGCTCTGATCTACCAAGCCTTGTGTCCAGGAGCATGGTGAGCTCCTCTTTAAGTCTCCATCTTCTATACTCTCTTCTGGAAGAATCAAGCCACTTGGGACTGTGGGACTGAGTATCTGAGCTTTAAGGGAGTCACCCACACTCACAGTCTGAATATATGAAATGCCTAACCAGCTCCTATGTTTGAATCTTTGTCTCTGAATGCTGCTGCTGCTGCTGCTGCTGCTGCTTCTGGGGCTTGTGCAACCTCAAAGAAGCAGAGCCTTGCTGGCAGTGGGTCATTGTGATTAGAGTCCAGCCTTGTTTCCAGCTGAGCCTTCTCTGCATCTACGTCTGCCAAAATGTGAAGAGTCACAGCTGCATGTTGCTCGCACCATGAACTGCACCATGCCTTCCCCACCACAAGCTAAAATACGTCCCTTCTCTTTAAGTTGCTTCATTTTTTGTCACAGTGGCCCATGAGAAAAGTGACTAATATGCCCTCCATTTGCTGTCAGGTAGCTTTTCCATCACAAGCCACTTGTTTAAAGAACTCATTTGATTAAGTCAGACCCCAAAAAGGACAATCTCTTCACATTATTTCAAAGTCAACTAATTAAGGGCTTTAAGTAGAATTTCAGAATCTGTGTCATATTACTAATGTCTAATTACAAGAGGTTAGTTCTCCCTGATTGCCTAATTACAACATTCATAGGTACAGGTGCTTCTCATGCCCACGAGGAGATTATAAAAGGGTTATTTGTTGCTGAGCCTCATTTTAGAATTCTTTTTTAATACTTTACTTATTATTTTTATTTTATGTGTATTAGTGTATTGTCCTCATGTATGTGAGTGCATCCATGCTGTGCAATGATGGCAGAGGTCAGAAGAGGGTCTTGAATTCACCTAGAACTGGACTTACCAGCAGTTGTTAGCCACCGTGTAGGTCCTGGGAATTGAACCCCGGTTTTGTGAAAGAGCAGCCAGTGCTCTTAACCACTGAGCCATTTCTCCAGCCCCTCATTTTAGAATTCTGTCTACTGTGTGGGATATTCCCTTCCTATGTGTCCCCTTCAACTCATACTATCTGGGTGAGCCCATGATGCCATAGAATAATGGTACAGCTAGTGGAGCCTAGGAGTGCAGGTGACAGGCTCTGCCCAGGATATGAACAGATCTGGTTAGTTTTGTCACCTCAAGTTATATCAATTGTATTTATTTTTTTCTACTTGGAGATGACCCTGTGTTAGGTGCTCATGTGCACTGTACATGCTACAATAAGAATTAGTCAGAGATAAGTATCCTCTAGTGTGTGTATAGTGAGCCTTTTGGAAGACAGAGACAGTGTCACCTCTGGAGTAGAAAGAAATATAAGATAATATAAGATAGCAATTATATTATATTATATTATAGTGTCCCGCTCCAGGGGGAAATGGGTGCTCCTTTTCCTATAGTTCATTATAAAAGATGCAGGTTCTCAGTGCTTCAGCTCCCTCATCTGTGGTGTAGACCTACTGTGCATACACTGTCCACCCAGACAACTTGTGGATTGTGTCCATAAGAAGAGATCCAGGAAAGTAGGTGGATTAGGGTTTGAATGAGTGTCCCCCATAAGCTCCCAGTGCTTGTCCCCAGGTTGTGGTGCTGTTCAGTGAAGGCCATGGAACCTTTAGGAGGTGCGGCTTGCTGGACAAAACATGTCCCTAGGGGAAGGCTTTGAGAGATCTTAAGCCTTGCCAGATTCCCAGTCTCTCTCTGCTTCCTTTGCTTGCTTGAAGATGAGAGAACTCACCTTTCTGCTTTGACTACCTCTGCCATCACGCCCCTACCTCACCATAATGGACTCTTACCCTCTGGAACTAGAATCAGTAAGCCAAATAAACTCTTCCTTCTATATAAGTTGCCCTGCTCATTATGTTTTATCACAGCAACAGAAAGGTAACTAATATACCAGGGCACTCTGACCCAGGAGTCTCAGTTCTCCTGACAGTACCCATGCAACTGTGGCAGCAACATTATTAGCATGCATGCAGGAGTAAAACCTCAGACTCTTCTTTCTGCTCAGTATTTCCCATAGGAGGGGTTCCCCCAGCCTTAGTCCCTTAGCTGATGACCTTCAACACACGTCCTCTTTAGAAAGTTTCTTAACCCGTCCGTTTTTCTCCTCCAAGAAGTCAGTCACCTTCTATTACATTTAACTTACATTTAGTTTTCACAGATATCAGATTTAAAGGCAAAATTCATTCCCCCCATATCACATCCTTGTGAAAAAGCAGGGGATTTAAGTGTATCTGATTATGATACACTTATATGATAAAGTCTATCATAGGGACTTCTACCTAATTTTTTATTTTTAAATCACCATACTACTTGGAGACATACAGCAATATGTGGAAAGCCAGTAAACATTAATATTAGACCTTCGTAGAAGTTACCTAATGGAGTCACTAATAAAGAGGGCAAATAAATTCAATTTAGGTATAATTATTCCTCTGAGAAGTGGGGAGGAAGAGTCGACCATGATGGCTCAAGGTCACTGTTTGCATGCTGTCATGAGCAGGGCCTTCTTCATTTGAGGAGAGCTGTGGGGTAGGACATTCACGTTGTGAAGATCATGAATAGACAAGGGAAACTTGGGACTTGCTGATTTGTGGTGACATTTGATAAGGACTGAAGGAGAACTGCCTCTCAAACAGCTCGGATGGAGCAAAGTTGAGGCAGCTGGATGAAGGGAAGAGCAGTTCTGTGAAAGGGAAGATAGGACATGGAGGATTGCAAAAACATGGACTACACAAAGAAAACGACCGGCTTTAGAAGTGATGTGACTTTACATAGTTCATTAAAAATTTAAATATTTTATGATTTGGCCACCTTAACTTCTCTCTCTCTCTCTCTCTCTCTCTCTCTCTCTCTCTCTCTCTCCCCGTCTGTATGTGTGTTTACCTAGGGGTTGTGTGTGTGTGTGTGTGTGTGTGTGTGTTTACCTAGGTATGTGTATGTGTGTCTATATTCACTTTGGATTTTCTAATTAAGAATGTAGTGTATCCATCATATCGAGCTTATGCAAGAGCTCCCTTGTACTTTGAACATAGATGGTCAACATGTGATAGACAGTCCCTTTTTCTGTATGAATTCAAGGAACCACTGCCTCTTCATCATGTTGCCTAGGATCTAACACATGCTAAACAGAAATTCATGTCACACACTAAGTTCCTCACCCAAGGCATCCCTTTCCTTCTCTATAAAAATAGCTGATTAGATCTCCTACCGTCCATTGCACTAAGGATGCACCAAAAACTGCTCACTCAGTAGCTGCAGGAATGGATGCAGAGCCCTCTATGCGTTCCTGAGGAGACTTGGTGGAAGTCTCCCCTCAGAGGCCCAATCAAGAAGGCCTTCCAGGGCTGAATGGCCCCTTTGTGACAGTCTCTTGCCTCCCTCCTGCCTCCCTCCTGCCTCCCTCATTCCTCCCTCCTGCCTAGGGCAGGGGTTCCTGTGGGGACAAAGGAAGCTCATGCTTTACTGCATGTTTTGCTAATGTGAGAATCAAAGGCCTCCCAGGTGTTAACAGTGGCAGTGGTGCAGAAAGCCCAGAGTGACATAGCCTGGTTCTGGTTTGTCTTGGTTTGATTGCCTGTTTTTGGCATCAGCTAACTCCCAGTTTCCTTTCACCTTTTGGTTGGCATGGACCAGGGAGCTGAGGCAAACTTTCCTAGGGATTAGGATGGAAACCTGATCGTGTTGTAGCCCGGATCCCAGGGCTGGAAATCAGCTGCCTGAGCAAGGGGAGGGCAGGAGGAGGGGAAACACTCCCTGCAAACCACAGCAGTCTCCATGTTTACAAGATGCTGAGAAGAAATCACACTTCACAGAGTCCACTAATTAAAAACAAGGGCTTGTCTCCTTTATCCACAGTAATTAAGGCTGCAGCCTTGAGCTGCTACACTGCACAGGAGCTGGATGATTTATTCTACTCTGATCATGAAAGTCACAGGCTACAGGGCATCACCGAAACAACCCTACCCAAGTGTCACCTCCAGAACAAACCCATTCATTTCTCTGCAAAAACAAATGGCATCATCAACCATAACCTTGCAATCACTTCTTTCCTTCCTTTCATTTTTAAAATATATTTTACTTATTCTTTGAGAACTTTATACATGTAATATGTATTTCCTAACGTATTTTGATCATATCCTTTCCTACTCCTCCCTCCAACTCCTCCCAACCCCTGCAGTATATCCCCATCTTGGTAGATTATATCCCTCAAACCACCAGCCAAAATAAACCCTTCCTCCCTTAAATTGCTTTGTCAGGTATTTTGTCATAGTGACAAAAATAACTAATAAAAGAAAATAATAAGAGTTACATGGATGAGACCAGGGCTAAAGTCAAGGAACAGCTTGTGCAAAGGGCAGAAATGAACCCCAGACAGAGCGTGTGAAGGAGTCCAAAATAAAATCTCTGTGGCTGTGGCTGAAAACAATCAAAGACACAAGGGGCAGAATATGCCTTTTCCCTCGTATTTGAACTGTGGATATTACTTTCTATTTAGAGCAGATCTTAAATGAAAAACTTTAAAATATAAAGACACAAATAGCCAATAGCAATTCATGCTCTAGGCTTACTGAAACATTTTTTTCCCTTTATTTGAAGGGAGAATATTTGAACCAACTTTCACAGTCCTTGCCACCATCTATCCATTCTAGTGAAGTTAGATAAAATTGTGTAATGTATGAAGAGACAAATACTGGTCTTACATTCATTGATGGACCTGCATGTGTTCCTGGCTCTTCATTGGCTTTTCTGGCTTCCCTGACACCTCAGTTCTAAGGATATTTTCTATCTCCGCTCAGTGTAGACTATTAAGGTTTGGAACTTCAAATGTACCCTCCAAAGGCCTTATTCTAAAAGTTTGGTTACCTGCCCTAGTCCTGCTAGGAAGTGGTAACCTGTTGGTTACTCTTCTGTTGCTGTTAACAGAAGGAAGAGCTTATTTGCATGCACGGTCCCAGAGGATAAGAGGCTGCCATGACAGAGGAGGCATGAAAGGAGGCAGCTGAAGCAGAAAACAGAAAGCTCACACCTTTAACCATGCACAGGAAGCAGAGAGAAGACAAACTGGAAGTGGGGCAAGGCTGTGAGCTCTCAAAACATATCCCAGTGACTCCTTTCCTCTAGCAAGCCCTCTGCATCTAAACCACCATGAAGACCCTCATCAACTGGAGCCTAGTATTTAAATACATGGAGCTACCTACCACATGGTGCCTTTAAAAAGGTGAAGGAAGTTAGGATTGGGGAGCATGGTTTTGAAGGGGATCCTGTAACCCAAGTCCCTTCTCCTCCCCATCCCCACCACTTGTCAGCTGCCATGCACTAAACCATTCCTTCCACCATGTTTCTGCCACGAGGGGCTACCTCATCACAGGCTCAGAAACAATGAAATATGTAGCTACAGGCTGAGACCCCTGAAGCCGAAGCCAGACTAAATCAATCATCTCTGTATCAGTTTGATTTCTTGGGTACATTTCTCAAAGTGAAGGACAGTTTCACACACAGAGCTTATCCTTTGTGTCCAGGCCCAGCCTGTAAGGAAAGACATAGCTCATCATCTTCCATTCTTAGTAAATCCTCAGGGTTTCCAAAACAGGCAGGGCACTGTTGATGGTCAAGTACCTGAGATGTGAGGGCTATTCCTGTCATCTAGCCAGGGACAGAAGAGAGCTGGGGGGTGGGGGGCATCCCTTAACCTCTCAGAGCTTCCATTTCTGCATTTCGTTTGGTGCTCACCAAAAGGAAGTTGCTTTGACTAACTCTCCAGACTTGCTGTCTGCCGAGAAAGGCCTCCAGGTGGGGAATGGCAAGGCTCAGTCTGCATGCGTTTCCTGACTGGACCGGGTCTGACACATGCTGGATTAACAGGCTTCTTTTACCATGGTGGTTCCAGTGGTGACTGGGTTTGTACATCAGAGTAATTTGTGTTTTCTTTCTGTGTCTGCACCCCAAGGTGATTTCCCTTTATAGGAAAGTCCCCAATAAATGATTAATTGAGAATCCATAAAATACAACTTTTTGAAGCTATTTATTACTCAAGTAGGAAACTGAAAATGTTCATGCTGTGTTTTGTTAAATCATGGCACATGGAACCCATTAATTTATCAAGTCACACACAGCTCATTTCTTCATCTGCAATGTGTTTGAACCACGGTAGACACTGTGGGGAAGGCGGAGGGAGAAGGGAAGGAATCTTGTGTGTAAAGATGACTTAATGGCATGTACTCTTACATTTAAAATCTCCCCACCTCCATGAGACGGATGTTGCTATTATCTCCTCTCTGTAGAGAAGAAATTGAAGGCTCATATTTTTATGTGTAATTGACAAGATTACATAACCAGAAAATGCTGGAGCTGTGATTTAAAGCCAAATAAGATTGAAAGTTCCCCTTTTCCTAGCGGCTTCATCTTTGCTGAGGAGAATTCAAACATAGCTGAGGTTGTCACGAGGCCAACTTATCAAGAGAGCTTGTGTACTCAGGGCAGGGAACAGCACGTCTGTCTAGGAAGAGTATTGATCTGGGAAGTGGCCAATTCTAAAACCCAGTCAACTCAAGTCCCCTCAAGAGGTACTCATGGGGCCAGTGGGTTGGCATATCAGGTAAAGGTGCTTGCTGGAGAGCCTGACGAACTGAATTTGATCCCCAGGACTCACATGGTGGAGGGAGAGAGCTAATTCCTACAAGTCATCCTCTGTTCTTCACACACACTCTGAGGCACATGTGTATGTGCAAGATCTCTCTCTCTCTCTCTCTCTCTCTCTCTCTCTCTCTCTCTCTCTCACACACACACACACACACACACACACAAACCAGTGATTTTTCTCACCATCTTAAATATGAAGTTGATCTGGAGAAATTTTAATAAACACTAATGCCTGTGATTCACCCCCAAAATATCTAGCTCATGGTGTATAAATTTCATGCTTTTGTGTCTTTTAAAATCTCACAGATGAATCCAACATGCTGGTAGGTTTGGAAATCACTGATGTGGAACACTTTCTTATTTTCCATGGAACTCATTTGCTCAAGCACAATTTAAAGGATGAGTCATGTGGTATCACTTTTCTCTTTTACCTCTCTCAGGGTGAGAGACCTTTTCCTGCCCATCTCCCTGTCCCTTTCCCTCGGCCTTCTATGCCCGGATAACACATACTAATTCAACTCCTGGGATTTTCTAACTTGGAGAAGATTCATCTTTCAAAGAGGCAATAATGGCTTTATAATGACAAAGATCACAGGAGATCTGTGGGGTCCTTTCAGGGATTCCAAAGGACCCTGTGCAGGAAATAGTGCAATTACTGTAAATAAGGCAAATCTACTACCTAAGGAATCAACATTCCTAGAAAAGCCACCTTCTGATTCTAAAGTGAATCATATGTTCATTAGTTACTTTTCTGTTGCTCTGATAAAACACCGTGATCAAGGCAACTTATGGAAGATTTTATTTTGGCTTATAATTCAAGAGGCTTGAGAGTCCATCATGATGGAGAGGCATGGAGGGAGCCGCTGAGAACTCACATCTTTAGTGGCAAACAGGAAGTGGGGGGGTGGGGGAGAGGGGGGAACAAACAGTAGGACAAGAACATGAGCTTTTTTTTTTAAAATAATTTATCACTTTTATTTTATGTGTATGAGCATATTGCCTACATGTGTGTGTAAGTGCCCCCTGCAGTGCCAACAGAGGTCAAAAGAGGGTATTGGATCTCCTGGAACTGGAGTTACATATGGTTGTTAGCCACCACGTGGGTGCTGGGAATCGAACCTGGGTCCTTTGCAAGAGCAGTTGGTGCTCTTAACCTCTGAGCCAACTCTCCAGCCCAAGACCATGAACTCTCAAAGCCAGTGATACGCTTCCTCCAGCTATCCCTCTTAAAAGTCCACAAATAGTGCCACCAGTGTGGACCAAGTGCTCAAATAGTTGAATCTGTGGAGAACACTCTCATTCAAATAACTACAGTATGTTCGTATCTTTGAGTTGTTTTATATTTATATTTAAGGGCTCATTTCCTTTGGAAATGAGATGACCTCACAAATCCTTGCTGTCCATGATATTCCAAAACTCCAAAGGGAATTCTGGCAAAGGGGCCTGAATGATCCTGAAGTCCTAGGGTCTACATCAATGCATGGAACCAAACACTTACCCAACCCACCATGTGGTGCTGTCCTGCATATTAGACTCCTATTCTTAAACACTTGCCTTTCGAGAGGTGAGGAGAAGCCAAGGCCGATCGATCTGAGTGATCTGAGGCAATGAAAACATACCCATCACTCAACCTGCAACAGATGTGTGCACAGAGACTTCCGGTAGGCTTTAAGGACTGAGAAGAGGCTATGACAACATAGCAAAGAGGAAGGGCCACCTAAGGAAGGGTCACCCAGGCAGGAGCCCTGGTGAGCAAAGGTACACAGAGAGGCACAGATGGGGCATGAAGCAAGAGGGAAGACTACTGAGGTCAACTCAAGAACTTTGCACAATCTCATCCCAATTTTAAGCTTTCTGTGTACAATCAAGTGGATGGATCACCTTCCTGGTTCCCCTTCTCCAGTTCTAAGAGGGGACCGTGGGTGATCTTTTTCCACCTTAACTTCCCATGACTAAGTTCCTGAAGATTTCCCTGATAGTGTCTTGGGCTGTGCTCCCTTAGACTAGTCCTATCTGCCTACTGACTTTTAATTCTGGTTTTAAAGAGATACCAGATGACACCAACTCATCTTGGTCACACTACAACAGCATGTCAAAGGGGCCATAGACAATGCCAAAAAGCTTTGTTTCTCAAGGCAAAACAGCGCAGGTGTGTTCCACTGCTCATGGCAGGGTGCACTACCTCTGTCTGGCCTTGCAGTTGCTCTGGCCCAGCAGCCAGCTTTGTCCTGGCAAGGATTACGCCCCACGGCTGACTTCAGGCAGTGGCCAAGGTACAAACATTCATCCACATAGCATGGTTAACAGCCCTTGGTTTATGGTTTATTTCCCAAGAGTGGGTGTAAGGGTCTCTAGAGTTGTTTTTCTTTGATTTCCTGCCCCTTATTTCCTTTGGAAATTAAAAAAAATAATAATAAAATTTGACTGGAATCCAAAGTCAGCAGCCTTTTAGCTGGCACAAGGAGGGCCTCCCTTCCTGGCTCTGCTGCTACTCAGGGCCCAGCTCTATGCTTCTAACCACACAGGGCCACACTAGTGCTTACGGCTTTGTGTGTATAATCTCTCAGGGAGGATCTGAGACTTTGTTCCCAGGCTATACTTTGTGACTGTTTTATGAGAAACTACCTGGCTTTGAGAGCAAGGAAGAATGCTAGGATTGATTGGTGCCACCTGGAATCATTATCTCTAGATATGACCCAATGCCCTCATCCATCATGTGAAATAAAGGCTGTGATTGCTGTTAGGCCCAGTTTAGAGATGGAAAAGTTCTACCTTTAAGGTTGGGATGCACTTTTAACTTCCCTAGTCTTTCTGTAAAGTGATGAGAAATGCCACCCTTACAATATTCCCTTATTTCTATCTGTGGACAACTTTAATCGCCACCATTTCTTTCCGGCCAACTCTTGCCCTCAGTGACACAGAAAATAGCAACTTTACTTCCCTCCTGATTCATCTAAAACTACATGTCTGGAATGAACATTGGCCTGGTAAGTTCTACGAAGTCCTTCAGTAAGGGGAGAAACTTTTAAATGAGGTCAGAATCCCTGCCAGGCACACACATACATGCCAGGCACAAGCAATGTCAGCCAAACAATCACATCACATATTTAGATATTTCAGCTGAATCTCCATCAGGCAACAGAAAAATTAAGCCAGCAAATGAATAAAAACAGCCTATGGTAGATGGTGGCAGACTGTATCTACGGTCGGTCATTGGCATCATACACACCTCCCAAGCTTGCCTGCCTTTCCAGAACCAATGCATAGACTTCTTTCCTGGAGTTTGTCCTGGTCCCTTTGTTTAGGGGCTCAGTTGTGTAGTCCTAAAGTGCATTTCTGGAAGCCTTAGCCCCTAGCGTCTCAGAATATGTGTATAGTTGGAGGTACAACCTATAAAGAGGCAGTTGAGAGAAAATGAAGTCATTTGTGTTGGACCCAATCCCAGGACTGGTGTTCTTTTAAGGAGAGAAATTTTAGACATACTAAAAAAAAAAAAAAAAAAAAAGGAAAGTTGTAAAAGCTGTAAATACAAAGGAACACTAGAGATGTGTGCACAGAAGAAAGACCATTTGAGGACACCGGGTTCAAGTCTTTTCCTATAGGGAAGATCATTTTAATCGTTGTACAGTGCAGACCTAGAGTTATAGGAGACATTTGCTCTAGAAGGCCTGAAGTACTTCTTTACAACAATCTACTTTCAGATATGTAACAGTTCCACAAGTCTCCCTCTAACAATCCCAGAGTTCCCCATTCCTTTTGTCTTTTTCTGGTTGTTTATTTGTTTGTTTGTTTGCTTGCTTATTATGCTTTCTCTGGCTAAGTGACCCTCACTTAAGTTTTCTCACCTGTAATATTAGCCATGATCTCAGCAGTGAGAAAGCCTCTCATGTTAAGTTGTGAGAGAGTTGACATAGTATTCCACGGGTCCCTGGGAACATAGTAGGTGTTCAGCCAATGCTGACTCATTTCTTGGGAGAGTTTACACAGCATTACCTGAGGCCCTGGGAACATAGTAGGTGTTCAGCCAATGCTGACTCATTTATTGGGAGAGTTTACACAGCATTATATGGGGCCCTGGAAACATAGTAGGTGTTCAGCCAATGCTGACTCATTTCTCATTGCTCAGCTGTCTCCTCTGAGACTGAGTGAAGGGATCAGATCAGAAGCATAACCTACCTCCAACCTACTTTGTGTGTTAGTTTGTAGGGCTTCACATAGGGCCATAGCTTAAGTGACTTAAACAATAGAAATATGTCATCTTGTAGCCCTAGAAGTCAGAAATCAAGGCATCAGTGCAGTTCACTGTTTCTTTAGGACTGTAAGGACAAAATGTTCTGTGACTTTCTCCTAGTTCCTTGTAGCTTGTGGCCATCTGTGGCATGTCTCGGCTTGCAGAAGCATCACCCATGTATTCACCTTCCTCTACATGTGATGTTTTCCCTGTGTGTATTGGTGTCCAAATCTCTCCAGTGACAGATAAAATTGTTCTGGACAAGGGTCCACAGGGTGATCATATCACAACTAATTACGCCTGCAAGGAAACTATCTCCAAATAAGTCACATTCTGAGACACTGATGGCTAGGATTTGAGTGGCGTGTATGGTGGGAAGTATGGGTTGGGAGCTGATACAGCTCAAGCCTAATACTCATCCCTACCTAGTTGGTGCTATAATCTCACCAGGAACTTCACAGACTTTGAGCATAATGGTGGGAAAACAACCACCTTCCCAGACATTTCTTTCTTTTTGTGTACATCCTAAATCTCTCTCTCTCTCTCTCTCTCTCTCTCTGAACATGCCTTTACTCATGCATGTGCAAATAGAGGTCTGAACTCAATATCAAGTGTCTTCTGTCCCTCTCCACCTTAGTTTTTGAGGCAGGGTCTCTTATTAAACCCAGAGCTCACAATTTTCCATAGGCAGGGTGCCCAGTGAATGCCCTGATCTCCTGGTCTCTCCCTCCCCAGCACTAGGGTTACTGGTATGCACCAGTGTGGCCACCGTTTACATGAGGATCCAAACTCCGGTTCTCATGATTCCACAGCAAGTACTTTGACCAATGAGTTAGCTCCCTACCTGTGCATCATTCTTCCTGTATAGTTCTTACCCTAGGAGACACAGAACATTTCCTTTTTATTCATTAATTTAAGGAAAATATCTCATTTGGGGAAGTTAGGCTCCTGGAATTTGCATGACAGCTCTGCTTGACTTCCATTGCTCACTGAATCACATAGGATGTTTTTGGCCAAGCCTGCTGTGCAGAACCCATTGCAGACCGATAATAATGCATTTCCCAGGAAGAGAACAAGACCTTGGTTCTCTAGTCCTGCCTGACAAGAGGCCTTTAGATTCAATCACCACGCCACCCTGACATCTTAACACCAAAAGATTGAAAAAGCCATGTGTGAGCTTGTCTCAGATATGTCTTCCTTATTTTTAGTCTTGAACACATATATTTAAGAGGCAATGCAACCCATCTGTTTTCAATTCAACGATACTTAAAACATTACTGGAATTCATTACTGGAATGTTCTTTTTTTTTTTTTTTTTTAGACAGGGTCTCCCTGTAGCCTCATCTGGCCTGGAACTTGCCATGTAGACCAGGATGGTCTCTCTCTCACAGAGATCCAGCTGTCTCTGCCTCCTGAGTGCTGTAATTAAAGACAAGTGCCACTCTTACAGGACTGGAATGTTCTTTTATAATAAGTTTATAACCCGTTCGTTGATGTCTAGGATTCCATTTGAAAAGCTCTGGCTGCTCAACTCGGAAGGTGAGAGGGTGGGGAGGTAGGCCCAATCATCTAGCCATCTCCAAGGTATATTCTACGAGTAAGAAAGTGACTTCATCTTTGACTGGAGGTAATATTAACAGTTGCATTTGAGGAAGAAGTCAGGATATGAGACTGAGGAAAAGCCGTTCGTTTCCTATGCTCCTTGTCCCCCTGCACACTGGGATCTGACCCCTCTGTCTGTCTCTTTCTCTTCCTTCCTCCTCACATACCTCCCTCCAGTCCTCCTTCTGTTTGAAGACTTAAATCCATGCTTATGAAACTTACATAATTTGTGCCAGGCACAATGTTAAAGAAACAAATAAAATGGCAGGGGCTGAGCTACAAGTAGCTCAGTTGGTAGAATGGAACAAATGCTTCAAGATGAGAATCACTTTCTGGAACACAAATAGTTTTGAGGGAAATGGGTATCAATGATGAAGACCATCATGAATCCTGCAACTAGCAAGCCAACATCAGCTGCAGGTCTTTTATGCTAGGGTGGAGATGGCATGGAAGCAAGGGTGTGAGAAATGCTGCCTGACTCAAGGTTGCATATCCAGGTATAGTGGCTTCCTAGGTTTCCAAAATACCTTCCTGCTAGGAAATGCAGTATTGAGCTATGCTTGCCCACCCTGAGTATTTTTTATGCATTAGACTGACCCAAGAAGATTGGAATTTGATACTACTTTTCAGAGTCTATTTCTTCCCTTCTCATTGTGATTCTTTTTGATTTTCTTGTTAGGAAAACAAAAGATAATCCTTAAATTATTTTTTTGTTTATCATACAAGGAAATGAGCTTTATGGTGATATTTTCATATATGTATGAATACATATACATACATATATATATATAGTTTGTTCTTATTCAACCCCCACTGTTCTTCCAAAATCCCCTTTCCCCTAGATGGTTCCTGTCTCCACAGATATCTGCTCCCTTCCGCCTTAGTGATATATACTTTCTTTTTCCCTCTTGCTTCTTTCTTCCCTGCCATTTATTTATGTTTTTATATAGTCTTTTGGAGACAGGGACTCCCTTTAGTCCCAGCTGGCCTGGAACTCATTATATAGAGCAGGCTGGCCTTGAACTCACGGAGATCTGCCTGCCTCTGCCTCCCGAGTAGCTCATCCTCCTCCTTCACGGTCTCTTTCCTGCTTTATCCCCTACAAAGAAAGAGAGAACATATTACAGATTATAATTCTAACAAATCTAAAATGGGGCCCAGAAATTACCTTATAAAACTTTCTTGCTAATCAAATTGTAAGAATCTGTGAGGAGAAAGTGGAGTCAGAGATGAACTAGGAAACGATATTAATTAAGAAAGGCCACCAGAGAAGGCAGAAGGGAAGACACCAAGCAAGTCGTAACCACAGTGGCTGACTATATAAGGCTGAGAGGAGGGGAAGGAAGTGGCTGGCTGGGGGGCTTGGCAGATGGACAGTCTTTTCCTTGAGATGTAGAGAACCCAGGACTTGAGATGGCTTGATGGGTAAAGAGGAGTTCCCATCTTAATAAGTTAAGGTGGCTATGGAAACGGCAGGTGGTATTGACTGCAGTTGGTCCTGTGAGAGACCTGGAGCTCGCCCTGGGCTGGAGGCTCCTGCATGGTAATAGTTTTGAACTCTAATTTGTACTCAATGACAAACAGTGAGTCTGCTAGTCAATATAAAGGGTACTTCCCATGTCCCTCTGAGCATTACAGCTCTGTGCATGCTCACCACCCTTCTACCTTCACCCTCCAATAAGTGATGATGCTGGGACATTTTATACCTCATTCTAGAGCCAGGCATTCCCAAGGCTTATTCTACCAGAGTTAGCTGTGATGTAGGACTTGGGAGTTTGCTTGCAACAGGATGTCAGTAAGGACTTTACTGAATCCTGGAAAGCGCGGATGTGTAGGAGATGAGAAGGAAAGACAGAAGGTAGGGAAAGGAAATGTGATGCCGGAAGCACTGTGAAAGGTAGGGATAGGAAATATGATGCAGGAAGCACTGTGAAAGGTAGGGAAAGGAAATGTGATGCAGGAAGCACTGTGAAAGGTAGGGAAAGGAAATGTGATGCAGGAAGCACTGTGAAAGGTAGGGAAAGGACATGTGATGCGGGAAGCACTGTGAAAGTTTCCTGCTGTTTGTAGGAGGCTCAGAAAGGGGAAAGAAAAAGGTACCAGGGAAAAGATGCCAGGGATGCAAGCAGAGCCTCACCTTCTGCTCCGAGCAGCTAAGCAGACAGCTCAGCCTTACACTGTGTTCTCTTTATCAGCAACACACCTCCAGTGAGGGCCACCCCAATAATCTGCTCTTCTGGTTATCCAAATTCTTCAGACAAAATCCAAGAAGGCACCTAGGGCTGCATCCACTCAGGGATGCTGGCCTGCCCCTCAGGTAGGAAATTAGCCATTTGCAAGGAAAGATGGAAACATTAGCAATACCACTTCACCATGCTTGGCTGCCAGAGAAAGTGCCGCCGAGTGGAGCTGACCTCCATGCATCCCAAGTGAACGCTCGTAAAAAGCTCCTAAAGGATGAAATCTTCCACAGACGTTTCCTTCTGGAAGCCACCCCAGATCTGACATTCATGGTTGACAAAACACAGATACCATTTGCAATGCGTTTCCCTGTTCAACCCCCATAAAAACTTTGCTAAGATTTGTGACTTGTCCTGACAAAGGTGAAATGGCTATGTGTGGTGTAGACATGATGGGACATTGGACTGTCAAGTTCAAAGGTCTGGTACTTGCATAATTGTTCTCTGAAGTTGCTATATTTTTTTTCCTCTTCTGTTAAGACATACACAAACCTGTACCCTGGGGCACTTTCAAGCCTAGGAAGGCAGCCAAGGGATACCTAGAATTTATTATGAGTTACTTGGTAGGCTGTCAAAGGACATAAATAGTGTTATGCCACACCACTATCAGGGCCAAGAATCTGTGGCTAGATAGGTCATAGACACTAGGGGAAAACCTACTACTAGTATTCTGCTAAATGAGCATAGTATTAAACTGACTCCTAATGATTTATCATATTACCCAGAGGTTAGTGAGTACATGTCTCAACCCTTATCAGAGATGCTTCTCTTGGCAATAGATATCGATTAACACAGACGAACAGCTGCACAACTGATCAACCTACAGACAATAAAATACGGTGGAGTGTTAACCCTATGTCATATCCCTCCCCCCCACAAGGCTCAGGGATCATCACTGAAGAGAGGGAAGAAAAATGTAAAAGCCAGAGGTAGTGTTTTCCAGAAACAGCAGGGAAGTGTTGCATCTATAAACGGGGACACACACACAGGCGCGAGCTAAAGCCGGACAAAAATCCCAGCATGGAGGCAAAAAGTGGGCTTGAAGTCTCACTCCTAGCTGATGAGTTGTGGGCATTTGATAGCTGCTGGGAGAGTGCTTTCTTTAAGGGTGTGGTCCCCTCACAGTGTGACCATACCCCCAAAGATGACCCCACACCCAAGAATATTCACCCTTAGAGCTGCAGTGTTCTCTTCTATCAAATCATAACACATAACTAATATGATTCCCAAAACATTTAACTTGCTGGGTTGGTGCCACTGATTTTAACCAAATAAGGAAGAAACTATCCAAACCTAGCCAACAAATATGTATATATTTACGTTAGCTTTGATGTGGTGCCCCTGGTATCATTATATTTGGATATCCGTTAGCTTCAGCAATTGAATTCGATAGTTACTAACTCTGCTGTGGCAAAGTAACAATGCCATCAACTCCTACAGTGGGAAAATAAGACGGTAGCTTGGCGTGCCTTTCCCCGTGCACTCCTCTTTGAGCTGAGAGAGCCAAGACATGGCAAACGATGAACTCAGTGTGTCCACCAGTGAGACATACAAGCTTTGATGAGGCAAGAAGAGACACCTGGTGATTTGATTTAGGCTAAGATATATTTTTATCTGATCAGGTGAAATAAAAACTGTGAAAGCTCATTAGTTTAGTGACCTCCCACCCTAACGTACACCTATTACTGTCGAATTTACAATATCGTTGTTCTTGGACCTCCATATATTTCTTAACTCTGGTGCTAGACATTTTTCGATAACAAGAATGTATAGAAAGAGGTGCAGCCCCACTTAGTCTTCGGGGGTATATGGTTTTTATAGGAAGTCTGCTTCCTTGGCTCTGGGTCAGGAATGACAGGGTGGAGGTGGGGGCCAGGTCTGCCCCAGGTCTGTCCTGAATTACTGTGTGGGCACTCTCAGTGGGGAAAACTGACTGCTGCAGAGAACAATGTTCGCTTTGTTCAAATCGCTTCTTTCCAGGGCTGGGCTTTCTACTTTGAGTGTGCCTTAGTGGGGAGGCCAGGCCGCTGGTGGACAGAGGCTTGCTCCCTCCCTCCCATGCTTCTGCAGCAAGGCACTCCTGCTTTGCTTCTTGGCCGATGTGGACAAGTAATTGGATACAGCTGGAGCAGAGCAGCATTCAGGGCTGGAGAAAGAGGTGTGGGAAAAATCACTTCCCACTACATTCTGTCTGAGGCTAAGAGCCACGGGAGACTCCTGAGATAACCATGTGGAATCTCTGCAGTCACTGTGTGTGTCCTCCCAACAGCCAAGACTCGGTGACACAAAACTGAAGTCATTCTTCAAGAATGCCTACAGATTACAGTCAATTCCAGCTCAAAGCAGTGGGAGTCAAAGGTAATGATGGTAATCATGTTAATAATTTATGGAATTACTTTCCAAAATATTTTCACTCTTACTATCAGTTGATTAACTAAACTTCTTTGTTCTAAAAGCAGTATTTTTAGAGTAGGATACAGATAAAGATAAGTAATATTGTGAGAACACAAGCTAGTTTTAATAAAGCCCATCACTGGGAACTGGCAATATGTGAGGTTGAACATGCCTCTTGAACTTATCTGCATCTTTGTTTTCATAGGTTACAAATCACCGTTTGTGAAACCACAGGAGGGATTGAAACATGGGTTTGAGTAGGAAAGGTATCATCAGGTCATGACTAAATCAGACCTTTTCATTTCTCCTCTTTCACCTCTTCCTCTTTCTTCTCTTCCTTCCTTCCTTCCTTCCTTCCTTCCTTCCTTCCTTCCTTCCTTCCTTCCTTCCTTCTTTTCTCTCTCTCTCTCTCTCTCTCTCTCTCTCTCTCTCTCTCTCTCTCTCTCTCTCTTTCACAACCAGGAGGCATTTATCCACATGAGTCTTTCTCTTTCATTGGGATTCTTTCAAGATATAAGAATACTTGTCCTTATAGTGTAGTAGTCTTCAGAACACTTTTTACTTCCACAGAAGTTTATATAAAGATTTCTTAAAAAAAACAACTTTGATTTGCTTGAGTTGATTACATAGCCACATCCTTCCATATTTCTTAGCATTAAAAAATAACTGAAGATAGGTAAAATTGCAAGTTTATTTCAAGTTGCCTAATAAATTATCTTAAATCTCTAAAGGAAAGAACAAAGGAGAAAGGCTAGAAAAAAAATTAAAGGACAAAAGTCTAAAAATTTTCCAAATTTGATAAAACTATAAATCTATAGAGCTAAGAAATATGAAGATAACTACAACACTGTACATCATTACCAAATTGTCTGCAGTCAGCAATCATGATAAAAAACTTGAAAATGGAAAATATATATTTTTCTAACAACAAGGAGTTTTTAACAGATTTATCATTGGAAACAGCAGAAGTCAAGGAAGTGTGGCTCTGTCTTTAAGTACTGATAGAAGAAATGTATGGTCAGCTTCTAATTCTATACCTAGTAGAGATATTGCTCCATGGGCAAAAGAAATATAAGCTTATTTTCAGAACTATAAAAGCTGGGAGTGGAGAGATTGCTCAGTGGTTAAGAGCATGCACTGCTCCGGCACAGGACCGGAGCAGCTGTAACAGCAGTTCCCCAGGATCTGGTGTCCTCTCTGACCTCTTTGGGGACTGCACACATGTGCACCTATCCATACCCAGACAAACATCATTAAAATAACAATAAATACGTCTTTTAAAAGGAAATATAGACACTAAAAGCTTTATTGTCATCAGACATACACTCTAAAAAAATGGTAGAAAGAAGTCTTCCTGGTAGAAAAAATTAACAAATTGAAATATGAGCCTAGACAGGGAATAAAAACCCCCGGAAAGGGCTGCTAGTAGGAAATACATATTTTTATTTTTTGTGTGCATGAGTGTATTGCCTGCATGTATGTAAGTGCACCCGTGTCCTGCAATGCCCGCGGAGGTCAGAAGAAGGTGTCAGATCCCCTGGAACTAGAGTTATGGATGGTTGTTAGTTGCCATATAGTTGTTGGGAACTGATCTGGGCCCTCTGTACTAATAGCCAGTGTTCATAACTACTAATACCTCTCTCCAAACCTCTGAAATACACATTTTTAGGACCTCTATTTACAAGATAGTTGACTATTGATTTAAACAAGATGACATGAGGGGCTGGAGAGATGACCTAGCAGTTAAGAGCGCCAACTGCTCTTGCAGAGGACTCGGGTTTGATCCCCAGCTCCCACATGGTGGCCGAGAACCATCTTTAACTCCAGTTCCAGGGGAATCGGACACCCTCTTCTGACCTCCGCAGCATTGCACAACATGAATGCACAAACCTACATGCAGACAGTACATTCATACACATAAAAATAAATAAATAAAAAGTTTAAAAAGTTTAAAAAATAAAAAAATAAAATAATAATTTAAAATTTTTTTTAAAAAAAGGTGACATGAGTAATAACATGTGTCAGGAAAGTGAACACAGTATGTAAGCCAAATGGTTGGCAGCACTATGGGTTGGTGGTGATAAGTTAGAAATACACATTGTAAATCCTACAGAAACTACTGAAATGAAAAGACAATGACAGCTGACCAAAAAAGAAAACTTTGAGTCACAACAACCCTGGCCCTGTGGCGCTCGCCTGGAATCCCAGCTCGAGGGAGGTCAAGGCATGAGGATCAAGATCAGACTGGGCTACATGAAATCCATCTCAACAAACAAAACTGAATACCGGAAAATATTTTTAAAATATGCGATTAATGTAAAGTAAAAGCAGAGAAAGATTCAAGTGGGATCAAAGAGAAAGGAAGTAAGAACAGTTGGAATTTATTTAAATAGCAAGATGATGAACTTGAGCATGTGAAGTGTGAGGGCATCAAACTTAGTTTAGAAATTCTCAGTAAAAGGCAGAAACTACCATATTTTATAAGAAAATAATTATCCAACTATATGCTGTCTACAAAATATTGCAAACACAACAAACCTATTCTACCTGTTAATATCAAACAAATTGAATTTTAGAGGACAAGGTCTTGCCACCAATAGTCAAGTGAATTTCATAATGGTAACAAAAAATAGGTGCAAGTTCCATAGAATGGAGTTATTAAAGAAAACCTAAATATATATTTTGTGTAACAGAAGAATCCCCATTGTTAATACGAGAGTGTTCCCCATATTAACCAATGGCTTCAATACAATTCAATCAAAACTCCAAAGGACAATTTACTAGTAATCAGTACATGGATTCTATAATTCATAAGCAGTCACACTGGACTAGTGTTAGCCAAAACAAATTCTAAAAGGGAACAAATGTGGAAGGCTACTATTTCCTGATGTTAAGACATAAAAATGTAGCTGGTGGACCAGTGAGATGGCTCAGTGAGAAATAGCATTTGTCACCCACGCGTGGCAGCCTGAGCTCAATCCCCAAAGCCCACAGGAAATGGACATGGTGGCTCACATCTGTAATCCCAGCACTCTATAGTGAGATGGGAGATGGCGACGGGGAAAACCAGCAAGAAATTGGTGGGCCAGCTAGCCTAGGGTACACAAGACAGCAGAAACTAGAGCAGCATCAGCCGACAAAGGTGGGAGGCGAGAACTGGCTCCTGAAAGTCATCTGATGAAGCTCCTAACACCTGAATGGCACACAGGAAACTGCATTCACACACATACATATACCATAATACACACGTGCAAACACACACAATAATGATGATAACAATAATAGTAACAATAAATGTTTTAATGTAGCTGTGAGACCATGTGATATCAAGACAATTATACAGTGAGGTAGAGAGTAACAGAACAGAATAGAGAATCCAGAAAAGGTCCCACATGGATTTTGATTACAGGTTTTCAAAAAATGCAAAAATGATTCAGTATAAACAGATGGCTTTTGAAAATTTGATGCTGAAACACTTTGATATCCACAGTATCTAAACTTGGGCCCCTGCCTTTCTCCATATGCAAAAATAACTCAAAGTAGATTATAAGCTTAAATATAAGCTATAAGACCATAATATTCTTTTTTTTTTTTTTTTTTTTTNGGTCCTCTGCAAGAGCTCTTTGCGCTCGTAACTGCTAGGCCATCTCTCCAGCCCCTGGTAAAATCATTTTTAAAAGTGTATTTTATTTAACCCGTTTCAAAGATTTTTGTTTGTTTGTTTGTTTTCTTTGGTCTTTTTGAGACAGCATCTCCCCATAGCTCCAGCTGTCCTGAAACTCACTATGTAGACCAGGCTGGCCTTGAACTCGAAAAGATCTGCCTGCCTCTTCCTCCTAAGTGCTAGGATTAAAGGTGTGCACCACCATGCCCGGCTCAAGACCATAATATTCTTAAAAACAAAGCTTCATGACACTAAAACCAGGAAAAAGCAAGTGGATACATTAGACTACATGAAAGTAAAAAATTGCTGCTCTTTGAGATGCATTGTTAAGAAAATGAGGAAAGAGACTAAAGATTAGAGCTAAATACTTACAAATCCTCTATTGGAGGAGGATTGTATCCAGAATACTTAACAAACCTTTGAAACTCAACAAAAACAAACAATCCAACTTTAAAAAAAAAGTGGGGCAAATATTTAAACAGACATCTTACCTAAGAAGATAAGCACTCATGGAGAATAAGCACGTGAGAACAGGTGATCATGTCCTGGGACACACCAGTGAAGACCACGCCGAGACACCAGGACATACCTGCTGGCATTGCTGACACTCTAGAGAGTGACCATACTGAGTTCTGTTGAGATATGGAATTTTCAGGTACCACTTGTGAGATGTGAAATGGCACCGCCACTTCAGAAGATAGTTTGGCTCGGAAAAGCAAACCATGCATCAAGCATATAACACTTCCTGTTCCTACTTACACCAAAGAAAAGAGAAGATGCACTCCTATAAAGACTTGTTTCACAGTGTTCACAAAAGCTCTGTTTGTAACAGATCAAACTTAGAAATCATCTAAATGAAGCCAAGGCTGAAGGCCCAGGGCCGTAATTTAGATACTTGGATGAGACAAGAGGATGGCAAGTTCAAGACCTGTTTGGGAAACAGAGTGAGTTCAAGTCTGGCCTGGCAACTTAGTGGACTCTGTCTCAACATAAAAAGTAAAAAGATGGGGCTGGAGAGATGACTCAG
The DNA here is from genome assembly GCA_009823505.1 of Rhizomys pruinosus. Classification (NCBI taxonomy): domain Eukaryota; kingdom Metazoa; phylum Chordata; class Mammalia; order Rodentia; family Spalacidae; genus Rhizomys; species Rhizomys pruinosus. Next base: position 643,416 of record VZQC01010196.1, read on the forward strand.
TGATCAAGAGCACTGGCTACTCTTGAGGAAGAGCCGGGTTTGAATCATAGCATCCACAGGGTAGCTAACAACCATCTGTAACTCCAGTTCCATGGCATTTGACACCATCTTCTATCCTCTACGGGCATTGCATGACACAGGTGCACTTTCACATGTGCAGGCATAACACTCAGAAACATAAAAATAAAAAAGTTTGTGCACCCGTGTCGTGCAATGCCTCGGAGGTCAGAAGAGGGTCTCGGATTCCCCTGGAACTGGAGTTCTCCTGGAATTGGAGTTTCAGACGGCTCTCGGCCGCCATGTGGGTGCTGGGGATCGAACCCGGGTCCTCTGTAAGAGCGGTCGGCGCTCTTAACCGCTAGGCCATCTCTCTGCATGCAGACAGTACATTGATACACATACCGAAATAAATAAAATAAAATAAAATTTTTTAATAAAAAATAAAAAAATAAAAAAGTTTTTTTTTTTAAAAAAAAAAAGAAAGTCAAAAGAGGGACTGGAGAGAATGGGCTGCTCTTGCCGAGAACCAGGTTCAATTCCCAGCACCCACATGGTAGCTAACTGTAGATCCAGTTCAGGGGAATCTGACACTTTCTTCTGACTCTGAGGGCACTGCATGACATGAGTGTGCTTACACACATGCAGGCAATATGCTCATATACATAAAATAAAAATAATAAAATATTTTTAAAGTAAAAAGAGGACTGTGGTCTTAGCTCAGTGGTGAGTACCTATCTAGTTAGTCTGTGTGGGACCCTAGGCTCAATCCCTAGTTCAAGGAGAAAAAAACCCTTCCAAACACCAAAAATAAGAGGAAAGTTGATAAATAAATTGAAATATATCCATATAATAAATTCAAGAGACCAAAGTAAGGGCCAGGGAGATGATGTAGCTGGTAAAAAAGCACTTGCTATACAAGCCTATATAATAGGAGTTCAATCCCGGGAACATCTGTAATCCCAGCATTCCTACAGGGAGATGGGTGGTGGAGACAGGAAGCTCACAGGGCTGAAAGCTCATTGACCAGTACATAAGGTGGAGGGAAAAAAACCAGCTCCAGAAAAGCTGTCCTCTGGCCTCTACATACATACCTTGGGACATGTGTTTCTCTCTCTCTCTCTCTCTCTCTCTCTCTCTCTCTCTCTCTCTCTCTCTCTTTCTCTCGTACACACACACAATAATTCATTTTTTAAAGGCCAAAATATTGCTATTTTATGGATGAATCTGAAAGTAGTCATGATGGCCTGAGTAAACAGGTGCGATTGTATCTATATAAACTCCTTGGAAAGACAAACTGTGCTGAGAGAAAGTTCCCTGCTGCTGGGGGGAGGGGGGCAGCAGGGGACACTCCAACACTTTGGGGGATGATGGATGCACTCATTACCTTGATGTGCTGATGTTTCCTAAATAAAACATAAGCCATCACTTAATCAAAATTTTAACTATGTTGAGTTTACTATAAATTAAAATAATTAGTACAGTTTGGAGAACACTTTGACTTATAAATGCAATCTTTTAAAGATCACATTTACAAAGGGCTACAAAACAGTGTTCTGATGAAATATTGATTAAATTGTCCCAAATAAGCTACAAGACATGAATGTTAAACAGTTATGCTCGTTCTGGTTGGCAGAACAGCTAGACAACCTGGAGGTGAAACAATGACAGCTTATCTGAACAGACCTCAGCGGACCACAACATCCCTTGTCCTTCCTTACCAAACTGTGGCCCTTGACACAAGATTTCATTGGGAGGAAAGGCAGCTTGTTCTGGTACCCTGATGTGTATTGTCCAGCAAGCTCTGGGCCCAGTTGGCTCTGGAAAAGCACAGGTGGATAGGGCAAATGGGCAGGGCACGAAGAATGGAGAAAGTCAGTCGACTCTGAGCTAAGCACAGAGGGAGGAGTGAAGGCTCCCCCTCTCTTAGCTGCAAGTTCAGGAACAAAGCTGGTCATGCAGTTGTAGGGAGCAGTGTAGGAGAGGGGCAGGGACCTTAATTCTGAAAGACCGGGAGGCCTGGAACCCTCACCCTAACAATCCACTTCACTTCGTAGCAGAAATAACACCAAACTGGCACTTGCGTCTTTTCTCCTAGTGCTGCTGCATATTTGTCCTAAGTGTAAGAGTCAGGGCCAAGCCTCTGACACATCATTATCCAAGAATGGAGCCAGATGGAGGCCTGTCCTGCTGCCTTCCAGGGCTCCCACCTGCTGTTTTCTGTCTGTATTTCCATTCTCTTCTCCTATTCTTGCACTCCCCCTTCCTTCACAGGTGCTTTACGTGGCCTCTGAACAAAACAGGAAATAGATCAGTATTCACCAAGCAGCCTCTATGTTGAGGTGAGCAAGTAAAGGTATAAATGCAACATTAACCCTTGAAAAAGCCCCCGCCCCTAAAAACGCTGGGCCTGGTGGTGCATGCCTATAATTCCAGCACTCGGGAGGCAGAGGCAGGCAGAGCTCTGTGAGTTCAAGGCCAGCCTGGTCTAATAGTGAACTCCAGGCCAGCTGGGACTAAAAGGGAGACCTTGTCTTACAAAAAAAAAAGCCCTTGAAGAACTTGCTGTGAAGCAGAGGAACAAAATAACTCATATAGGCTAGCTAGGCAGTATAGATCCATGACAGTGACCCCACAAAAGGGTTAGTAACTCCAACACAGTTGAAAGGGAGCTTTCACCTCTAGAATTAGGAAGCTGGTTGTCAGCCCATATAGGAATTCATGATTCCAGTAGGAGTAAGGTGACCAGGGATGCGGAGGTATGTCACACAGGCAGATGCTAAAAAACAAACGTCGATAGCAAACAGAAGTTCCCATCATGAGTCACCCGAAATCCGTTATGCTTGGAATGTGGCGTGAGGAAGTAGTTTCAGCTGGAGGAACCCTATGGATTCAGATCTAACACCCGAAACAATCCAGATCTGGGGCTCTGTGAGAGCTACTAGCTCAGGGCCATTGTTATTTTTTCCTTTCGAAAGGGGGAGAATTAACCGAATCATTGCTAATTCACTAATATTGGTTTCAACTCTAATTTCCTGATACCTCTATTTTTCAGCCAAGTGTCTCTGGTCTTCTTTCACTACATGAGTGTACACCTATTGGTATCACAAACTCACTGTAACTTTCATGAAAACAGAGAGTGAGCTAGCTCTTGTGCGAGCAGGCTATAGAAACAAATCTCTCCCCTGCACAGCAGGATTGGGACCTCAGTCTGGACTTAATTTTTGTATTTATTTATTTATTTATCTATCTATCTGTTATGGAGGTGGCACATGGAAATCATGGTCTGCATGTGTGGGGGTCAGAGGACACATTTCTGGAGTCACTTCTCTCCTTCTGTAGTGTGGGTTGTAGGGATGGAACTCAGGTCATTGGGCTTAGTCACCATCTCTCTCACCTGCTGAGCCATCTCCCAGGCCCTCAGCCTAGTATTCAGATATAGTCAAGGAAATAATTAATTTGACATTCATATAACCTTATCAGCCCTATTAGGTGATCTCTGGAATGTAAGATTCAGTAGAAGATCTGCAAAGGCCCCTATGATGGTGAAGAGAAATTCGGTGGGGCCATGTCTCTTTCTAGTGATTCACCCTGTGGTCCCAAGGGACCAGCCTCCCCCACTAGAGCATACACTTTGTCCATGTTAGAGTGAAGAGCACCAAACCCCATCTTTACAGAGGAGAAAATTTCCTAGGAGGCCTAGGAAAAGAAGCCCACAGTGAGTCATACTGCCCTCCATAGAAGGGTCCTTGTACAAGAGAAAATAAGCATCAGATATAGAGTCCATCAGAGTCAGGTTGGAATTCCAGTTGTGTCCTTATACATCAAACAGGCCTTAGAAGAATAGTCACCTTCTCAGAGAGGAATAATGTCACTCCTGTCAAGGGCTGTCATTGGGGTGGAATCACTCATGCTCAGGCCTTGGGTCAGTGCCTGTGTGTACTAAACCCTCATTGAGTGAAATGCATTATAATACATTCAGTGTATGTGGCCTACTCAGTCCCTTTCATGAAACATGATAAAGACACATTTCATGTATGGGTAGTATTATGAATTCAAATAGATGGCCAACTAAGTACAGCCAAATGATCCCTGAAAAAACTAGGAGTGTGCTGGGGGGCGGGGAGTAACCCAACATATTCTTTAGTAACTCCAACACGAGTGACTTTTTGTTTTGTTTTTTTCCCCATTCCAGCAATGCAATAGACAACTACATTATTTGTTGCACCATTAAAATAACTGAACTGTATATCAAGACACTATTCTACCTCTAAGACATAATTTATAATATCATATTTTAAGAGGTAGGCAGTTCATCAGACAGCTAATAAATCCTAGAACCAGGATTCTAGCTGCAGGTTTTCTGGAGCTGCATTCTAGGCAACATCTCAGATGAAGGGCAAGTTCAAGGTGAACCTGGAAGCAGGTAATAAGGAAAAACCAATGCAGAAAACAAAACCAAGCATGCGGTCCACTTAAAGTCTGGAAGATTTCGGGTGACAAAGTGCTGTGTTCCCAAAACACTGCTCTGGGCTCTGCTCTGCAGCCCTCTGTTTTGCTAGTGGAGAGATGGCCAGAGGACAAGAGATATCAAAGCCATTTGCTGGCTTTCGTATCCAGTAATGTTGCCTCCTAAAGTCTGCGGCCCTTGCTCTCCTTTTTAATGCCTTGATGTAGAAATGGTTATTGTGACATTATCCCTTGGTTATCAATACAGATGATCTTCAAAGCCAGCTGCTAGCAAGTCATCCTTCCTGTATTGCATGTGACTCCTCCCTCAAGAAGGGGAGAGGTATCCCCTTCCATTGAACCTGCCAGGCCTGGCTCACGTTGACTAATAGATGAAGCATAGACAGGTGTCAACTCTAATAGGCCTGATGGTTCCTGCTCTCTTGTAATTTAAGCCATTATGAAAAGAGGTCAGTTAAACTGCAGGAAATGTGACATGAAGATGAGAGCCAGTTCCCAGGCCCCCACGCGTGGGAAGCTCCTTTGATATTCCTGAGCAGCCCAACAGCAACCTAACATGACTGTGTGAATGACCCTGCTCACACCATATGGGAGTATATGAGTCTTCCAGGGACAGGAAAGTACACACCTAGCAAATAAATTGGCTTTGTCCCAGGACATTGAATTTTAGGCTGGGTTAGGGAGTGGGTTACACGTACCTGTAGCAGTTACATATTCTCCAGTATCTCAGAAGTCAAGCATGAAATTCATCAGTTTATATGATGACACTGCACTGAACTTCTTGGCTCTTCATGGTTTCTCCAACATGACCAGAGACCCTGAAACCCTTGTAGTTTAAAATACAGATTTACAGAAAGTAAAACTTCATCTTTTCCTTTCTCAATTTTAAATATTGATAAAATTACCCAGTTCACATAATATATTTTCCAGAAGAAACAACCAAAGTTCCATGTGCTCAACCTAACAGTCAGTATTCTACCAATTCTTTAAAAAGAATTGCTGGGCGTGGTGGCACAAGCCTTTAATCCTAGCAAGCGGATCTTTGTGAGTTCAAGGCCAGCCTGGTCTACAGAGTGAGTTTCAGGACAGCTGGGGTTACAGGGAGACCCTGTCTTGATAAGACAAAAAAAAATTGTGTATATGTATGTAGTGTACATGTGTATGTATTCACATGTGTGGGGGCACATATGTGTCCAGGTGCATGTGCACATATGTACAAGAGTAGAGGCCCACATCTGACATTTTAAGAGGCAGGCAATTCTTCAGACAGCTAATAAATCCTAGAACCAGGATTCTAGCTGCAGATTTTCTGGAGCTGCATTCCAGGCAACATCCCAGATGAAGGGCTACTTTTTTTCCCCAGCTGCACTTTTTATTGTCACCATAAACATCAGAAAACAGGTCCTTTACTTTCTCCTCGAACAAAAAGAAGTTAACAAAGCCAGGCTAGATGCTGGCATCTCTGAAGCTTCACTATGGGACGATGTTTTCTTATTTATTTATTTATTTATTTATTTATTTATTTATTTATTTGAATGTACTGCCTGCATGTAGGTTTGTGCACCCATGTCATGCAATGCCGCAGAGGTCAGAAGAGGGTGTCAGATTCCCCTGGAACTGGAGTTCTCCTGGAATTGGAGTTAAAGATGGTTTTCAGCCGCCATGTGGGTGCTGGGGATGGAACCCGGGTCCTCTGCAAGAGCAGTCGGTGTTCTTAACCACTAGGCTATCTCTCTAGCCCCTGAGACGATGTTTTCAAAAAGCTCATGCACAAAAGCTCTTTAGCCTGTAAGAAATAAAAAATGGTCAGCATAGTTGTCTTTATGTTGTTGACATGAAATTACCTCAGAAATTCCTCATTACAATTAATGTACTTTAAAATATAATGGGTAATACGTCTGGGAAGATAGCTTAGTAAAGTGCTTGCCTTGCCAGTGGGAGGTTCCAAGTTCAATTCCTAGACTCTACATAAAAAGTCAGGTCTTGATGAAAAGGTTTCATGTCTTTCTGTATCCCCCCCCTTTTTTTTTAGCGTATGCGTCTCCAGAAGACAGTTATACATAACTATAGGGTATTATACATAACTATAGGGTGGAGACAAGGCACAGATTTCATCAAATTTAACCATGTTGTTTTGGGTGACTGTGTAGTGATTTACTGGGAAGCAAACTTTAATTTACGTTAACTCATTTAAAGAGAATGCTACACAGGTGATCACTGTACACCAGAGAAACTTAAGAGAACATTTGTAGTGTCAATCCCAAGTCTGGCTCTTACAGATTATTGTGTAAAGCAATGTGTGGCAACATGACGATTTATATCTCCATTTAATTCAGTTGCATTACCATTTTATCAGATAAACCTGTTAAACCAATGTTTTAAATATCAACAGCTTTACCTTTCCTAAGTCCTAAAAACACACCCATGTGATCCTGTAGACGTAGTCTAGGCGAAACTGAGGTACTTGCTGAGTCACGTCACATTAAATAGCCTAATGCGCAAACTATACAACTCCTGGTCCCTCTCACCCATGCCCCTTCCAATTCACCATTGCAATCCACAGTTCTGATGCAGTCTTTCTGTTGTTCTCTACTATGCATCCCCCCCATGAGAAATATTATATCTTGCGGTGTGGCTACTCATGCACACTAGAGGGATACCCCCATTGTCGTCTGTTTTTCTGGGATTGTTCTTCACTTACTAACATAGTCTTCCAGCTCGATGCCCATACCTGTCAAATTTCATCATGTTGTCCCCTCTTTACTTGCTAATTAGAACTATTCCACTTTGTAACTGTACCTAATTTTCTCTATCCACTTCGTCAGTTGAAGTGCATCCTGGGCTTGATCTCCAGCTTCTTCTGCTATTGTGACAAGCAGCTACAATAAACAAGCTCTGGCAGATATCCTTCGCAGTAAGGTATGGTCTTGTGGGTATCATACCCAGGAGATGGATGACCGGTCAAATGAAGGCCATTTTACTTTCTAAGGTTCTCCACCGCTTTGCCACATCGCTGTACAAGGGTTACCAGTTTCCCACACCGAGCAATAGGATGAGTATCCCTTTCCCACAACACTCTCCTACACGTGACATCGTGTTCCTGATTCCTAGCCCATCTATGGAGTAAGGTGACATCTCAGAGTTTACTGACTCTATCGTTACACTTTGCAAGTTTCCCTTAATTCATCATGCAAAGTTCTGACAAATTGCTTATTAATGATTCATCTGTCACCTCTATACTTCCTGCTATGTTGAGAGCTCGGAATGCTTTCAAGATCGCTGTAAGCGTCCCCACTCTTTCGAGATCTGTTTCCTCCTTTATCTTTGTTATGCAGAGCTTGATATCATGAAGCGCCATTATGCTTGTCAGATGTATCTGGCATCGTGTATAGGTACTTCCCTACCCACTCTAGCGCTGCAAGTCTCCCTCACTTACTCATTTGTTCACTTTGTTAAGAGGCTTGAGTTCTATGAGTGCCTTTGTACAATGGCGATTATCTCGGAGGCTGCTATTCCGAACTTCCTCACTATCTTGTAGGGGTTCCACTCCAGTTGGTTAGTTAGGTCTGTTCATCTGTACCTACAGGATAGGGGATTTCAAGTGTCAATTGCATGCGTGTCTTCTTCCATTGTGTCTTCTTGGAACCCTTGCAATTGCAAATCTTTTAAAAACTACTCATGGCAACGATTTGTTTGTCCAACAGTACAAAATCCACCAACTTCAACGGCTGAGAAAGGAAAAGATACCGCTTTGCATTGAGTAATGTACCAAAAAGTGGCAAGAAGAGGATGGACCCTCTGAAGTTGAATGGAAGAAACTGCAAGTCTCAATATTGCATAGAATACACGAACCCCTCGGTGGACCTACATGTAACAACTAGTTTATAATGGATCCTACTGAAACTTACTCTTCCAGTGCCCACATAAGTCTATATGGCTAACTTTCTCTGCCTTCCCCCCCCATATCACAAGTATCAATTTCAGATGATGTAGGTCGTTCCCCAACGTAAATTCGGAGCAACTATTTGTAGAGTCAATCTCTATACTAAACGTAAAACCTTTTTTAATGACTACATAGACATGGGAACTTGGAAGGATTACCTCTGTTCAGAACCAAATATATACCAAAGTCCTAGGGCTATAGCACTCAGGCAAAATATATATAATACAGGAGTTTGACATCAGCAATGGATTTTCTACAGGTGATGTGGCCAGGGGATCAAGAGCCCCACAAAAGTAAGCTCCTTGCCTCTATGTTGGGATTACCTCCAGGAGGAGAGTAGGCATAAGACCTGCTGCCCGAAGACCTGATGTTAAACTATGGGAGGGATGTATTGAAACCACACATGCAAAAGTGTACAGAGGCTGTCTGGAAAGCCCAGCGAGTGTTACCTAAAGGCCACTAAACCAATGAAAGCAACTAGGGTCCCCTGATCAAGCAAGATCCACCCTCTCAGCCCGTTACACCTCACCCCTCGAAATTGTTGCAACGAGAGGCAGCCATGGCTGTATATCCAATATCTAATTTGGGCTATAGTGGCTTCTCCCCTTGAGAAATAACCCATGGCGTGCACAACTTACACCTCTTAACAGCGTTAGCAGATGTTCATAAGCCAACAGTAAGACCTGTCATTTACAGGGGGCGAAAATTGTAATTCATGGATTAACATATACATCGCAAACATCTGATTCTATGCTTAAAGTACCTAACGATCGACTGATTTAGTGGCGTTAAATACTACTATATACTACTTGCTTGTCTCATTGCTGGATCGAAAGGTTATTCCTGAGACAAACTGTCAGCCCATGAAAGGAAACCAGCACAGAATTGACTAGAGTCCAAGGTCAGACAGCTCCAGAGAGAGTGACTGTTTTACCTCTCATCCATCCTTGCCCCTTTTCTAAGCCTAGGCAACAACCTGCGGAGAGGGGGCGGGTAGATGTAAGGGCGCGATTGGGGTGAATGGTGAAACTAACAGCAATGTAGGACTGGGACACTCATTTGATTCACATGTTGATTGAACAAAACACTGCACCCCCACGGGATGGTGGGGGCTGTAGGTGTTTTGGACAACACTGCAGATAGTTTTGCATGAAGGATGCTTTGTATTCATGGTATTATCACTTTAGCTAAAAAAAAAAAAACTGAGAGAAAGATGCAGGACAGTTATGGCAGAATGCATGATCTGGGATGGGGTGGGGGTGGGGGGAGAGGGAAAGGGAAATAAGCCTGAACTGAATTGGAAAAAATGTATGAAATGCACAAAGCATCAATAAAAAACTAATTTAAAAAAAAAAGTCAGGTCTTGGGGCTGGAGAGATGGCCTAGCAGTTAAGAGCACTGACTGCTCTTACAGAGGACCCGGGTTCGATCCCCAGCACCCACATGGCGGTCGAGAACCATCTTTAACTCCAGTTCCAGGGGAATCCAACACCCTCTTCTGACCTCCGCAGCATTGCAGGACACGGGTGCACAAACCTACATGCAGACAGTACATTCATACACATTTAAAAATAAAATAAAATAAAATATTAAAAAATGTCAGGTCTACTGGCATGTACTTATAATCCCAATGCTGTGGAGGTGTGCACAGGTGGCTCCCTGGAAATCACTGACCAAGCAGCCTACTTGATTCAGAGAGTTTCAGGCCAGTGAGAGACTCTGTCCCCCCAAAATCAAGGTGCGTGGTGTGCTACTGAATGACACCAAGTTTGATCTCTAGTCCCCCCACCACACACAGACATCCAAGCACACTCCCATACACTCATTCATCTGCACATACACAAACACTCACACATGACTACATACACACACAAAAACAAATGAGTAAGTAAATAAGGCTGGAGAAATGGCTCAGTGGATAAAGTGTTCGCCATGCAAGGATAAGGGATGCAGTTGAGTTCTCCAGAACCCACAGTCTGTGATTCCCTTGCTTAGGAGGTAGAAATAAAGGATCTCCGGGGAAGCTGACTGAATAGAATAGCTGGAACTGGTGAGCTATGAGGTCAGGGAGAGACTCTGCCTCAGTATATAAGGTGAGAGTGATTAGGTATCAAACTTGTGCCTTTACACATATATACAAGCACAAGCACATGTGTGTAAGCACATGTGCACCCATGAAGATGCAAACACACATATACCTGCACGTCACACATCAATAACTATGTAATATAATGTAATGTGCAACATTAGCTACCTATTACAATCTGAACGTGAATCTCTAAATCCAAGGCCAAAGGGATTTGTGGACATATAATGCAGTCACAGATGATCCTGGAATTTTGCCTGGGAAAAATGAGGGCTAACTGAATTGGTCATTTATTTATGGTCAGAATGGGAATTTAACTGCTGAGGGGCTCCAACAAAAGAGCATCCTAAAACAAGTTGTGATATAGGTAACTCCAGCTCGGAAGAAACTAAAGGACCAGGCATGACTGTTCTTGGACTTTTTTTCTTGGTCTTTTTGAGACACAGTCTTCCTGTAACCCCAGCTGGCCTGGAACTCACTATGTAGACTAAGCTAGCCTCAATCTGATAGAGATCCACCTTCCTCTGCCTCCCTAGTACTAGGATCAAAGGTATGCGTCATCATGCTCAGCACTGTTACTGACTTTTAAAGCTGTCACAGACTCATCAAGTTAAATATACACATTCTTTCTTAAGATTTGATACCTCCCTCTACTGGGCATGGTGGCACATGCCTTTAATCCTAGCATTCCAGAGGCAGAGGTAGGCGTGGATCTCTATGAGTTCAAGGCCAGCCTGATCTACAGAGTGAGTTCCGGGCTAGCTGGGGCTACAGGGAGACCCTGTCTCAAATCTGCTCAAGTAAAGGTTCTGGAATTTACTGGCTGCAAAACAGTAGTCACATTGTAGTGGTCATAAACTAATCATTCTCTCTCTACCTCATTGTGTGGTGCACCAGAAAAGAGTTCTGTCAGTGAGCTTAAAGTGAAGCTTAAAGTGATAAGGAAGAGGCTGGGGAGACGGCTCAGTGGGTAAGATGTTTGCTATACAAGCATGAAGACCTGAGTTCAAATTCCTAGCACACATGAAAAAGCCAGGTGTCCCCAACACACATGTCCCTCTAACCCCAGCACTGTGGGCGTAGAGGCGGTAAGCTCTCTGGGGCTTTCTGGTTACCAGCCTGTCTCTTGGTGCCTTGAGAAACCCTGACTCAAAGAAATAAGACCGAGATTGAGAGGACAGCAGATGCCCTTCTGTGAGCTCCACATTCACACAAAATTTTCAAAAGATATTTTTAAGAAATAAAGTGATAAGGAAGCCTTGTGTCGTCATGCAATGTTATGTTTTATCCTCTTCCTCCTCTTTGTACTTCTGCTTCTTCCTGGTCTCTAATATGATGGAGTTTCTTGCACCTAGTGGTAGCCTACGTAAGATGAAGTGAAGTATTTCCACAGACATTGCTGAGTGACCCTGAATTTTCCAGTCCTTCCTCATTCCTGTCCCAGAGTCCTAGAACAGCTTCTAAATGCAATTTGGCTTCCTAAATACCTATTTCTAAAAGGAGAGACTAGGTAAACATTGTACAAGCACATCCTAGGAAGGGTTTTTTTTCTGATGAAATTCAACAGTATGGAATCTGAATCTCATCATCTAAATAAAGGTCTGGTCAGCAGCGCTAAGGACCTCCAAGTCACTCAAGAATGCTTCGACAGTGTGATCTCTCAGCTGTGGGCTTTGTCGAGAAATGCCAAACCACAGTGACCTCATTGCAGTTCTGTCCCTTTGTGAGGCTCGGCCTGGCAGGCAGCCTGGCTTCCACAGGGCCTGGCTGTCCCCTCTCTCGGCACCTCCACCTCTCTCAATGAATCTTCTGTGTCTGTCAGAGCAGCCCTGGGCCAGGAGGGTTGACCCTTTGGAGGCTGCCTTTCCCTGGTTCTTATTCAGCCTGGACTCTGCCAAACTGAGGAAATGGCAAGGGTGTGACTAGGTCACATCTGAGGCATTTCTGTCCTTCTCTTAGCTTCTAGAGGTGTCCTGGCAGCAGCTCATGCTATCTGTTCTATGTCTCCAGCTCTCCTCTGGGAGGCTTTTGTGGATTCAGCTCGTGTCTGGCGAGCCCAGCCCTTGGCTTTGACAACACTGCTTCTCCATGCTTCCAGTAGAGGCACAGAGCAGCTCCTCCCCTTTCCCATGGCCACACTGGATGACTGCTTAGCCTCGCCTCTGTCTATATCTCCAAGTGGCTGACATCACAGGTTGGACTATAGCTCAGATACTTAGATCCATTTCCCCAGTGTGATCACGAGCAGTCAGAAGTCAGGAACTCCACCTCCTATCTCTGTTCAATCTGAGTGTATTCTTGATAAAGTATTGTCACCTTGAGTTGAACACATGGTATGTGAGATCCCACCTAACAAGACTAACAACTTTAAAATTGACTGTTACTGTAATCCAGACCTCATTTTGAAAACTCACAGAATTTAACCATTTTTGTTTCAATTCAAATCTGAACATGCTGACACTTTATACTCATGCTAAACCTTATTCATCTATTAAATCATTCACTTTACTTCTATATGCCTGGGCAATACTATATCCTGGGGAAATCAATAGATATTCATCTAATACCTAACACACTGTTTCTATCTCGCAGAGTTCCCTTTATTATTATGAAGGAAGTAAAGAGAGGTCAATAAAAGCATTAAAGAGACACCATTTCAGATTTTTATGTAGGTAAATTAGGGCTACAGAGAAGGGAATTTTCAGTCTAGATTGAGGAAGGAGATTAGAGAAAGATCCCACAGAAGAGATCAGCCTACAAAGCCCAGATGAATCTTTGAATGTCTTGATGTTTGCCAGTGACCTGTGGTTGGGAGAAGCTGTGGGGGCTCTACTTAGAGGGCAGTGGGCTCCTGGAAGTGAAATCAGCCCTAGACGATATGGGTTCAGGGTGCAGGTTCAGGATATAAGCCTCACACACTGAGAGGTGTGACTGTGATACTCAGAAACTTACCAGGGAGGGAAGAATTCTTTGTTTATTTGTAGTCTTTGAATAAAGAGATTTGAACTAGAACTTGGATTTTTAAGTCAAGAGCCTAAGACAAAAGATTGACCTACTAAAAATCATACTCATTTACCTCTCCAAGAAACTGGGAAGTGGGTGGTGGAGGGGAAACTGAACTCTTTTTTATAATGGTAATAATTATTAAATCATTTCCTTGCCGATTTCACGCATGTATGCCCTGGTTACTCTTGCTCTCCATTTTTTCTTGTCTCCTTGCTCATCAGTCGATACCCCTCACTGGTCCCTTTTCTAGATTCATATACTTTGTGACTCCTAATCACGGGCCATCCTCAAGGGAAGCCAAGAGAAGAACTCAAGTCAGGAACCTGGAGATAGAAACTGAAGCCGAGGCCATGGAGAAACACTGCTTACTGACTTGCTTCCTCCAGCTTGGCTTGGTCACTTATCATTCTTTTTTTTTTTTTTTTTTTTTTTTCGGTCTTCTTGAGAGAGAGTCTCCCGTTAGTCCCAGCTGTCCTAGAACTCTCTCTGTAGACCAGGCTGGCCTTGAACTCACAATTCTTACACTGCCCAGGCTCACCTGCTTAGGCGTGGCATTGCTCACAGTATGTCCTGCCACCCCACATCAATTAACAATAAGTAACTGCCTCACACACTGGTCACAGGCCAATCTGATGGAGTTGATTTCTTAGTTTGGTTCCCTCTTCCCAAGGATCTTTAGCTTGTGTCATGTTGACAGATACTAACCAGTACGGTATATTAAATATTGTTTCAGTTGTAACCCGAAAACTTTCTTTTAAGAGGTAAGCAATGGGGCTGGAAAGATGTCTTGGTGTTTAGGAATACCTGGTGCTCTTGTAGACTACTGGAGTTCAGTATCAAACACCCATGTTGGGCAGCTTACAACCACCTATAGTGCTAGCTTCAGAGGATCTTCTGGTCTCCTTGGATACTTACACACACATACACACATGTGTACACATACACACACACACACACACACACACACACACAAATAAAAATAAAAACCTTGTCTTTTTGGTTGTGAGCCTGAGCCTTTAATGGCTGCACCAGCTCTCCAGCCTGGGCATGGTGGCGCACGCCTTTAATCCTAGCACTTGGGAGGCAGAGGTAGGCAGATCTTTGTAAGTTCAAGGCCAGCCTGGTCTACACAGTGAGTTCCAGGACAGCTGGACTACAGGGAGACCCTGTCTCAAAAAAACAAAACAAAAAAAAAATAAATAAAAATCTCAAAAAAAAACCAGTAATAGGTTAATGACTAAACCATGCTAGATATGACTTTATGAGCAACCATACTACTTAAAGTTGACCAAAACAGTAAATGTTCAGTATCTGCAGCACGTGTTTCTCTCAGCACTGCTCCTCAGTATTATCACATTTGACATAATTACACCTTGTAAATACCTCAAATTTGTAATGACATCCTTTCAAGAACTATTTCTAATTATTGTACTTGACATGACAAATTAAACATGTTGTTTGACGTAATTACACAAAATAATTCCAAATGCTAAGTGTGCTTAGAAATAGCAATTAGTATAATTAAGTAAAAAAAAAAAAAACTACTGTAAATTTTGATGCTGCTTTACTATCTCCAGCTAAGATATTCTAGGATGATTTCATAAAGACTGGGTAATTTATAAAATTATTTTTTGAATCAAGGATGTTGGAATATTTTCTTCAGTTTTCTAAGTCCTGTTCTACTAGATAAGAAAATTCCAGAACAGAAAAAATTGGTGCTATGTGACACTGTCAGGAATTCTCCAAAGGCCAGCGTGGGACCAGCCTGACTCTCACTTCCTAGATAGCACCCAGCTTGAGGTGGCTCCTTTTGGAAACACTTTCCTCTATGAAGGGCATAATATCTGCCTGTAGGATTCATGTAAGAATGAATATTTCTAGTGCCTCATATAGTGCATAACCTCTTCAGGGAAGGGGATAAAAAATAATCTGTGTTCCTTACAGATTTAAGAATGTGTTGGATGTAGATCCTGGGGTTACAGGTATGGATTCAAATCTAGAGGGATCCCAAAGAAACTTCCGAGTTCTTCTGCCCCGAAACAAAGAATTGGACCAGAAGCATATGGATAGTGATGGCTTATTGAGAAAGAGAAAGACACTCCTTCCAGAAGTGAGCCAGAAGTCTAGGAATCCAAGCTGTGGGTCTTTATCCTTTCTAAGTCATCTGTATAGCCCCAGCCTTCGAAACATGTAGAGACCCTGGGATTTTCTTCCAGAATGCTTTGTTTTGTTATAAGTAAGCCATGGTTGGGAAGTTTTCTAGTCTTTTTCTGCTATTGGTTTCTTTCACATGTTAACCTTGATGCCCTGGAACTTCCAGTTCAATCCCATTCTCCTATCTCACCAGGCTACTTGAAGGAAAAAAATGTGTTATTTGGTATGGGTTCTATAATAACAATAATATATTATTGTTCAACAAACAATCCAAAAGAAAGGAGGAAGCTGCTGACAAGCAGTTCTTAAGTCTGGAGGCTGTCACTTCTGTGGTAAAAGCACATTTAAACTGAGTCTGAGAGACGTATGCTGAGACAGAATTTGAACCCCGGTCTGAGAGAATGGAGAGCTCTAGGCTCTATAATGCTCTGACTTGAAGAGTGGGGGAAGGGGACAGGGCGCATACCATGCCTAGCTCTTAACTGTTTAGTTCACATCTCTTTGGGCTCCTCTTGACCTGCGTTTCAGAGGTGCAGGTCTCCTTGGATTTCCTGTGAACTGTCAGATCTGGTGAAGGAGACAGCACTTGCATTTGAGTCTTGTATGTAAAACACTATGATAAAGTAACTTTTTGTTTAAGAAAGACAGTTGATCAGACATCTCATCAAGGAAGAATGACTGTCAAATGTGCTCATTTTTTAAGGTAAAAAGACACCAGAGACAGAATGCTGTTATGATGTAAATGAACTGACTGGAAAGAACTGTTCCCACTACTGAAGCTGGAGAAGGGAGTGACTTGCACAGCCCCAGAAGTCAAGGCTGCAGGCACAGGTCCTGGCTTCTGCTCCCAGGTCAGCTGAGCTCGTGACTACTGACTGGATCACTCAGCACACAGCCGGTGACCTTGGTATAAACGGATTTCTGCAGGCAAAACAAGAACATTGAAAAAGGCACACAGGCACACCTTTTTAAAACTAGTGTGTACAAGTAACTGCTAAGAATTATGTTGGGGAAAGGAAAGAGTTAAGATTGAGTCAGTGTTGGAAAGACACTGTGGTGGTTTGGGTGAGAATGGCTCCCATAGGTTCCAAGTATTTGGACATTTTTGTTCCCAGTTGGTTGGTGGTGCTGTTTGAAGAGGTTTTAGGAGGCGTGGCCTTGCTGGAGGAAGTGTGTCTGGGGGAGGGCGGGGGGTTGTTAGAGGGTTCTTAAGCCTTGCCAGATAGAACTCCAGTTGCTCTCTGCTTCCTGGGCCTACTTGAAGATGTGGGCTCTGTGTGTTCTCTTAGGTACCAACTTTTGTCTAGTTGCCTGAATGAAAGCAGATAGTGTTAATTGCTCTGTCATTTCAGGTCCCTTGTATGGTATCTGTACATACTCCATGAAGCTGGGAATCAAACCTGGGTCTTCTGTAGGAACAACCAATACTCTTAACCACTGATCCGTATCTCCTACCCCCAAATCTGAGTTTTAAAAGTAGAGTTTAGGTGGAGTAGAGGACTGTGTTTGGACCTAGGAGAACTTGGCAGCTCTGTTTTCTCTCAGGTGTGGTCCTGGATTTGCTCTGTGGTTTCATTCTCAGATGCATTTGAGACATGTTTAGCTTGCTTTTGTCACTGTAGAGCATGCGTGACAGAAACAACTGAAGGGAGGGAAAATTTGTGGTTTAAGTGTTTTCAGTCCCAGTCACTGCCTTCCATGACATTGAGCCCATGGTGAGCAGGACATTAAAGCAGTTATGGCCTGTGACAGAGGTATGTGCTCACCTCATGGTGGCTGAGACACAGAGACAGAGCATGAAAAGTTCAGGGACAAGATATATTATTTAAAAAGCAAGCCGACTTATTCCAACTGGCCACCTTCCACCCCCTCCCAGTAATATCAGCAAAGTATAAATCCAGCCACTGATTAATCAATTGATTATATCAGAGCCCTCATGACCTTGTGTAGAACTGTTTCTTTGGACTGTCATCAGTGCCTTATTGGAGGTGGAT
The DNA here is from genome assembly GCA_009823505.1 of Rhizomys pruinosus. Lineage (NCBI taxonomy): Eukaryota > Metazoa > Chordata > Mammalia > Rodentia > Spalacidae > Rhizomys > Rhizomys pruinosus. Next base: position 661,066 of record VZQC01010196.1, read on the forward strand.
AGATGTTTGTCCATAGCTGCTCAGGAAGGGGCATGGAGCAGATTTCCCTGAACTGTTCTTTCTTCATTTCCTGTCAGTAAAACTGTATTGTCTCCCCTTACAAAGTCCATCAGAGAACCTATAGCATATCATTGTACTTGTCTGTTTCTGGGCCCCATGCTCTTCTAGGCCATGAAAAATAAGCACTCACTGTGAGGACATAAGCACCTCACTTCATCTTTACAGACTAGGGCTTGGCATGTATTTGCCAAATGAATGAATCAGTCAGTCAATCACTTAATCAAGACAAACCTTTCATTAAATGACCACATATTTTTTTTCTGATCTACATTAGAATTTGTCAAGCTGGCAACTGAAAGTATAGCCTTTATAAACCTAAACCTGAAAAGTACTGCATTGGTAAATAAATTCCTTTTTTTGCTTTATTCCATTTCCTTGGATGTATTTTCTGCCCATGAAAATTTGGGATGGAATGTGGAGAAAGCACTCAGCATGATAGGACCTGTGATTACTCCCCTAGTCTGCAGAACCTACATGGTGGCCTTGGGGAGATTTCAAGTGTTTTTCCTTATTAGGAAATCACAGTGACTTCAGGAAAGTCACAAAGGAAATGTTTCTACTGAGAAATAGCATGCTATAACTAATGAAGGAAAAATATGCGCTTCGAAATCCCACATACTAACACTATGCCTCAGAAGGAAATTATGTATTCAGGAAACTTGAAGCTTGCACTTGGCCTGGTTGAACAGAAAGATGTTAATACATCTGCATGCCTGGCTTTTGAAGGCATCTGACACAGTCATGGCCTGCAGCCCTGTGCCCCTTGTCAGTTACAGACACTGGTTTTCAGGCCTCACCAAAGGTGGGGAACGGCCCGGCCCTACGTACAGTAGCAGGGAAGATGGAGGCTTTGATGCTTTATGTTAGGTGACTTGTGTGAGACATGCTGGATCCCGGACAGGAGCAGATCCAGCCTCCCACTTGGTCCAGAGCTCGAGTCTTGTAAATGCATTAAGTATAAAATTACTTACATGATTGCTGAAAGACAAGGTAGAGCTTTCCTGACAGTCTTAAAAATCCTATTGACTAATTTTTCAAAACTTATGCTGCATTAAATGAAAGACACAAGGAAACAAAACAGCTCTTAGACTAAAAGAATCCTCAGTAGTCATTCTAGACTCTGGTCAGGACCTAATGTCTAACCCATTTTTATTTTTAAATCAAATAAATTAAATTAATTAGTAAATCAGGTACCTGTTTTTCTATTTTTACTTGGGTTTGATTTTTCAAGAAACGTATCTTCCAGTGGTTTTTATGTCTTCTGTATGTCTTGGTCTCTCCTCATGTGGACAATGTAAGTTGATGTCCAGACACATTGGGACGAAGCTAGAGAAACTGTACAAGGGGCACAGAATGAAGGGTACATAGGGCACACGTCAGAAGGGCCATTGTGAACCACTGGCTTTATGAGAATGAATACACTTCTTGCTGCTTTGTTTTGAGATAGGGTCTCAACTATGTAGCCCTGGCAAGTCTAAAAATCTTTGTAGACCAGCCTGGCCTTGAACACACAGATCTCTCTCTCTCTCTCTCTCTCTCTCTCTCTCTCTCTCTCTCTCTCTCTCATTAAAGCTGTGTGTGCCACCCCACCTAGCTGGATAGGCTTTTATTATGCCCTTTATATGTAAAGGAAGCTCTTCTTCCTTTCAAGACAAGGCAGTTGGGAATGTTATTTCTCCGTGGCAACTGCAAGCAGGAAGGGAACTGCATAGTTCAGAACTTCAGAGAATGGCCTCATATCAACCCTGATCTCACACCCACAATTCTTTCCTTATCATTATGCAGCCACAGTTTCTAGTTATTGAAAAATGCCAAGCTCAGTTCATTTATAAAATGTATACCATTTTGATTTTAATAACATACCCTACAACTCACCTTGATTCTAGGTATTGAAAGTGACCTCTTTGGTTCCTATTAATGCAATTAATCAGTAGTTAAGCAAGATTTCAAAGTCAAGTGCTTTACTTAATGCACTCAGACAGCGTGTTCCTAGTTTTGTGTTGCTCTGAGCACTAAAGATATGATGGTAAACAAGCACAGGGTGCTTTGCCCTTGAGAGCTCCTCCAGCTAACAGGAAACGTAAATAGGGAACAGGAAAATGCCATTTCATGGGAAAAGGTCTGCAATAAGATTAAGTACATGCCATAGAGCACCCTAAGAGAATGCTCTCATAATTTCTTAAGTGCGGAGGTGGTTATCATAGATGAAGATGTGTGATGCCTCAGCTGCTTCTACAAGCCCTAACTTCCTGCTCATTTTTCAGGATGATCACAGCTTCCTCTGGGATTGGCTTCATGGCTGATATATTCTGGAATCTAGGCTAAGGGAACAGCCTTGTCTGGAATAAGGGAGTCTCCTGCTGGAGTCCAAAAGGGGTGTGGGAAAACACATAATGGTCAGAAGTTGCCCTCATTACCGCCTGTTATTATTCTTCATTGGTCAAAGTGAGTCACACATCTGAGACTGTCAAGAAGGGTGGAGCTTGCTTAATAGTGCAGAGGGAGGGGAACAGGAAGCAGCAGCAGCCAGCAGATAACCTGAACGTGTCTGTCATTCATTATGGCTGGAACATGAGGTGAGAGGTGAGACTTGGTATTAAAGCGGAAAGTAGGTAATGGGTGACTGCAGCACTAAGAATCTTGTTTTGAATTTAATGAAATTTCAGCATTTCAGGGTTTTGTCTGGAGGGTAGGGAACCTTGCCTGGCTTAGGGGATGGTCTACAGGCAATATGAGCAGGAAAAGGGAAAGAGAAGCAAAGTCAATGGAGGCACTATTCGTGTATTGGAGGTGGGAGTAAAAAGGAAAAGACATGAGAGCTTGAAAGGACAGCTCTCATTCATCCGATAGAGGTGAGACCATGAATAGAAAGCAGTTTCCTTCTTTTCTTTTCTTTTTTTTAATTTTATTTATTTTGTATGTGTATGAATGTACTCTCTGCATGTAGGTTTGTGCACCCGTGTCATGCAATGCCGCGGAGGTCAGAAGAGGGTGTCGGATTCCCCTAGAACTGGAGTTCTCCTGGAATTGGAGTTAGGGACAGTTCTCAGCCACCATGTGGGTGCTGGGGATCGAACCCGGGTCCTCTGCAATAGCAGTCGGTGCTCTTAACCGCTAGGCTATCTCTCCAGCCCCCAGTTTCCTTTTTTTCAAGGGATGATGCATTGGAGTGTATAGAATGCCTGCTGCAATAGCACAGTACAACAGAGAAGTGATGGTGAACCAATGCCCCATGGCAAGCTCTAGGAGATCTGAGAGCATCTGTCTCATTGCTAATCTCAAAAGTGCAGGACAGAAAACAGGGCATGGGAGGCCAGAGGCAGATTTGCTCTGTGAGCAGGGACCAGCTGAAAGAGTACCCGATTGTCTGCACCTAAATGGAACTACAGAGGCGGAGGCGATGGAGGATGCGCAGAGAGACAGGCTGAAATCTAGCCCCAGCTGTGCGACTCACAAACCTACTTCATTTTCTTGAGCCAATTCTCGCCTCTGTGAGGAAAGAAAAAGAAAGAAAGAAAGAAAGAAAGAAAGAGAGAGAGAGAGAGAGAGAGAGAAAGAAAGAAAGAAAGAAAGAAAGAAAGAAAGAAAGAAAGAAAGAAAGAAAGAGAAGTAAAAGAGAAAAGGTGGTGTATTCGTTCTGCAAAGAAACAGCTTACAGCATGCATGTACAGCTGTATCTATGCATACATGAGAGAAAGAGGAGAGAGAGCCTGAGAGACAGCAAGAGGTTACAGAATGGTCTCAAACAGCTGTGGGAAGTTGATGGGTCCCTATCTGAGGAGGGAGCCTGGCCACTGAGAGGACTTATAGTTCACGTGCAAAGACAGTTTTCTGGCAGAATTCCTCTTTACTCAGGGAAGGGCCAGTCTTTTGCTCTATACTGAACTTCAGCAGGCTGAAAAGGCTCATATCATGGAAGTCTTTCCTCAAAGTCCATGTATTCAAATGGCTTAGATCTCAATCTCACCCAGATAAATGCCTCAGAGAAACATCTAGAACAATGTTTGAACAACTTTCTGGGCTGATAGTCAAGTCAACTTGACCCAAAGAATGCAAAGATGATAATGGGAAAGATTGGTACCTCTGCATTAATTTTAACATATAATCCCTTTAGGGGAAAATGTCCAGCTAGGGAAGCTGCTTCTTATTTATTGGCAAGTACATTCATCCCTTGGAAAGAAGAAAAAGTTGTAAAGAAGCATTAAGGGAAAAAAATGGAATAATTTTTGTTAAACTCTTGGGAGCTGGTCCTGATATAGACCAAACTATAGCTTTTTTAAAATTTTTGTTTATTTTTTATGTATATGAATGTACTGTCTGCATGTAGGTTTGTGCACCCGTGTTGTGCAATGCCGCGGAGGTCAGAAGAGGGCGTCGGATTCCCCTGGAACTGGAGTTCTCCTGGAATTGGAGTTATAGATGGTTCTCAGCTGCCATGTGGGTGCTGGGAATTGAACCCAGGTCCTCTGCAAGAGCAGTCAGCGCTCTTAACCGCTAGGCCATCTCTCCAGCCCCCCAAATTATAGCTTATTTTATTATTCTGGTCATTACATTTTTTTTACTCTTTTTTTTTAATTGATGCTTTGTGCATTTCATACATCATTTTCCAATTCAGTTCAGGCATATTTCCCCTTCCTGTCCCCCCATCCCACCCCACCCCATCCCAGATCATGTCTTCTGCCATAACTGTCCTGCATCTTTCTCTCAGGTTTTTTTTTTCCATTTTTTAGCAATAAGTGATAATTTATGAGTACATAGTCATTACATTTTTTATCTGTCTATTTCCACTTATTTTTCAGATGATAAAACTGAGATTGGAAAATCAGTTCCTGGCTTCAGGATTTGCAGCATCTCCTGTTGAGGTCATGTCAAACATTGGGTATGCGTGGGCACATACAACCTCTGGCTAGCCTACAATGGGGCTGACTGGATTTCCACTCAGCAAGACCAATCAAGATGATCAGTCGAGAACACTATTGAATTCATTCACAAATAACAGGAACAAAACCTGACCTAGTTTAAGTTGTGGAGTGGGGCTCCCAAGCCTCCATCTCTGGGTGAAGGGAGTGAAGAGTGCCAAAGGGCTTTGTTTCATCTATTCATCATGCATTCATTTGCTTATTTGATGGGACATGGTGAGCACACACTGCCTCATCTAAATGCCCTGAACAGTGCTGGGAGTTGGAGGGACCTGGAGAAGGTGCAAACAGAACATGTATTGAGTTTGTATGTTCCTGATGCTTCATTCATTTGACTTTAAACTGGATGAAGTTTTAATTGATAAACATGTTGCAAGAAGCAGAATTACACAGATAGAAGTGTAAGAGTTAAATAGCTATCTAGAACAAGCAAGACAGAGTACAGAGGGGTGGACAGGTCCAGGCTTTGGTGATCAGAGAGAAAGAGTGCCACATTATATAGAGATGAAAACATATCAGTGAGAATTAATGGGCCTGGGGATAAGCTCAGCTCACACAGTTCATGAGCATCCAAGCCAGATGAAATCTTCAGATACCAATGTGTCATGCCTCCCCTGTTTTCCCCCAGCAGCTCTCCTTCTTCAAAACTGCACCCCAAAGACATGATGGGACCTTGGGGCATGAGAATAAACATCGAGTCAGAAAAGAAAAGCTCATATACCATAGCCCTGCTATGCATTTGCTGTGTTGCCCCAGGACAGTGATTTGCCCATCGTCAAGTAGGGATACGAATACTGCTGTAGCAGGGCTTGCTCAAGGAATGGGTGCTGGCAAGGGTGCATGGAAGATGGTCAGCCCAGTGCCTAGCTGCCCTCCATTCTCCAGACCAGGTCCTCATATTTATTGCTCTTCACCCTGCTTCTCTGTAGCACTCATAGAACTGTTGGCACAAAATTCCTGCCTTACCAAGAATTTAGCTATTAGCTTTCTCTCTAGAGAAAGCTGTCCTCCTTTGATCTGAGATTGACAATTGAGGCTATTCTGAGAAGGACTAATTACAGAATACATCCGGTGAGTGCCCCTCTCTCACCCACACACAGTTACTGGAGCTGCAATGTGACAAGCCAGCCTTGCCAAGTGGCCCAAACCTATTGGAACCTGTGGGCAGTGGTTGCCCATAGCAACAGCAGGGGAAGGATCTGTGAGGATGGGAATCATAGTGTCTCTGGCTGGTTGTGCTCGTGTGTGTGTGTGTGTGTGTGTGTGTGTGTGTGTACATACATGTGTGGAGGAGCATGCAATTAGAACAAAGGGGAGTCAGAGAGGGTAATGGAAAAGAAGGAACAGGATGTCTGTATCAATTCTAACATACAACTACTTATAGGAACAATTCCAGCTCAGAAGCTGCTTCTCTTCATTTACTGGCAAATATAGCCATCCCATGGTATCCATGGGAAATGAGGCCCAGGAATTCCCATGGATATCAAAAGCCTCATAAGCTACAGTCCCTTTATAGAAAATGGTGTAGTATTTGTATATAACCTGTTATCATTCTTGAAATATAATGCAGTTTAATTGCTCTTTAATATATTTTTTTGTTCTTTTTGAGACAGGTGCACTGTATTGCTGAAGAAGTACTGAGAATAAAACAAAGCCTGCATATGTTCCATAGAGATGTGATTATTTTTTCTCATTTTTTTTCAGTCTGTGGTTGGTTGAATCCACAGGCAATGAGGGCTGAGTGAGCGCACATAGGTAATAGAAATTCCACCTCTTTTCTCTCTAAGTCACACTAACCCCTTCCTGTAAAAGACTTCAAGATGTTTCTGTCATGGTGGGATGGTGAACCTGGAGAGAAAGGAGGCTGTGGAATCCCCTAGGCAGACAACAATGCTCATAACAAACAAGACCTAAGATGCTTGGGTTGGAAGCACAGAGGGCCATGGGTTCCCATCCCTCCATAATGAGAGCTGAGAGGGCTGTTCATCCATCCCTTCTTCAAAACCCCTTGGGGGCACACTGAGGACATCTTAAGGTGGCGTACCCTTTAGCAAAGTCACCAGCCTCCTAACTTCTCAGGTCTCTACACTTTGTCCATCAGACAGAAGTAATTTTTATTATTAAGGTTATTTAGAAGATTTACCACAATGCAGGAAGTCTCTAACTTGAAGGCCTGCCACCCCATAGCATATAAAACTGGCAAACTCCATGCTAAGAAGAGAGCACATTTGAACTGTGCAGTGCAGATGAGCCAAAGGACATAGACAATATATAACCAGTCTTCCCAGCCGACCATGTGTCATGTTCCCAATGTTAGCTCCTTCCAGATGCCTGGCAACAGGAGAGTGGGGCCCAATCCTACTGCCTTTTGAGACACACTTCTTGGTTTGTAAAAATGGGGCTAAACATGATTCTGCCTGCAGGCTGGAATTCCTGAGGACTAGATGTATTTGCTGCCAGGCAAAACTTGATCTAAATACCCTTGCTCCAAAATCCTAGGAGTGAATAAGACTAAGCCCTTGTTACCCCCAGCAAAGTAGAATGACTTGGCACTGTGACTTCCAAACGTCTGTATTTGTGTGTACATTCATATGTGTGTGCACATCTGTGCATGTAGGTGTGAGGCCAGAGGACAACCTTAGCTGTAGTTCTTCAAGCCCATCTTGTGCTTTGATACAGTACCTCTCATTGCTTGGAACATGTCATATACTGTCTGACCAGCAATCCTCAGGGGTCCACTTGTTTCTGCTTCCCCAGAACTGGGTACTGTATACCACCACATCCTGCTTTTTATCCCCAGAGATTCCAGAGAACAAACACAGGCCATTGTGCTTATAAACCAACCATTTTACACAATGAGTTATCTCTTCAGAACTCTGAATGTTTTATCAACCCAAATTAAAAAGATGCAGAAAAGGCAATTTGGGGGCTGGAGAGATGCTCAGCAGTTAAGAGCACTGGCTGCTCTTACAGAAGACCTGGGTTTGAATTCAGTACCCACAGGGGAAGGAGGGGCTAATGACCATTCATAACTCCAATTCCATTCATAACTCCAGTTCCAGGGGATCCAATGCCCTCTTCTTCTGAAGTCACTGCATAATATGGTTACACTTACATAAATACAGCCATAACACTCATACACATAAAAATAAAAAAAATATAAATGCAATGAGAAATTTGGGCATTTGCACATGTTCTGATAGAGACTTACAAACTACAGCTTGATAGGAGCTAGGATGAATTTCAGGGTGGGCTCTTTGAGAGCATAGGGGTTAAGGTGATGACCTTTACCTGTACATTTTAAGAAAGGATAAAGTGGAACTTACCATAATGAAAGGAACGGAGAGAAAAAGTTAGATCATACAAAGCATATGGTACACATGTACACAAAAAATTTCCAATAATGAGGAGCACCAGAAAAGCTTTTCACTCTAAAAATAATCCTTGTTTTTGTCTGAGCAAATATTTGTCCAATCTTAATATTTATTTATTTTTTATGTGTATGGGTGTACTGTCTGCATGTAGGTTGGTGCACCTGTGTCGTGCAATGCTGCAGAGGTCAGAAGAGGGTGTCAGATTCCCCTAGGGCTGGAGTTGAAGACGGTTCTTAGCTGCCATGTGGGTGCTGGGAATAGAACCTGGGTCCTCTGCAAGAGTAGCCAGTGCTCTTAACTGCTGAGCCATCTCGCCAGCCCCAGTATTTATTAAATTATTATTATCATTATATGTTTTTTAATTGAAACAAGCTTTACTAAAATACTTGAAGAGACAAGCACTTATGTTTCCTTCATAGAAAAAAGACTAAGGTAAGAATCAGCATGCCAGATTGTGCTGTACATGGGGCCAAGATGAATATGTTTACCTCTTCAACTCCACTTGTTTACAAGAAAAGTAGAAAAAATACCAAGATCTGCCTTTCGGAACTGTTGTCAAGTTTCCAGGTGATACTGCAAGTCCAGTGTGTGGTGCATGATGAAGAACAGCTTTGTCCTCTGACACACTGAGCAGTGATGCCGTATGATCTGGAAAATGTTCCAACACAACTACAAAGACACTTAAGCTATTGCTGAGCATCCTCTGTTCCATGGTGCTGCTGGAGCTCTGCTGCTTATTATAGAACAGTTGATTATGCTGCCTCCCAAAGCAGCAGTACTTTTCCAAAGAGATTACTCCTCAATTGATTTCACAGTTCTCCCTTGGCATATAATCGTCTGGGCCATGACAGCATGCACACTCTCATAATGACATCCAAAACTGAGATCAAACAGGACTCTACTATTTGTATCCAAAGTTGAAATATGCAGTGTTTGGAGAAGTTAAAAAGTATGGGGTCCCTAGGAATAAAGGTATGATCAGCACAAATGGTGGCCTTTAATTGCTTGGAAAGGTGAGATGTGTTCTTTAAAAGGAAACAGACAATCCTAGTGACTCATAAGAGAACATCTTCATATGCACAAAAACAAAGAAGTGAGAGCGTATTATTTAGTATTTATTATTTATGTCTTGCAAGCACTGGAGCATATGGTTAAAATTTATTTTTTTGTTTTTCTGAGATTCTTCTTACTGAACAATATTCTTAAAGCTGTCACAGTCATTGCTGGGTATAGGAAACACAGAGTGTTACAAGTGCCTCTGGGGGAAAGAGCCATTTCAATTTCCTGATGGATTTAGGATGCAGACAAACAGATGTTACACCATGAAGATAGCAGATCTGTATATTAGAAAAGACCAGCACGATGGATTTGATTAGACTGTTGATCAACATGTCACATACACATTGTGTCTGTCTTATTTTTCTTTCATTTTTCAGCATCTCACTTGGGCTTAATACATAACAGTGACCTTCAAGAAAGGTAAATTTTCTTATATTACAAGCTCAAGAATAGGCTGGGTGGGATGAGGTATACCTTTAATGCCAGTGCTTGGGAGGCAGGGGCAGGTAGATCTCTGAGTTCTAAGGTAGCCAAGGCTGCATAGTGAGATCTTGTCTCAAACACAAATTTTATCAAAACTGCACTATATGACATTCTGCTGGGAATTGTTCACTGCTCTGTTATGTATTTTTGCAAAATACCTGCAGAAACACAGGAAGAAAGACTTATTATGGTTCATAATTTAGAGAGATGCAGTCTGTCATGGTGGGACAGCTATGGTGGAGTGCTTCAGTTATATCCAGGTGAGCCAAGAAGCAGAGACAGGGAATGCTGGGACTCCCCATCATCACTATAAATCTAGCTAAGGGTAGTCAGCAATAACCATGCCACAGCCTACCTGCTACACCATCTTGAAATTCCCTCTGTCAAGTTAATCTGTCACCTTGAAACTCAGCCTTCTACAAAGTTCATGAGTGGGGACAAGACAAACAAATTATTTACCAGAATATACCACGCAATTCAGTCCTTGGTGCCACTTGAAACCTCCTAAGCACTGGCATTTATCACACTGTGCTCCCTGGTCACTAAGGTGTGCACAGAGCTGCTCTATAATGTCTTCTCCACCATGATGGACTGGACACTCCTTCCTCTAAGTTGTCTGTCAGTTATTTTGGTCACAGTGATAAAAATTAACTAATACATGTACAACCAAGAAGTCATAGTTAAGCAGGTGAAACAGGGATATCCTCATGTGTGGACCCAAAACATCTGCAGGACTAGCCATTCAGCATCATTCCACTGCAGACTCCATTCTGTACCAGGGTTCTATCCAATGCCTTATCAAAAATACCAGCATGAGTGAATGCTGTAACAGGGAACATTTTGGAGTTAATAACATATCAGACATGGGTTTGTTTTTCTCACTTAAACTTTACAGAAAACCAAGTACTTGAGACTGTCCCCATAATAAATATAAGGAGAGACAGGCTCAGAGAGATCCAGTCAGCTAGAAGGAAGAATACTCAGTGCTGCTGTGCCTGTCGTCAGTGCCTGTCCAACCATCTCCTCTTGTGCCAGTGTTCTCTCCTTGTATGTCCTCGTGAATGCTTCCTTCTAGTTTTCAGTCTCAACACAAGAGCCACCTCATCTGAGAGACCCTTTGGGTTTCCATAGCTAATGTAATATTCTATGTCTCTATATCACATTATCTTGCTACAACTTAAAACATGACATCAACTTACTCATAACTTACTCATTTCCAGATTTGTCTCCCCTTACTAGAATCAGATAGCTGTGCAGAAAAAAAAGACTCTATTTCATTGCTCTCAATTGGCATCCAGATAGAGCTTCACATAGAACAGAAGTGTGGTAAAAGTTAATGGATTCACTGCCTCTTGCAACTATTCCAGGCAGCATCTTTTGGCTGTGTAGTTGTCTTATGCTCCTGGGCTGCACGGCCTTGTCTAACGTATAGAATAAAACAGGATTCACTGTTAGAGCTTTTGCTCTACACAGACAGGAAAATTGCCTGGACTTTCAGATCTTCTGAAGAGGAAAATGACTTCTTTGCTCAGGAACTTTTCCCATTGTTCACTCATCCTGTCAGGAAATTCTTCTACAGATCTGACCTAAATTTGTCCAGCTGTAGTTGGAACCAACTTTGTCCTGGGTGGTCCTCAGTGGAGACAGATGTTGAAAGAACTCTTTGTGTGGAATGACACAACATCCCACCCAGACTTCTCCATGAGATGGAAGACAGCTTAATGCAAGCCTCTAGCCTGATGGATTTCATAGCCTGGGAGGTAGCCAGATGATGGCGTAGACAAACCCCAGCAGAGCCAGGTGATCTGGCTTCAATTCCTATTCTTTTGTGAGGTGACCTGAGCAAAGCCATCCCACCTCCAGATTGGCCATCAATGGTCTGCATGAGAACAGGGCTAGGAGCTGATGCATTTTTCATGCATTTGTTTTAAAAAGCTGTAATTAGGGGGCTGGAAAGATTGCTCAGTGGTTAAGAACACTGGTGCTTTTGCAGAGGACCCAGGTTTGATTCCCAGGACCCCCACGGTGGCTAACAATCACTACCTGTAATTCCAATTCCAGGGGATACGATGCCCTCCTCTGATCTCCACAAGCATTTCACAACATGGGTGCACATACATGTAAGCAATACACTAATACACATAAAATAAATAAATTAATTAACTGTAATAACAAGACAAGAAAAAAAATAACCAGCCCCAGCTCACCATATCCATTTATATTAGAGTTCTGGGCATCATTCTCATCAGTTATGTCATTATCTTTATAATTTCCCTGTATCCCTTACTCAGCTTTGCAACTCCTTCTGATCAGCTCAAAACAATAACAGGAAATCGCTTGTTAAATAAAGAGAGGCTCCAAGTCGGATCATGTTTGAAACCACCTGATATGCTCAGGAGAAAACTTCAGGCATCAGGGCTCCTGGCTGACTCACCCAAGCCCAAATTGCTTCACAGCCCCACAGCATTCTCCTGAATGTGGTTCCAGTCATCTCATCATCCTTGTCACTCCATCAACCATCAGGGTGACAGTGACAAGGCAGAGAAGTAGAAACAGCCCAGACTTCATAGCAGCTGCCTCAGCCCGTTATGAGGACAGCCAGTTACTCCAGACACCTGCAGCAAAGCCAATCCACTGTGGTAAATGCTTCCGTGTTTCTTCTTCAAATAAGCATGTTTCCCAAATTTTACCTACAGGCATCCAGGCACAGAATAAATCCTTCCTGCCTGAACTCACCTCTGCCTGCTGTGTAAATGGGGAGTACAGACTGTCTAGCTTGTCAGGTTTATGAGAGGACAGTGCTGGCACCCAGGGCTCTGATGCTCAGCCAGTATCAGGTACACGGCTCCACACACAAACCAGTAGATGAATCCAACTCAGTGAATCTCAAAATATAGGCACGGGTTTCCTATTCCACTTTCACTGAGAATCATTGAATTCTGCAGTAAGGTTCCTACAATGCTTGCAAGAATGCTTAGGAACTCTAGGATGCCACTGGCACTTTCTTGGGGCGGGGAGTGTATAAAAAGCCTGCCACGGGGGGGGGGGACCTCTTGCCATTTTGTCATCATGGATGGAGGACAGAGAATTCATGCCAGGTCTCTGGGCAGCCATAGCGGAGAAAGGAGAATCACTGCTTGTCATGTAAGAGACATCTCCACTCAGTTGGTAGGCAAGACTAATTAACTCTTTAGTCTAACTAAGATTGGAGAGTCTGCTCGTTGCTTTGCTTAGTAACTGGGGAGCTGATAGCAGGAGAGGTGGAGTGGGCGCTATGTGTTGGGTACCTCCCCAAGAAGAATTCTTTCTGATACCTTGTATCCTTACAGAAAGGAAGGATAGTGGGTCTGATAAGCATCAGCCCTCAGTCTCACCTTCAGTTCCTGGTTTTCAGTCACTCAGTTAGGTATGTGCTGCTGTATATTCTGTGCTCACAATAGACCAGCTGAATCCTAGCAATATTTTCCTAATAAACTTTGTAATAGACAACTTAAGTTCCAAACTAGGAGTCCAGATTCTGATGGCTTTGGGCCAGATGATGTCAGTTTCATCACTGAGCACCTGCAAGGGTGCTCTTGGGCAAGTCAGTTGATCCAAGTAGGTCTGTGTGGTAAATTGCAAAAGGAGGATAGTAATAGTCACCCTTCCTAACTCATTTGACTGGCATGTGAGATGAAAGCTGAAAATGTGTCTTGTAAATGAAAAAAAAATCCCATCCAAATGAAAGAGACATTGAGCCAATGATATGATAAAGAGAAAACAAAATAAAACTATTAGTTTTGCTTTTACCACAGCACAATTTGAAACTTGGTGGGATTTTTGTCATTAAGCAAGATTCTCATTGGAATTAACATGCTAAGAATTTGGTAAAGACTGCGAAAGCAAAAATTTGGTAAAGACCTTGCTTGTTACTTATAATCATTTGTTCTTCCTTTTGTAGTAAACTCATACTAAATTCCTAATACATGTTAGATCCAGCTTACCAAGAAAAGAAATGAGAGTAGGAGACAAGACCCAGAGATGAATCTGTCATTAGGAGTCAGTTTAATAGTATGTCCATTTAGCAGAATAATAGTAGTAAGCTCTCCCCTATGGCCGTCTAGTCACAGGTTATTAGGCCTGATAACAGGACCAGGTATAGGCTCCATCTTGTGAAACAGGTTTTAAAACCCACCAGAAGATGATGGTTACTTCCATAACATTCTTGCCATTCTTGCATTGATGAGCATTTTTTTTCACAGGGTTCACAGCTGGGTAAGGTTAATGATTACCTTGCTCTGCTAGTAATATGCATAGCATCTTCTAGTACCTCAAAAGGTAGCCAGTAGAGTTGAATGTTTAAGCTCAGTGCCAGCTCGATTTCCTCTTGTATTTTTTCTTTTTTTTTTAATGTTTCCTCAGAAGAGGATTTCTGATAGATTGATATTTGTTTTCAGATTATCTTAGACAATTTCTCCATCCTAATTTTTTAAATTTGATTTTATATATTTTTATTTACATTTTTAAAAATTTTATTTATTTTCGTATGTGTATGAGTATACTGTCTGCATGTAGGTTTGTACACCCGTGTCGTGCAATGCCGCGGAGGTCAGAAGAGAGTCTCAGATTCCCCTGGAAACTGGAGTTCTCCTGGAATTGGAGATACAGACAGCTCTCAGCCACCATGTGGGTGCTGGGGATCGAACCCAGGTTCTCTGCAAGAGCAGTCAGTGCTCTTAACTGCTAGGCTATCTCTCCGGCCCCTAATTTTTTTAAGGTATAAGGAATTTTATAGACTTAGTGGTTTAAGACAACACAAAGTTACTCTTGCACAGCTTCTGTAGTCTGAATCGGGGTAAGGCATCACTGTGTTCTTTGCTCACAGTCTCACTGGACTGAAATGAAGTTACATGGCATCTCATGTGTAACTTGAGGTTCTTTTCTGAAGCTCACTGGTTGCTAGAAGAAATGCTTTCCTTGAAGTTGTAGAGTTGAGATCTTTATTTCCTCACTGGATAGTGGCTGCCATTTCCTCCCATCTCTTGGAAGACTGACTAATTTGATTTCCATTCTCCCTATCTTCAAGCCAGTGAAAGGACATCAGACACCAAGCTTCACCTTCCTTAATTCCCTTTCCACAATGAATCAGAGAAAACTTTGTTTTTAAAGAGCTCATGTAACAAGGTCAGGCATGCATGAGTATGCTCTTTTCTGGCGAACTCAAAGTTAATTAATTACCAACTTTAATCACCTTGACAAAATGATTTTTCATGTACTATAACAAAATAACAATAGCGATGTCTCATATTCCACAGAGTGGGACTATGCACAGGACAGTGTCCTTGGATATCATCTTCAAATTCTGCAGGACTGGTAGAATGAACAGTTCACATGCATTGTGGCATGGAATGGGAATGAGTGGAGCAGTAAGCTTTTCAAAGGAAGCGATGGATAAACACAGCACTAAATGGTTTATAGAAATTAACCCTGAGAAGCAAGGGAGAGTGGAGATGGGGTGGAGAAAGCTTCAGACTAGTACCCTGGGGGTGAGAGTTGACATCAATCAGTTATTTTTGCTCTACCACATCATTACGACATGGAAACCCTTCATTTATTTCATGTTTTCATTTTCTTTTTTATTTCTTATTTACTTATTTTTTTAAGGGATTCACAATATAAGAGCACAGTTGTTTTCAGATCACATTAATGTTGCTCAGTTTGCCATACAATTAGGTAATGGGTGCTAGCATCCACAGATAAGGGATACCATTCCTCGTTTGTTTTTCAGGGACTTTGTTACTTCACTTAGCATGGTATCTTCTAGTTCCATCCATTTACCTGCAAAGTTCATGATGTCATCTTTTGTTACCACTGCATAGAACTCCATTGTGTAGATGTACCACATTTTCTCTATCCACTCATCAGTTGAGGGGCACTTGGGTTGGTTCCAGCTCTTTGCTAAAAGAGAGCTGCAATAAAAATGGCTGTGCATGTTTCTCTGCAGTAAGATGAGTCTTGTGGGTATATGCCCAGAAGTGGTATGATTGGGTCAGGTGGCAAGCTCATTCCAAGTCTTCCAAGGGTTCTCTACACTGTTTTCCATGGTGGCTGTACAAGTTTACATTCCCACCAGCAGTGGATGAGTTTTCCCCTTTCCCCACAACCCCTCCAGCACTTGGTATCATTTGTTTTCTTGATCCTAGCCAGTCTTATTGGAGAGAGATGATAAAGTGGTTTTAATTTGCATTTCTTTAATTACTAGTGACACTGAACACTTTTTAGGATGTTTCTTAGCCATCTCTAATTCCTCACTTGTGAAGTCTCTGTTCAGCTCTTTGCTCGTCTTTTGAGTGATTCATTTGTTTTCTTTCTTCTTTGTTTTTTGAGTAGTTTATATATTCTGTAAATCAATGCTTTGTCAGTGAAGGTTTCCTCCCATACTGTGGGTTTTCTCTTCACTTCCTTGATTATTTCTTTTGCTGTACAGAAGCTTTTGAGTTTAATGAGGTCCCATTTGTCAATTGTCCACCTTAATTCTTGCACAGCTGCTGTCTGATGGAAGGCTTTTCCTACGCCTATGTCTTGTAGTCTGCTGCCAACTTTTCTATCGCCTTCAGAGTTTTGGGTTTCATGTTGAGGTCTTTGATCCAGTTGGGTCAGTTGGAGTTGACTTTTGTACAGGTTGAGAGGTAGGGGTTTAATTTCATTCTACAAGTGGTGATCCAGTTTTGCTAACACCACTTGCTGAGGATGCTGTCTTTTCTCCATTGTGTCTTTTTGGCTCGCTTGTCAAATATGAGGTGGCTGAAATTGTATGTGCTCAAGTTTGGATCTTCAGTTTTGTTCCATTGGTCAACAAGTCTGTTTTTGTGCCAGTACCAGGCTGTTTTTATTACTATAGCCCCGTAGTATAGTTTGAAGTCTAGTATAGAGATGCCCCCTGTTGCTCTTTTCCCTCATGGTTGCTTTGGCTATTTGGGGTCTTTTGTTATTCCAAATAAAATTAAGGACTTTTTTTCCAAGCCTGTGAAGAAACTCTTGGGGATTTAAATTGGGATTGCATTAACTCTGTACAAGAGTTTGGGTAGAATGGACATTTTTACTGTATTAATTTTCCCAATCCATGAGCATGGGAGGTTTTTGAAGACATCTTCTGATGTCTTTTTCAATTTCCTTCTTCAGGGTTTTAAAATTTTGTTGTAGAGATCTTTGGTGTCTTTGGTTAGGTTTGTTCCTAGGTATTTTATTGATTTTGAGGCTATTGTGAGTGGGAAGTTCTCCTTGTATTCCTTCTTCAGTTGCTTGTTGTTGGTGTAAAGAAAGGCTACTGATTTTTCTAGCTTAATTTTGGATACTACCACTTTACTAAAACTTAATCGTTTCTAGGAGTTTTCTGGTGGAGTTTTTAGCATCCCTTAAGTAAACAATCATATGATCAGCAAAAAGTGATAGCTTGACTTCCTCTTTTCCAATTAGTACTCCTTTAATTTCCTTTTCTTGCTTTATTTCCCTGGCAAGTTTTTAAGCACTACATTGAAGAGGAGTAGTGACAGAGGGTAGCCATGCTGAGTTCCTACCTTTAAAGGGAATGCTTCTGTCGTTTCTCCACTTAGGATGATATTGGCTGTGGATTTCCTGTATATAGCTTTGATTACATTGAAGAATGGTCCCTCCAATCCAATTCCCTCTAGGACTTTAAGCATGAAGGGATGCTGGATTTTGTCAAAGGCTTTTTCCGCATCAATTTAGATGATCTGTGGTTTTTGTCTTTCAGTCCATTTATATGTTTTATGATATTTATTGATTTTCGTATGTTGAACCATCCCTGCATTTCTGGTATGAATCCAACTTGGTCATGATGGATGATCTTCTTGATGTGGGTCTGTATGCAGTTTGCAAGTATTTTGTTGAGAATTTTTGCATCTGTGTTCATTAATGAGATGGATCTCTAGCTCTCTTTTGGTTGTATCTTTGCCTGGTTTTGGATTAGAGTGATGCTGGTTTCACATAAGGAATTTGGGAGAATTCCTTCTATTTCTATCCTTCTGAACAATTTGAGTAATAATGACTGTAAGTCTTTTTGAAATGTTTTATAGAATTCTGTTGTGAAACCATCTGTGCCTGGACTTATTTTAGTTGGGAGGTTTCTTACTGATTCTTCAATTTCTTCATTACGGATCTGTTTAAGCTTTTGATCTCTTCTTGGTTAAGCTTTGGTGATTCCCAGGATTTCAGATATTCATCCATTTCTCCTAGGTTTTCAAACTTAGTAGAGTATAGGTTTTTGAAGTATTCCTGTATGATTTTCTGGATCTTTTCATTGTTTGTTGTGATATTTCCCCTTTCATCACAGATTCTATTGATTTGAAGTTGTTCTTTCTTTCTTTTGGTTAACTGGGCTAGAGGTCTGTCTATCTTGTTTATTCTCTCAAAGAACCAACTTTTGGATTCATTGATTTTTCTTGTATTGTTTTCTTTGTTTCTATTTCATTGATTTCTGCTCTGATTTTTGTTATTTCTTCCTGTCTGTTGCGTTTAGGGTTCATCTGTTGTTGCCTCTCAAGTGCTTTTAGCTGTAGTGTTAGATCATTCACTTGTGCTCTTTCTGTTTTTCTAATGTAGGCACCCAGGGCTATAAACTTCCCTCTTAGGACTGCTTTTAAGGTATCCCATAAGTTTTGTTGTGTTGTATTGTCATTGTCATTCAGTTCCAGGAATGTTTTTATTTCTTTCTTTATCTCTTCCTTGACCCATTCATTATTCAAGAGTGTGTTGTTTAGTCTCCATGTGTTCTTGTAGGCAGGAGGGCTTGTCCTGGTGTTGATGTTGAGCTTCATTGCACTGTGGTCTGACAGGATGCATGAAATTATTTCAATCTTTTTGTATTTGTAGAGGTTTCTTCTGTGTCCCAGGATGTGGTCGATTTTGGAGAATGTTCCGTGGGGTGCTGAGTAGAAAGTGTATTCTCTGGTATTAGGATGGAATGTTCGGTAGAGGTCTATGAGGTCCATTTGGTGTATCATATCGTTCAGTTCAGATGTCTCTCTGTTTATTTTTTGTCCTGTTGACCTATCCAAAGGACTCAGTGGGGTATTGAAATCTCCCACTATGAGTGTGCTGGGGTTAGTCTGTGACTTGTGGTCCTGGAGAATTGTCTTTATAAAGTTTGGTGCACCAGAATTTGGGGCATATATATTCATAATTGTGAAATCTTCTTGGTGGATTGTTCCTTTGATGAAAATGTAATGGCCTTCTTTGTCTCTTCTGATTTCTTTTACTTTGAAGTCTATTTTATCCGATATTAAAATAGCAACACCTGCTTTCTTTTTGGTACCATTTGCTTGGAATATTTTTTTCCATCCCTTCACTTTAAGGTGGTGCCTGTCCTTGAAGGTAAGATGTGTTTCTTGCAGACAGCATAT